>CM057138.1:14371997-14946997 GCA_029964075.1 Patiria pectinifera | reverse complement strand
GTTTACCACGCAACTTGATTGTGCTTGTGTCCATGGGCAAGACACTTAACTGTATTTATCTCTTTACACTAAGCAGAATAACCGAGTGTCTGTGTTGATCGAGATCAGATCGAGCAGATCGCCAAATGCTGAATACAGGGGTACTGATTGTGAAGCGATTTGATCCATCTAAAATAAATTCTCAAAACAACACATTTTAAAACTTGGTACTTATCAATGTGTGAAAGAAATTCTTTTACAATCAAAGTTTATTTTCAGATGAATTGGAATAACTAAAAGATCTTTCCAAACTATTAATTTAGTTCAGGGCAGAAATAGTGGCCTAAGCTCTAGCATCAGATTCGGTGCGAGGCTCTACATTGCATTGATGTTCTGCACTTGTTCCACGTAAAGAGACTGACCGGAAGGTGCTATCATAACTACAGGCTGAGTAAAAAAAAAAGCGAAACCCAAAATGTCACGACTATTGTTCTAGTGAAGTTCTGCATGTAGCATTTTCAAAATCTAGGATATGAAAGCCCAATTCTTAAGCTTTCCTTTAGTACAAGAATCATTCGAATCACTTATGTACTTTTCCAGTTACAGAATTTTAAACACAACCACCGTTTTTAAGTTCTGTCCACGGAGCAAAACAAAAACAATTCACACACATCTCTAGGTGTTTTGTTTTCGTTTTGCTGAAAGAACATTTACCGTTTTGTGATCCGTGGACAGAACTTTAAAACGGTGGTTGTGTTTAAAATTCTGTAACTTGACAAGTACATGAGAGATTTGAATGATTCTTGTACTAAAAGAAAGCTTATGAATTGGGCTTTTAAATCCTGTATTTTGAAAGTGTTACATATAGAACTTCACTAAAACAATGGTCATGACATTTGGGTTTCGTTTTTTTTACTCACCCTGTACTGTGCTTTTTACATTCAGCGTGTTAATTTGATCTCAGTGTTCGCTTCGGGAAATAAATTAGCGAGAGTGCCACAAGGCGCAACTTTGAGGGTATTCTCACGTCATGACATATCTTTCCATGCTTTTTGCGGCCCAAAAATTAGGAATGCATGAAGTTAGGTAGTCTTTGCTTTCAGCAAAAACATAATGAACATACATTGTATTGTAATAATACAACTTTCGAGTACGGTAGCAAAACCTGAGCATGGCCGCAAAACCTTTAGCAGGGTAGACCGCCTTCCCACCCCCCCCCTAAAAAAAACCTCGGGAGAACACTGCCTTACCCATGACAATGAACGTGAAGTCCATTGACTCTGAACACCCAACATCATTGACAGCACGGCATGTGATGGTATGTGGCCCTACACCAAATACACCTCCTGCAACACCGACACCGACGCCATCGCCAGAATCTGTGCAATCAATGGTGACTTCACCAGCGTCCATGGCATGAACCTCGGTCCATGTCACTGTAGATGTGTTCATGCCTGGATCCGTGCACTGATCACCGACTTCCGGTACTGTCAGAGACGGGAAATCTATACGGGAACACACGATCAAGATTTAACTTTGCCACGTCACAATGAAACTGCTCTTCTCAAACATTTCGCAGCTTTTATTTTCCTTGTTTTAGACATTCGCAATTATTTCAACGAATATCAAAAAAAAATATTGAAATAGTTTCGAGCAACTACGTCTGTTGCAGTAACTTGGAACGATTTAAGTGTTTAGACAGTCAGAAGATTAACACGTAATAATGGTAACCTGCACGGAGTACTTGTCTGAAACTCGTACCAAAAAAAAAATACAAACATGCTCATCATAATTATGAATGAAAGGTTTGCGAAAACACGCATGTGCGAATAATTTAGCAACTAAGAAAATGGTTCTGAAAAAAAAAAACCCAGAGGTTTAAACTCGACATTCCGGTCTGTACGCTCTGATCGTTGTCACTCTTTTGAAGATGGTCTGGGCATACTGACCGGAACGTCAAATGTATACCTCTGGTTCTTTTCAGAACCATTCTCTTAGTTGAGAAACTATTCGTATTTTGATGTATCCGAAAACCTTTCATGCATTAGTATCTCCACCATGCAAATTCTCAAATCTTTCTTATGCTCATCATAATGTTGACGTTGTACTGCTGAAGTGCGGGCAATGATGGTTCTCTCGGTGATAATGGTGCGTGTGGGAAGAGTGGTGATGGTTAAGACAATGATGATGGCAATGATGATGATGATCACAATGACAAAGGTGGGGACGTTGATGGAGATGATGTGGCAACATGTCGGAGTTTTTGATGATGTTAACATTAATGTTGTTGGTGACAAGGTTATGAAGAAGATCGACAATCATACTGATCGATGAAAGTAATAATAATTACCGGCAATAGGGAGACTCTCCCATAGACCTGTGCACAAAAAATTCCAACTTAAATGTGCCCTAACCCAATATTCCCTTGTCCTTTTCCCACGAATTTTGGTATTTTTACCAATTAGACCACGAGCAACAAATATAACCGAATTGCGACAGCAAAATTTTGCGTCTAAAGGGGGGCTGCGCCATTAGGGAGACAGCTATGTGTCTCCCTAAAAGCCGGTGTCTCCCTACTATCGAATAAATTATGATACCGTGTCTCCCTAATAGTGCATTTAGCGATATAATGTCGACTATTATTAAATAGAAGGAATATGATGACCCTTATCCACTTTAGGTAGTTAGAGATGACAATTAATGGTCTCGGTTTGTTATTTACATCCTTAGGATAGCACCGCTGTGTTTGGGTTGAAAAAGGAGAAAAGACTACCCTCTTATTCTTGTTGATAGTGAAAATACATCAACCGGATGTTTAGCTAATGTTGCTATGACATGAGCTCTAATAAAAAGACGTACAAATTACCTGAAACACTGAAAGAGATCAGGCAGTCTGGGAAGGCATTAGTTGCCGAGGAGCAGACCACGTGGTGCGTCCCAACACCAAACACGCCCCCGGTAGGCTCCACAGTGGCTCCGTCCAAGGAATCTGTGCAAGTTACGTCGGAGCTAGTACCCGAGGGGCCGAGCGTCCAACTGATCTGCGCGGACGACTGTCCGTCGGCAAGACAGCGATTGTCCACTTCTGGACACTGCAGAGTGTTACTGTCTGAAAAATAAACATCGAAAAAACCGATGACCCTGTCTCCCTCTCTGGCTGAGAATTTTAGCTACGCCACCACAGTGTTCAAAATCAACCAAGTGACTGTCTTTACAGTTACAAATTCCCTGGTTAATTTAATATGGCCATGCTTTGACTGGAGCTGGTTGATAGTCCATCTGTATCTACAACTTACCTCTTTTGTCTGTTGATGTATTTTGACTGCAGTGTTAACACGAATGTGATTTGACTGTTTTTTTTCTAGCCTGTTTTTTTCACTAGCCATACAAATCCATGGAGAGGAGGTAGAAGAAGTTATGACTAAAGGCAAATATTTTATTAATTGAAAGAGGTTAATTGGATGCAAACATTGTACTCAAATGGATTTGTCCTACAGGAATCTCAATTATTGGTTCATCTTCTGAGTCATTCTTATTTTTCTACAAAACATCAGATTTGGAAAAAATAAGCTTACCGCTGTCACAGTGTGGCCCAGAGTGCCCAGGATCGCAAAGATCGACATCTGTGCAGTTTGGATATGGTTCGCCTGGTCCTGTACATTCCACTCCCTCAGCGGATTCTGTTTACATAACATTATACACAATAACCATGGCAGAGCAGGAACTTAAAAAAAACCCAGTGGGAACGGATCTGTGACATAATAGCCAGAATCCTATTCCTTAATATGACCTTTAGTGTAAAATTGTACAAAAAGTGTGCCTTTCTATTACGTATTAGGGGTTTATTTCATGCTAACTTAACGTTTCAGGTTCAAAAGCACTGGGGTGATATTATCCTTTTACAGTCGACTTTCATTATAAAGAGCACTTTATAAAGAGGTTCTGCTTATAAAGAGCAAATTCTGAGGTCCCAAATCTCAGGTTCTCTTTGTGTTTCTTTGTTTCGCTGTCCTTTTATAACAACATTCCTGTTATAAAGAGGTAATTTGGCTAGTCCCATCGACCTTGTTATAACGAGAGTCGACTGTAACAATAATGCTTTTACAGCGCTTTATACCAAAGGTCTCAAAGCACTATACAATTATTACCCCTGCTCATCAGCAGGCCATTAGACCAGTTTTTGCAGCAGCTCGCGATCAGCATAATATGGTCTCTATTTTCACAGGTATCCATTTCTACTCCTGGGTGAAGAGAGGCAATTGTGGTAAAGTGTCTTGCCCAAGAACACAATCACAATGTTCCTCGTCAGGGTTCGAACTCACGCACTACAGCAAGTGAGTCGAACGCTGTAACCGTTGGGCCAGAGCGCTTCTTGGAAAGAGCTTCATGGCATATCTCTTTTGATGTAAAAACACGCCTTCGTTGCGAAGTGTATAATTTTGCCTGAGTGTCTGGTGGTCAGCCATGACAGAGCAGCTCTGATCAGTACGGACATCGTCCTGACCACCTTACTGCTATCTTCATTTTTCAATCTACAAATAAAAGTCCTCTCCAAAACCTTCGCAGTGGAACAACCCTGACTTTGAAAAGCTTTCCACAAAACAGTTTCTGTTTTGGTTTGGATCTTTCCTGCAGGTTTTCTATTGAAATATTTTTCTGATTGAAATTATTCATTTCATTTTTTTTTTCACTTACGAGAACAGTCATGGCCGCAGTTTCCATAGAAACAAGTGCAGTCGAGCCCTTCGTCTGACGTACAGATGCAGTTTGGTGGATATCCGGTTGCTTCACAGAATGTTCCATCTGTTGTAATGCAATAACTAGAACGTTTACATGTACACTCTGACAACTATTTTCACAGGGTAGTAGGACAAACCCTTTCTTCACTAGGCGAAAGGTTTTCCTCATTAAATCTATCGGTCCTTTGCCGGGTAATTAACAATGCTTCTACTTGCCTTGTAGTCTATTGGTCTATTACATGTGAGCAGATTCGCTGATCAATTAGGCAAGACAACCGCCTCTTGACCTCTACCTTTTGACCAATCAGCGGGCGCTTTCGATATTGGGTCTTCGGTCATTCACCCGTTGCACGTCATAGACTATGGGTAGAAAAAAACCCGTTGACGCGCCCTGTATCATGTTACTTGCATACGCGTCCGGCTGTTGTTTTATTACAAAACACTGCATCCGAATTGACGAATCATACCATTTTCGTCCCGATTTGGGAATGAAATGACGTCGCGATTTAGTAAAGTCGACTCCGATTAGCTGGCGTGTGGCTTGCATATATTTGCATGTCTAGACATATCAGACGCTAAACAGGAGACTTGCTGCGTGTTTAACGGTGATATTCATGCTACTTGCCTTGAAGGTCTTGTAAATTGCTTTTTCAATGAATCCATATTTTCCGGGTAATTAAATGCTTCTTACAAGCCTTTATGGCTTGGTAATTCTAACAAATTCCTTTCATACATTTGGGCACTATATCCTTACATAATATGAATTATCGCACACATCAAGCTGCACCTACCGGAAACTTCTGCCACCGTCACGTTTGTATCACAGTCTGCAGTGTTGGAATTGTCAGTAGCGGTGTAGCGGACCATGTGAGGAGATGCTCCCAGACTGAGAGTTGTTGTGTCGCCAACCTCGTATATCGAGCCGCCAATGTTTATGCTGATGGTATACTGGCCGGAGTTGTCGGATGCAGACTGGACATCGGGCAAGGAGACCGTTGAGTAGCTCTTCCTGCAGTCCGTGTAGACTGTGAAGTCGGCAGGGCAAATGATGCTGGGCGGTTCCACATCTGGGAATGACCGTACAAATCAAAATTTAATGAAAGGTTTAGTTATTTTTGCCTTTGATGAAAATCTAGCCAGATTCAAACCCGTACGATTTTAACTTATAAGATCTTATAAGATTCTTATAAGAATCTTATAAGATTCTTGTAAATGAGTAAGAATCTTATAAGATTCTTAAAGATTCTTACAAGTGAGTAAGAATATGGTAAGATTCTTATAACATATTTTTAAGTCAGAATTTCTTCTGATCATCCTTCTTATTGTTCCTGAAGAATTCTTATAAGAGACCAAAGTTTCAGTCAGAATGTTAAAGAATTCTTATAAGAAACCCCTTGAGTAAGAACTTGGTAGGGGGTCTCCATAAGAAACTTTGTCAGGAAGTATTATGTAACATAAGCTGGCTGCTAATGGGCCACAAGTAGGTCACATGACACAGTGACCTTGCATTCCAGAGATGAACAGTCAGTGTGGGAAATTTGAAATTTGCAGCCAGTATTAGGTGCAGCAGTGTTGAGTGCACATATACTGGCTTGCAACTGAGGACAAAAACTGTATAAACTGGGTCAAAATTGTGGATATATTCCCTGACATGGCATTTGGACATAATTTTTTGTTCATGTACACACTTAACCTGTACATGACATCCAAAATACATGTGTGCTGGACCGATGTCTGCATGGAAGTCTCTGGAAAGATTGCTGTCAAGAATTGTCAAGAGTCAACGCTCTCAAGCCGTTTGCAATATAACATGATGTTGTGCACTGCAACTGGTAAGTCTTCATGTACATGTACACGGGCATGTATTGTGTACAACTAGGACATTATTTAATTCTTTATGTGTATGTACTGCTTTGACTGCATTACATGAATCAGGTGTCTTTCAAATGACAAATTTAAACTTTAGCATGGAAAGGGATTGAAAAAAAAAAAAATTCACTTAATGACGCTTAACGCTCAGTTTATTAAGCAACTTCTGGTCATAAGCTATCTAAAAAAAAAAAGAAACCTTGTTTTTACATTACATTTGTATATATTAATTAATTCCAAGTATTCTGTTTTTCATTTCAGATAGAGCAAAATTGCAATTACATGATTGTGGTGGACGACATCCTTAGGCAAAGTCTGGATTGCATCCACGACAAAGGTGAACCATCAAGCAGAAGAAATCAAGACATCATCAAAGCCTGCATCTCACTGATCTTGACTACCGTACGTGAACGATCTGACCCTCACGGCTGATCATCTGTGTGATGCTCAAGACCTGTTAACATCTCTCGAGAATGCTGCAGCCAAGGTCGGCCTGTTTATTAATGCAAAGAGGACCGAGTACATGACCATCAATGAGGAGATCGAGCCACTACCCAATATACACCAGTGACGGCACCCAACTTAGAGAGGTCAGTGATTTCAGGTACCTTGGGTCCTATGTTGCCGACAGTAAGAAGGACTTCTTTACTCGCAAAGGAATAGCTTGGAGTGCCTGTAACAAGCTTCATAACATCCGGCAATCAAGTATAGCACAATCAACAAAGCTGGCCTTCTTCAGAGCCTGTGTGGAGAGCATTCTTCTCTATGGAGCTGAAACCTGGACCATGAAGAAGGATCGAGCTTCAAGATCGCCTTGATGGCACATACATGTACACCATGATTCTAAGAGGGTGGAGAACATCTCATGGTGTGAGCACAGGAATAAAGAACAGATTTACGGAGACATTCCACCTACATCTCTGCTATTGTTGCTCAACGACGAGTTCTTTTGCTGCCACTGCCTACCGTAGGTAAACCAGGACATATGATCTGATGTATTATGTTGGAGACGTCCATGCCGCAGAGAACAAAGACCCTTCACTACATTGAAAGTTTAAATCTCCTGCAATCGAGGACGCCTATTGTCTCTTTTTTGTTGTACTCTGACTTTTCAGGGAGACCTACATGTATCTCCCACATGTTTTGTACACGATTGTAAATATGGGACCTCTCGGGAATTGGTGGGGACCCTATTGTCCTCTATTGTTCAACATCCCATACTGAATGCAGAAACGAACTCATGTACATGTATGTATTTTGGAAGATGTTAAGTACCTTTTTTGGAATACATGTATTTTATAAATCAAATGACTGGTTCTGATCACTTTATTTAACGTGTGGTAAAACCTAACGAAAAGAATTATTGTACACGTATTTCAACTTTTTCTCTGAAAGCTGTTAATTATATGATCAGTTTCATGTGTTGTTTTGTCCTGAAACAAACTGTAAGTATTAAATTAACTCTTTTAGCCTACTTTTACTGTCCTGGCATCCATTAATTGTTGAGGTGTCATTTTTTTAAATATTTATTTCATCAGCAAACACAAGATTTTTTTGTTAGTCATGGGTTTTCATAGATGTTTAGTAACGAGCATGTCTATTTATGATGTAGGTTTATAAGAAAAGTATTACAATATTTTTAAAATTTTATAGGATGTTTAACATCATCTTGTAAGATTTTAAAAATTTTATAAGATTTTTATAAGATTCTGTGAGTATTCTTATAAGATTGTTATAAGATTCTGAAAAGATTCTTATAAGATTCTTATAAGAGTATTTTGTAGGCCACGCCGGGATTCTTATAAGAATCTTATAAGAATCTTATAAGAATCTTATAAGAATCTTATAAGATCTTACTAATTTGCATATAAAATACTTATAAGAATCTTATAAGATTCTTATAAGATAAGATTCTTATAAGAAGGTTCTCAGATTCTTATAAGATTCTTATAAGATTCTTATAAGATTCTTATAAGATTCTTATAAGATTCTTATAAGATTCTTATAAGATTCTTATAAGAGTATTTCGTAGGGGAAACATTTGTCACTCTAGGGACTACTATTTTTTTCCGAATATTTAACTTCAGGTTAATTCAGTCAGAAATGGGCAGTTTGTAGCAGTGTTTTATCTTAAAACATGATTAAATATAATTGAACCCAACGTAATTAAAAAGGGAACAATTTATGTATATGTTGTACAAATGTTGAAAAATTTAGAAATATCAGATTTGATCGCTGACTTTTATTTATCGATGCCTGCATGACAGAATGTTTCTGGAGGTGGATATCCACCACCCTATCTTCAGACTGCAAGTACGTTTGACAACAATTTATTCTTTTTGTTTTGTTTACAAAGAAACCATACGATTGGGAAAAGAAAACATGGTGTTCAAGTTACCCGTGCAATACACGCCGTTCCCTGCATATCCAGATCTACAGGTGCATGTGAAGCCTTCGAAGGTATCATTGCAGATTGCATTGTCGTCGCAGTTGTGCAACGGCGCATCCGGGTTACATTCGTCGATAGCTACAGGATGAATGAAGCACAAGACAACATTGAAAAACTCCTGCCACTAAATATCTTTACACTGTAACCATTAGGAAGCAAAAACTTGATGGTTTTGGACAAAGAAATACGGTTAAAGAATTTGAAATGTGAAAAAACCGTGAAAAAAATGTTTCATACGTGGTTACACCACGTTGTTGTTTTACTAAAAATTTCAATTTGCAGGAAAGCCGTGTTGAATGGTTTAACCATTTTCACAAAAAAAACCCGCCTCGCACAATTGTCACACAGACCACTTGCACAAGTGGGCAGTGTGACAGACAGCACAGACGTTGTGCTAAGTAATCATGCGTTTGGGTAGTGTTACCCCTCACCTAATCAACCCACTCTATGCGGACGTGGTTGACACTATCAGTACACCATCTGGAATAGTTTAACCCCATGAAATTAAACACCCTCCTGTTCACTTGGCCTGATTTAAGGTAAAGCACGCGCGCTGTTGTATTTTTAAGACTCATGCATCAATATGTGCATACGTAATATATGCCATTCTTTATCAATATATTTGCTGATTATAAAATTAAAATGCCTCTCCAATTAGCTAACTGCCTCTGACCTGGTTGAGCGGTAGTAGTAGGGATCATTGCCCCCTGGCAATGCTCAATGTAGTCTGAGCAGCAGTCTCCGGTCAGTTCGCACGCAGCATCGCACCAACAATCTCCGGTCCGAGGACCGTCTAAAAAGCACCGACCGACACAGCTATCTATGGAGGAAAAGAAGACAAATATATGAAGGTCATAGTGTGGGCACAAAGAATCATCGAAGAAAAAATACTTTTATCGGTCAAATCATTAAAAAACCGTATTTTATCCATGGATGTACGTAAGAAAATCCAAATTCGGCAACTCTCTATGACGTACTGTGGGATCATGTGCGCAGTGTATAATTTCAATACTCGCTGTCCATCAACAGATGTGTGGACTGCATACTCAGTTTTCTTCCAATCTTCCATTAACAAAAAACCTGTTATACTGATCATTTGCCAAGAGCTTTTAGTAGCTATCACAACCTTTGGTTTAAGTGACAAAACGAGTAATTGAGAAGTCAGTACAACAATCATATTGGGCTGGTACACCATGGTGTATTAATTAGAAAATCAATTCTCACTGTTCATTGCGAATTATCAGGAAATTAAGAAACAATTCGTAAGCTGTCCATTCCTCTCCTATCTTCCTCTGTATCTCATTTCACATTTGTCTTATGAAGGGTGTGGCCTAGTGGTTAGGGTTTGTGAATCATGATCGGAGGGTCAGTGGTTCGAATCCAGCTGCTGGCCATATGTTTTGTCCTCGGCAAGTTATCCCCCCCCCCCCTTTGCCACTTTCCACCCAGGATTATAAATGGGTACCGGCATTAGCTGGGGAGTAACCTACGATGGACTAGCATCCCATCCAGGGGGTACAGAAATATTTTGCCTTTTGTATCATTAACTTTATCCTTGTGAACTACATTGATCTGAATATTATTTACCTTTTTAGTTAAAAAGAACACCCACATGATTTCCGCTAAACATAGGCCTACCGCAATTTTGTTCATCAATGTCGTCAAAACAGTCCAGTTGACCGTCACATCGCCAACTCCCATCAATGCAGACAGAGTGACCGCAGTCAAAGTTGCGCCACGAACATGGTAGGGTGTCTAAAATAAAGAAAGGAACATGGAATGGACCGTTATAGGCATAATGAAGAAGGGCAAAATGCGGGTACCTGAGACAAATACCGTTCATTAACTGGTCTTTTTACTGCAGAAACTTGGGTCGACATAGTAACAGAAAGACATGCGACATCACGCTTATTACAAGTCATTTTTAAAATTGCATCACCATCCACCCCCAAAAACATGCTGGTAGTATGTATGGGATAAATCAGGCCTTGTTTGAGGATCTATGTGGACCAAATGGATCCCCACACAGATCCTCCACACAGATCCTCCACACAGATCCAAACAGATCTTCCACACAGATCCTCAATTTGATCTACACAGATTCTCAAATCCCCACCCAGATCCTCCGCACAGATCCTCAATCCCCTACACAGATCCTCCACACAGATCCTCAATTTGATCCACACAGATCCACCACACAGACCCTCAAACAAGGCCTGATTTACCCCACACATACTACTCACGCTTTTAACGAATTATCGGAGGAACAAATCCTTATTTAATATTTAATATTATATTTATTGGTGCGTAACAATAATCCGGAGCCTTTTTTTAGAAGTTGCAGAGGTTTTCCGCAAATTAAAAACATACCAATTGAAAATCATTGGAAGAAAAAAGTAACATGGTGCAACCATCTTTAAATTGATGTCCTGCGATAAACTAAACGGAAATTCAAATTGGAAAGTCCCAATGCGGCAACAGTTTGACACTTGAAACGGTGTCCTAACAGTGCTGTAGTTTTGTGGTTATACTTTATGAGTCTTCAAAGCTATAATATAATACTGCAATTTGATGTTGAATACAAAGAGCTAAGCCTCAGTGTTGTAGTCGAGTCCTCCTCATCCGAGTCCGAGTCCGAGTCCGAGTCCTTGAGCAAAGGACTCGAGTCCGAGTCCGAGTCCTTGTCAATTTTTAATGTCCGAGTCCGAGTCCGAGTCCAAGTCCTTGAAAAAAGGACTCGAGTCCGAGTCCGAGTCCTTATGTATCAAATTCAAGTCGCGGTTCACCAATACTATATTAACGTTTTCAAAATGTCACTATCAAATGTCAGGTGATAGAGAAGGGGTAATGGTTTTGGCTGTATGTACAATGCAATGCATTCATTATGTTTATAATGTGCATTAAAAAAAACTTGCATTAACTTTTACCTTAGTATGCGTAGAAGCCTACAGATATTGACGCAGATACTACACTAAAGTGACAATTACAATTAGCATATGATCTTCAGTAGTCCGAGTCCTTGAAAAAAGGACTCGAGTCCGGACTCGAGTCCGAGTCCCGAGTCCGAGTCCTACAACACTGCTAAGCCTAACACTAATGTTGTTCAAAATTCGTTATTCAAAAGGGTGACTGCTCTATGTTCCGACACCCCTATGTTCCGACAACCTAGATTGTGTTACTCCCAGTTAGGGTTAGGGTTAGGGTTAGGGTTAGAGTTAGGGTTAGGGTTAGGAATAGGAATAGGAATATGTGCAGTCGGAACATAGGGGTGTCGGAACATAGAGGTGTAACCATTAACCCTAAAGGGGCCGGGGGGGGGCGGAATCCGCCCCCCCCCCGCCTCAACATTTTCCGTGATGCCTCTAAAAAAATTTTTTCGCGACCCAAGCTGTTATGACTTTTTAGCCTCGAGCTTTGCGCATCTTTTGGTATCAAAAACATAAAAATCGGACCACGGGTTGCCGCGTAGCGAAAAATTTTCCGGCGCTACGCGCCGTGAAAACTGAATTTTTGCATATACGTCGTGTACACAGAGCAGAATTGCCATTCATACATATGAATAATTAATTAGCCATAATTCCAAAACCCTTTGACCTATAGTCATGAAATTTCTGGGGTATGTTTAGGAAGAGTTGCTCTATGCATGTGCCGAGTTTCAAATTTTTTCGTCACTCCATGGCCGAGATCTTAGGGGGGGCGGAATCCCCGGCTGAGAGATGGTCAAAATAACCCGGCCCCTTTAGGGTTAAAAAGTATGCAAACATTTCTTAGAATATATTTTTTTCCGAAATCAAAAGTCTAATCAATCATTATCGAAACCATTTTTTTTAAAAGCAATTTAATATTTTTTGTTTTCCCAACATTTTATTATATCCTGTGCACCCTTTGTTGGCACTAAGTACATGAAGTATATGTGTGTGACAACAAGGTTTTGGTTTTGACAAAATGACGAATCCTGATTTGTTTAGTACAGTTGCATTTTCACAAATTTGTTTCTATGCGGCAAATGTAATTTCCTTAATTCCATACTCCAGGGTTGTTCAACAATTGGGCTAATCGCATCAGATATACGTTTTCCTTACTATTTGGTGAAATTGTTACTCCAAAACTCGATTTAATAATCAATTGTCTCTAAACGTGATATTCTCCATACTCTGTTTTGCTCATGTGTGGGTATCGATTCGTCACTTCATGAAAATGTTGAGGGCACTCTGCAAGAAAGGTATGCTTCATCTCTTCAAGAATACAGACAATGCACAAACACACATGCAAACAGAAAACAACGGTGCTTACAAGTTGATGGTACACTAGAAGCGGTCAAGACAAATCTCCAAACCGAATTCTTGCCAGAATCCAAACTGAGCCACATCGTCCGGCCATCGGAGAGGAGCTTTGGTGGAAACCTCCACCGGTGTGAAACATAGAACGTGTCGTTAGCGCCGCTGTCACCTGCCTTGAATATGCCGCGACGAGAAGAAGAAATTGAAAAAGTGTGGAAAGTGACTAGAACCCTTCGATTCGCCTCTGTCTGTATGGTCCAGGTTGTTTCCAGGTTTCTCGGGTAGCGGCTGGGATAAAACGGAGATGTAATCCGGGCATTTTCGTTCGCACCGAGAAATATCATGCGATCTAACGAAAAAGAAAAAAAAGAAGAAAACAATTACTCCTTCAAGATAGTTTTGAAACTTGTGCCTTCCATGCAGACCCATGACACCTAACAAATACCAATAATTAAAAAGAAGTATTCTTTTATTTTTTTTTCTATAAGAATCAATATATAACATTAACCTGATGGGGAAAAGAATACATGC
The DNA here is from genome assembly GCA_029964075.1 of Patiria pectinifera. NCBI lineage: Eukaryota > Metazoa > Echinodermata > Asteroidea > Valvatida > Asterinidae > Patiria > Patiria pectinifera. The sequence goes on along the minus strand of CM057138.1, from coordinate 14,933,150 downwards.
TCATTGACAATATGGAGTGAAAATATTTAGTAAATGATAATCGTTTGATCGAAACACAAATGTTCTTTAAATATCATGATTTCCAGCGTTGGGCCTATTGTCACAAAATCGGATTTTCTGTTTTGAATCAGGTCAGTATTATGAAAAATCGACACAGAAGATCCCTTGTTAATCTTCCTGGAGTCACCAGTCACGTCTTAAAAATACACACTTTGTGTGTTTGTCACAATTAAGTTGACATGAAAACGTGTAAACATATTTTGTTTTAGTTTTGTAGCTAAAATAATGCGGTAATACTTTTTTCTCAAAAGTAAGGCAATTAGGTTCTTACTGTCACAATTGATTTCATCACTTCCATCCAAACAATCAATCACTGCATCACACTTCGAAGAATTACTTATGCAGACTGAATGCCCACAGTCAAACTCGTCAGTCGAACAGGTTAATCCCTCTGTGAGACAAGATAAAAACAGTGAACTGATAAAACTTAACCAGTTGCATGATGAAGGTTACACCACAACAGTTGTAATATAAAAGTTAATTAGTAAAGGTTGTATGCAAAAAAAAAATAAGCAAAGTGTTAACATTCTAAAGACAAGCATCAACACGTCTTCTCAAAAAAGTCATTTTACATACTTTATTGGCTATGTGCTAACAGCTCTAGCCAACAATGCCTTTCGGTAAATTCATTACGTAGTTTACATGTATATACACAAGCAAGGGCCTAATTCAATGGCTCTCCTTACCAAAACTACCAAAAACAAAAACTCCATTCTACTGTACCAGAAACGTTCAGTTAGGCTGAGGGTTAACAATGATTTGGTATTACAGGGTCAGTCAAAAAATGCGGAACCCAAACCCCCAAATATGCAGCACAAAAAAATAATTACTGGAAAGCCAACTTCATAAGCTACTTTCATATGAAAAAAAAGGGAGATTGCTCGATCCATTCAAAGAATATCGCCATTCAAACGCGATGACCCCGAACTTGTTTCGTCTAAAGAAGCACTTTATTGTGTATTCTGACCGTTTCGAAGGACAAAGTAAATTACACTTGTTTCTCCAACTGTCAACAACAGTTGTAGTGCACAATATCTTTATTAACAACCCTGGTTAAGCAAACAATATGGTTTCTAAAATCCACTTTTAAACACGGACCTTGAAAAGGACTTTGTTGAATATTTGTTGAAACTGACTTTGTTGAATATTTGTTGAAACTGAGGTTTTATCGCCGGTGATGTTTGAAGACAATTATGACGATGATTCTTGAAATCGCATTTTTAGACGAAAGAAGTTTTAGGCTCATTGTGTTTAATGATGATATTTTGTTGAACACGTTAAGCAATTTCAGTATTTTTGTTCATCTAAAAGTAGCTTATGAAATTGGCTTTCCACTCATCAAGTTTGGTGCTACATATTTTTCTAACTAAATATGTAATATAATTTTGGGGTTTGGGTTCCGATTTTTTTTGGACTCAATTATGCTTGCTTACATTTTGCCTGCAACTACAGATTCTGTGCCAAACAAGATTGATTTTTACTAGCGCTGTTAGCACAAAATGGTGTCATCAGAAGCGCATAATTATGTGGTTCGCAGAGCCATGACATTGAACCCTGCAGCTGCTTGCTTTACCTGTAGCTGGCACGCTGGCAACAGACAACAAAAATCCGCGGTCATTGACACTGCCATCTGATTTGAAAGTAAGCCACATCACCGGACCAATGGACAGCAGATCAGGCGGAGGCTTGTGCCAACTCCATCTGAAGAAGGCGTTGTCTGTGCTCCTGTTGCCGTCTCCTGCCTGGACAAAGTCAGTCAGATGCTCGGTTCGGAAGTCGGAGAAATGGACGCGAATCTTGCGGTCTTCTTCGGTGTAGATGATCCATGTTATCTCGATGTTATATGAATACCAGGAGGGATAGTCTGTAGACCCAAGCTCGGCTGTTTCCGTTGCCCCAAGAAACACAACACGATCTTTGTCTGTAGAAACAGAAACATAGGTATCTGTAGATACCTTCTGTAGATCTTGTAGATCTGTAGATCTTGAAGAGCCCGTTTGTATCTTTACATTCTTAAATAGTTAGAACGTAAACTTTTTAAGTAAATGAGGCATGTCGCCTTCTTCTATGTCCTCTATTCAATATTTCTCATTTGTTTTGACAAAAAAATGGAGGGAAAAACCTCTGAAATGCAGTGGCTTCGGGCAAAATGTTTATACACAAGTCATTAAAAAGAATTCCAATTGATTGAGTACATTTGCCTATAAGAGTTTCTTTGAATTGCATAACAAAATGTAAATAAATGAATAATACAAGAGATCAAAAATAGAAAACAAAAATAACACCATTGTGAGCACTAACCAGATACGAGGTTTGTTTGACAAAAATAATACAACTTTGCTCAAGTCATGCTCAATGTCAAATGAATTATTTACCACAGTTATGCTCGTCACCCTCTGCAACTAACAAGCAATCAACTCGGCCGTCACACTTCCAAATGTCAGGGATGCAGACAGAGTGATGACCACAGTCAAAGTCACTTGGGGAGCACATCAAGATTTCTGCAACGAAATCAAACGACTGTTAATTCACCGATCTCGGTTACATCACAGAAAAGTTAAAGGGAAGAGTCATTTGTCAAGGACGTTATAAGTTAATGTGAATATTTCTTTCCACAAATCGTGGCATCAAAAGCCTGTCATCTAGCCTGACCAAAACGTATCAGCGTTCATTTACAAACCAACGTGAATGTTTACAAGTCACATAATTGTTCATGCATTGAGCGAGAACGCTGAAAGTCAGTTCACAGAGTTTCAGGAGAGTTTTTTCTATATTCGAGATAAACGAAGAGGTTGTATTCAACACCTTGCAATAGAAATTTACAACAAAGTGCATGTACCCCCGGTACATTGTCTTACCCGAAGAAGGTACAGAAGAAACCACTAAAGAAAATCCAGAGCTGCTGTAATACTCGTTAGAGGTAAATCGAAGCCACATGTCACTGCCAATGGATAGAAGATCGGGAGGCATTCTGTACCCATGCCACTTAAAAAACTGAGAGTTGGCTGCAATGCTACTATCCCCTGCACGGAGAAGATCACCACCGCGGTAAGTAGAAGTTCTAGTTGAAAATCGGAAGAATTTAATGCGAATCTTCCAACCCACTTCGGTTTGGACAATCCAAGTGATATTAAGGTTGCTGGGGTAGTTGTCTGGATATGACGTCGAAGTAATGTGGGCTGTCTCATTGGCCGGAATAATCAGCAAACGGTCTTTATCTGAAAAGAAAACCGAAAACAATTCTGTCCTGTTTAGAAACAAATTATGACTAAATCTGATTTTTTTCTCACCAATTTCTCTCAGTAATTTGCTTCACCAAAACAAGTTTAATAACTTCATCATTACCGCAGTCCAACTCGTCATTGCCATCTACGCAGTCTGAGATGGTATCACACTGCAAGGCGTTGCTAAGGCAGACCGAATGTCCGCAGTCCACTTCACCCAAGGAACAGGTCAGAGCTTCTGAAAATCCAAGCGAAGAAAGTCAATCAAAACAATTGTTAGTTCTTGACACATATACGACCCACACTTCTCACTACAGCCATGTTTCAGACTGGCCATTCAGTATTCTGTGAACTGCGACTGATAAATTCCGAGTTAAAATGGAAAATGATTGTATGCATGATTGTATCATCATCAACATGCGGTTTCACCTAAAAGTAAACCTTTGTTCACATATCACAAGAAGAGAGGTTATTCGTACCTGGGAGACTGGGGATTTCCTTTAGAGAGGGAAACAAAAAAAATTCACAACAAAAATAATACCGAAATTTTACGCTGGAAAGGATTTCAATACCTATTTTCAAGTTATCCACGCAAAACAAAGTAATCAATAGAAAATTCGTGCATGTGGGCCATTCTTTCAATTTAGAGGCGAAAGTGGCATTTGTTCCTGTCCCTGCTATGGGAACTTTGTAATTTGCGATTCAAGTGTCATTAATGTTGACTAGATTTGTTTATATTCGTTGAGGATGATTTGTCCAGTTTGGGAGGAATGATACCGCTACACTAAAGAGCGCACCCACAATTACAAAATCATATTTGCCAGATGTAACAGAAACACAGGAACAGGAAAACGTGGACCCCCTATTTAGAGAATGATCCACAGATATATGCCTACCAGTTATCGGGACGCTCGTAGCAAGTATGTCGAAGTTGTACATGTTGTATGAGTTAAACGGCTTTCCGTGCTCGAAGGTAACCCACAGCTTATTCCTGTCTGACAGCAGGTCTGGGGGCCGATATGTATTATAATGGATGTACCTTCTCCATTCAAAAAAGACAGTTGTGTTGTTGGTACTATCGTCACCATCACCGGCTCGCAATACGTAGGATCCACTCAAATAGGAATAACCGGTGGGAAAAGTGATGATAACTCTCCGGTCTTCCACAGTCTGAATGAGCCACACGGAGTCAATGTGAACGGATGAAATTGATATGGTGGCTGTTTCACTGGCACTGAGGAATATTTCATGAGAACCTGTCAGAAAAACAATGGGAATGATAGAAATAGGTCAAATATTTCAAAGGGATAGGCTACGATGTCTACATGTATATATATAAAACATTGTTGCAGCTGACTTATGTCACTTTAGATTCAGATTAACACGAAAACATCGTGTACAAAACGTGCAATGAAAACTCTCCGTAGGCCAAGGCGGCAAGGCCTACTTGAATTACATGCAATCTTTGCAAATTCACATTGCAAACCAGCCGGCCATTTGCTACGGTGGCCCACAACTGTCAAGGCAAAAGCAAAAGCGCCACGGCAAGCGCAAAAGCGCCGCGGCAAAAGAAAAAGCGCCACGGCAAGCGCAAAAGCGCCACGGCAAGCGCAAAAGCGCCACGGCGAAAGCAAAAGCGCCATGGGTTTATTGGGAAGGGGCGTAATCATACATGCCGCCACTACATCTAAAATTAAATGGAAAGGAGTATGGCTGCCACCATGAATTCTTTTAATCACAGTCTTTAATTCTTTGAGAAGTGATTTTATGGCTGAGAAAATAGAAGAGTTTTGAAATTCCCGCTCTCTGGGAATTTTTAACTAATGAAGCCTTACCCACCCACTACCGCAGCCCTGCAGGAGAGCCTTAATTGACTTCCTAGATGTGTATGATATACTGAAAAATAAAAAGAAATAACTCATACACTCTGGGCAGCTCTCTTGTGTGCATACACTGGTATACACACCGGTGAACTAAGGCTCAAATTAACGGAACTCTTCTCTGCATGCTAGTCGGAAGGAAAAAACGGCTCTTCAAAAAAATGCATCAGCTCACAGAGCCTCCCGTCCTCGTAATTGTTTGCATCCCAAGAAATGTAAAGAAATGAGGAACGGCCCTGATGGTGCTGATAGCGAGTCCCACTTTCCCTCTCCTTTAAAAACTCTGATTCACAGCAGCAACTCTCTTGGAATATTCTTGGAATTATCCTACAACAAATTAATATCGACGATTTATTCCCTGAACGTTGCTTCACTGACCGGTTTTCCTTGCTATTTTCTCAGCCATAAAATCACTTCTCAAAGAAATAAAATGTGTGAGATAATAAGAATTCATGGTGGCGACCATGCCATTCTCCTTCCCATTTTATGTAGTAGCGGCATGTATGATTACGCCCCTTCCCAATAAACACAACGGAATTCAGCCGGACCACAATTTCCACGCTCTCTTGCAGAACTCGCTCAGCTAACACTGACTATACACGACTATAATTATAGAGTCTGCTTGAGCATGGCGCGGTACGGAAGCGTAGAAGGGCCAAAAGAAATTAAGAAAAATTTAGTTCCTATCTCGCCACGGCGAATTACTATCTCGCCGCGGTGAGTTACTATTTCGCCGCGGCGAGATACTATCTCGCCGCGGCGAATTACTTTCTCGCCGCGGCGAATTATGATATCGCGAAATGAATTACTATAACTCACCGCGGCGACTTACTGTTTTTCATCGGCGAACGTCAGGCACGACGAATAGCGATATTCTTTGGGTCCTATGGAACGCCAAAGAGGCATTTAATATGATCATCAAATCGGTGATGCACTTTATCGATAGGCAGTGGAGTTTTGCAATCGGTGATTGACTGTCACAATCGGTGATGGATTTTCGCGAGTGGTGATGGATTTATGCAATCTGTGATCAACTTCTGGCAAAACTAACACCCTAATCAACCACACAGGACTGGGTTCTAATTTCTTTAGTTAGTACGTCCGATGAACGAAATAATATATGTAATAATAAAGTTGTCCTTTCTTTTTTTGTTAAGAATAAATTAAGAAAGAAAACAAAGTTCAATAGGCGGCATCAGGTGATTTATCCAATTGGAATGCCAGATCCATTAGCGTACGGGATGAGGATGACCCTGCCAACTATTCAACATTATAATTGCATCTCTAAGAGGGCGGGGAAAGTAATTATTGTAATGTACCGTCTTTCGATCGTTACGACCGATTTGAATGAAATAGCTCAGATTACCGTTACACAGACATTTGAATGTTCGCGGGCTACATCATTTACTCCCGTTTTGAAGGCCTTATCTCAGAGATCATGATCCTACTATGTACTAAAAATCGTTTTGATATGTTCAGTATTTTTTATTACAATTTGAAAAATAGGCTTTGAGTTCGTCATTTTTCAATACTTTCAAGCGTCACGAATTTTAATAAGGTTCTATCCATATGGAATATGCAGTTACAAAGTTTACGACTTTTTTTTGTTGTTTTCGATTGGTCTATACCAAGACCCACGGGAAGTCACGCAGAGTCACGCTAATTAATATACTAATAAAGCGCACGTCATATTTACGTCAACGTTGCGGCTAAACCGGCCATGGTATAGCGTACCGGTTGACCATGTATGTGTTTTAGTTAGTTATCCCGCGAGCGCGAGTGGAACACGGATTAATGTAGTGCATCTATAGTGGCCCGGCCGAGTGGTATGTGGGACACTAGACTAGGGCGGGTATTGGGCGGATATCCGGTGAAGGAACCCTGTCTCACGGCCTTTCAGCTCGGATGAAATTTTGGGGCGCCCCTCCATTGTAACCTCAAGCCCTCCCCCCCCTCCAAGTCCCCTAGGATGAAATCCCTGGCTACGCCGATGCCTGTTTGGCGTTCCATAGGACCCGGAGGTTCGCAATTGTTGTGCCCGACGCTCACCGATACAAAATAGTAACTCGCCGTGGCGAGATAGTAACTCGCCGCGGGGAGATAGTAACTCGCCGCGGCGAGATAGTAATTCGCCGCGGCGAGATAGGAACTAAATTTTTCTTAATTTCTTTTGGCCCTTCTACGCTTCCGTAGCGCGGAGACTTTAAAGAAAGCCAAAAAAAAAATCTAAACTAAATCAGCCAAAGAATGGTCTATCGATCCCGGCAAAGTAGCAAAGTGCAAAATAAGCAAGTGAAGACCTTTTCTATTGAGCTGAAAGCAGAAAGAAGTATGGCTTTTGTAAAGAATTGGAACTTGATAAGCGAGAATGAATATCTCAGCGCGTTCTTCCCGACCAAACCCCTCCGAGCATATAAACGACACAAAAACATAAAAAGAAGCCCTGCATGGTACGATTCAAGGATTGTTCAATCTCCCCCATCCAACCAAAACAAAATCTGGATAAGGAAAATGTGCAAATCCTAATGGACCTCCTTCGGAACAAAACTCTAAGAGAATGGTCATAAAACTCTTCAAAAAAATGCATCAGCTCACAGAGCCTCCCGTCCTCGTAATTGTTTGCATCCCAAGAAATGTAAAGAAATGAGGAACGGCCCTTGCCGCGGCGCTTGCCGCGGCGCTTTTGCGCTTGCCTAGGCGCTTTTGCGCTTGCCTAGGCGCTTTTGCGCTTGCCGCGGCGCTTTTGCGCTTGCCGTTGCACTTTCGCGCTTGCCGTGACAGTTGTGGGCCACCGTAATTTGCAGTTTATGTAACACATTTCCTTTACATTTGTGCTCCCATGGAAAATGTACCATCCTTCACTAAGTAATAAGGCCTTAAGTGTAGGTGTACTCCTGTCTGGAAAAAAACCTGGCGAATTAGGAATGTGAAGTAAGCTACTGTGGGGCTACTAGTGAACCAGTTTATGACAATTCTTTTCTTGCTAATTGGCAGCAGTGTAACTAGGGTAAACTTATTATGGGCACCCCCAACCGGGAGGTATAGTCACGACACTGCTAGTTGATGAATTCTAATAAAATATTAAAGGGGCCTTACTGCAGCCTAGTTCATCGCGTCCATCAAAACAGTCCGGTACATCATCACACTGCCACGAAGAGGCGACACACACAGAATGCCCACAGTCAAGTTGGTCAGGAGAACATGTCAAATTGTCTACAACAAAAGGGGTTAAAATGAAAGGAGCACATTGCTGTGGGAAAATCGCCGTGTACACATTTTAAAGTGCTAGGCTCATATGAAGCGTTCCGAGTTTAAAAAAATATGGATTTTATACAAATTATTAAACAAAGCAAAATACCCCTCCCCCGTACGGTTTTACTGCGCTAATACGAGCAACTCCCGAGTATTCAGCTTGTAATTGTATATTTGGATTTTTGCCAGATACAAGGATTTCAGCTCTTAATCTCAAGATTTAATCTCCTTGGTGAAGTTTATTCTTGGATGAATGCCCAACCCTAACGGAAACCAATTTACTTGATGAACGACGTTAGGTCTGCCCAATACGAACCATGGAGGAAGGAATAACCGTTGCCTAAACACATCAAGTGTATAAGATTGGTTTATGTCCAGTAAAGGAACCTTTTTTTAATCATTAAAATTGCGCACAAATAATGGAAATCCTGAATTGTGGGACTGTTCACGTATGTATTAGGGTGTATGTGCGGCCGTACTTGTTCTACATAACACCCAGAGGACAGACACACAAAGGGAAAACAACAGATCCTTTCAGTCCCCAGGAGTTGGGTCTTCTGTTCAAAACGGTCCTCTGTGGTAGGTTCGTATGCTTATTATGGGAGAGTGTTATATTACAGGGACAAAGGAAAACACAAAGCATTGTCCTCGGGAGTACAGTAAAGCAAGAGTCGGTGGCTTATGTGTTTGTGATGGGGAAGTGGCCACAGGCCATCGTATGCACTTGGCTTACAGACCACTTTCCCCAGTATACCCTGGATTTTAAAAGGCAAGCATCATTTCATGCATGCTTCAAGAGTCATTAGGTCCTGAAGTCCTCGAAAATGTCATTTTTTCCCTAAATATTGTATGTTACTATTTAAAAGGTCTAGTTGCAAGGAAACTAACCTAATCGTTTCCGAGAAAAGACCAACCCCGCCCAAAAAAACCCTCCCGGTTGTTTACATCGGACACGACAGTGTACGCATACGTTTTTCCTGTCGTTTTCATTCAATGTACGATACACGTTGTGTGTGTCACAAAATTCACACACAGCGCCAATGCACAAATTGATTCTTACATGTCCACAAAAGGCACACATTTTACAGCTGGAATCACAACAAGCATGAACAGCCCTTTTTTGCGGTCACGATTAACACAAAACGCCCAGTTTTTAAAGTTGTGTGGATGTTTATATTCTTCTTTTAGACATTCTTTCCAATTAACATCATTTCGTTTAAAGCGCGTTTTCTTGCTCAATTGGGCTTATTCCAGGATGCAGTTCCCTTCAACCTGTGCGTTTGTTTATGGTGTGAATCAAGGACGCACACGTGCAGCATCATCGGTGAATGGAGGACAGGAACCAAATCGAGGACGACCTCGATTAGGAAACATATAAAAAACCAATGAGAGCTGTTGCAAACAAAGGAAAAGGGACGAGGAACAAAAGGAAAATTCTCGTGTGTACACCATAAACAAACGAACATGTACATGTGTGAGTTGATTCTTAAATTCTAACATGTTACAACACTGCAAAAAACTTCTGTTTAGCAAGTGCAACCTCAAGAGCTGCATGAAAAGGTCAGGCCATCTTTTGAAATGTTCACAACTTTTCCAGGACAAAGAAAGAAAGTTTGTATTATGGCTTACCAGAGGCAGGTACACTGAATGCCGTCAGCAGAAACCCTATATATCTGTTACTTTCATCAGCAGTGAACCGAAGCCACATGGTATGTCCAGCTGACAGCAGATCGGGCGGGTTTCTGCCCCCACTCCAATGGAAGAACACATTGTGGGTGCTACTGTTGCCATCACCGGCCTCGAAGACGTCATACCAATACTCGGTATAAAACCGGGTAAAGGAAATGCGGATCTTGCGAGCCTCTTCGGTTTGGATGATCCACGTTATCTGGATGTCGTTGACGTAATAGGCCGGGTATCTAGTCGAGACAAGCTCAGCTGTTTCGGATGCCCCAATGTAAACGATACGGTCCTCGTCTGTGTATTAAAATTCAAATGAAATAAAAATGCATTAGTAATTGCTATGACTTTGTACGGACGGTACGTACGGTGCAGTGTGAAACGCTTGAATATCCATTCAAGGCATGGATAAAACAAAACAATGACTGCTGTGATGTAAAATATGACGTTTTGAACAACCGAGGGCGCATAGAAACCTGAGGCGCAATCAGACAGATAGACATCAGACAGACAGACGGACAGACATCAGACAGACAGCCTGACAGACAGACAAACAGCGTAGGATCTTTTAATATAGGATGTTGATTTATTGTTGTTTTACTATTACAGTAAATCACTAATGAGCAACCTTAAATTTACCCACAAAATGTTTGCAATGAGAATTGTTGGTTTCACAATTTGAACAGACAACCCCTAGACTAAAAAGTATGTGACGTCACATCATTAGCGCCCTCAGAATAAAGGAAAAGTATGGAACATTTTAAAGAGCACTAAAAAAGTTAAACAAAAGTGACGTCAAAAAAGTTTCATACCATAGGAATGAAAAAGTTGCAAAAAATATTTTTCCAGTTAAAAATTCTTGTCATGATATCTTATGTTTACATTATCTGACTCTTCATTACCGCAATTTAGCTCATCCGTTCCTTCAAAGCAGTCAGCTTCACGGTCACACTGCAGGGTGCCACGGATGCAGTAATGTCCACAGTCAAATTCAGTAAGAGAACAGGTCAACATTTCTGAAAAATAAAGCAAGACAGAAATGCTGAAAACGTGGGCAAGGTCAATGACAGGGGGCAGCTGTATTCATAAAACTATTTTGAAAAGAACAGCCAGGTTTTCTCAGAAGGAACACCCATAAAGACGCCAGACATGTATTTTTCACAGGTGGAAGTTGCCTCACATTATTTGTTGGCTTATTAAATGGGAACTCCAGCAAATGCAAGAGAAGAACACATTGGTAGATCATTAATCAAATCCTTAATGAAAGTATTACAAAGACATAATATGATTTTGTGCCATTAAACTGTACACTGACTCTTGTCACATGAGTGCACTGGTCCAACGGAGATAAAATACGCATCATACAATAATCTTGCTTGACCAACTTTTGAATTTTTCCTGCAAAATTTTGTTTCCACAGACATGTCTTTAGCAAGATCTCTACCTATAACAATAATTATCACTTATTTTTATTCAGTTAAATTTAATTTGTGGTTGGCCGGTTTTAAACACTCTGTTTAAGACCGGTTGGAGTCTGAATAATGATTATTACCTGAGCCGAAGGGGTAAAAGAAAATCAAAACTTTTGACTTGGGATAAACATTAAAACCTTTCGGTCCAAACGCCAAAACAAGTCAAAAATGATATATTTCCAAGGATTTCGTTCAACAAAACACCTCTGTAGCTATGCAATGGTAAGGGTCTCTCGTGAACAACTCTTTATTTGGAGATTGGCGAGCGCGTTGCGCGTACTGCGTGATGTGGCGCAGAGCGCAGCTTTGGCGGTGCAGTGTGAGTTTATGACTATAAAATACTGACTCACTGGTGGTATTGCGCATGCCTACGTGAGGATTGTGAACGTTCAACCAATAATACAGTACTGGCACCGGATTTCATGGGAGTCCAAATTTCATGTGACACTTGAAAAGTGTTGAAGACCAGCCAACCGGTCTTTATCAACCGTTTAAAACCGACTATACAGGGTGAGTAAAAAAACCCCCCAAATGTCAGGACCATTTTATTTTCAGTGAAGTTCTGCATGTATCACTTTCAAAATCTAGGATATGAATGAAAGCCCTATTTATAAGCTATCTTTTAAGTACAAGAATCATTCAAATCACTCATGTACTTTTTAAAGTTACGGAATTCTAAACACAAACGATGTCCACGAATCACAAAAAGGTAAGTGTTCTTTCAAACGAAAGCAATTCACATTGAGACGCAGCTCCCTTTTAACCTGTGCGTTTGTTTATGATGAAAATCAAGGACGCACACGTGCAACATCATCGGTGAATTGAGGACAGGAACCAAATCGAGGTCGACCTTGATGAGGAAACGTATACACAACCAATGAGAGCTGTTGCAAACAAAGGAAAAGGGACGAGGAACAAAAGGAAAATCCTCGTGTTTACACCATAAACAAACGTACATGTACATGTGTGAGTTGATTCTTAAATTCCAACATGTAACAACACTACGAAAAACCTCTGTTTAGCAAGTGCAACCAAGGGCATCTTTTGAAATGTTCACAACTTTTCCAGGACAAAGAAAGATTGAATTATTGCTTACCAGAGGACGGTACACTGAATGCCGTCAGCAGAAACCCTGAATATCTGACACTTCCGTCAGCAGTGAACCGAAGCCACATAGTATTTCCAGCTGACAGCAGATCGGGCGGGTTTCTGCTCCCACTCCACTGAAAGAACACATTGTGGGTGCTATTGTTGCCATCACCGGCCTGGAAGACGTCATACCCAGACTCTGTAGAAAACCGGGCAAAGGAAATGCGGATCTTGCGAGCTTCTTCGGTTTGGATGATCCACGTTATCTGGATGTAATTGATGTATGAGTTCGGGTATCTAGTCGATGCAAGCTCAGCTGTTTCGGATGCCCCAATGTAAACGATACGGTCCGCGTCTGTGTATTAAAATTCAAATGAAACTATACTTATGTTTGTGGACAAAAACAGGGCTTTTTCGGTAATTTTTTGTGTGACATGTCACATGTAAAGTTTCAAGTATAAGTTCAATCCAGGAAGGATGTGTAGTTCTGTTGCTAATAACTGGTGGATATAATATGTGATTACATTCCCATAGGGCTTTGAATTTTGACGTCACATGTGACGTGATGACGTCATGATGACGTCACATCAATTTTCATCTATAACTATATTTTTGTTTGTAAATAACAACTTATCCATAGCATACATCGTTGAAAGCAAGTTCACATCTTTCACCAATTTTAAATAACAAGGTACTTCCGGCTTCAACCGGAAGGGTCACGTGATTTTGCACATAATATACAAAAAATCGAAAACCCTGGGTTATTCTATCGATTACCGCAAACGTTAAGTTCAGGTCTCTCACGGTTGATTTTATATTGATTTTCAAAGATAATCTTTAACGGAGCGTCACGTGACCCATGATGCCGTTATCGTGAAGTCACTTCAATTTTCATCTATAACACATCCCGGTCTAGGTACATACGAACTTTCAACCCCATTGGACCTGTAGTTCAGGAGATATAGACCTTCAAAATATGTTTATTTTATTTGACTCATACGTCACGTGATGACGTCATCATGACGTCAAGATAATTTTCATCTATAAGACATCCCGGTCTAGGTACATACCAACTTTTAAATCGGACATGTATTTCTTGAGCTATAGCCCAATCTGTCAGATCTAGCCGAATTCTGCTACAAAATTGTCACAACAGAGAAATCACATATAATGTAACGTCACGTGACACGTGATAACGTCATGATAACGTCAATGTTCTGGGATCAACTGCAGGTGCTGGTCTAAGTGTGTGCCGAGTATAAAGGCAATCGGATTGATTTTAGTGGCCAAAGTGGCGGTAATAAAAATGCGTGTACAAATGCTATGGGCAAAAATGACTGGAAAAAAAATAGAGCTGTATGTCTGTTTGAAAACAGAACACGGGGCTTTTTCGCAATTAACAAATGTTTGTTTCGTTGGTTCTTTTGCAGTCACAGAGTGCTTCATGCAGTTAAAGGTTGTTCAATATGCTTAGAATAATTCCTAAAATATAATTTTATCACATGACGCCACATGACCTGCAATGATGTCATCTCGACAACACTTGTCAATGCACATTTTGTCATTTCAGTGTTTTTGGTTTGAACCAAGTTTAAAATCAATCCCATGAAAGGAAGAGCTCGATTTCGGAAGCAGAATAAAATTATAAATATTAAAAAAATCATAAAAAATCAAACGATGACGTCATGGTGACGTCACTTCGGACTTTGCATACTAGTACCATTATCTATCTACCCACCAAGTTTCATGACGATCGGACCTTTCCTTATATGTGTTTTGAAAAATCGCATTTTTGATGACGTCACACTTTTTAAAATGAATTTTGTGCACAAAACTATTTCCTAGCAAACCAAATACAACTAGAGCTATGTCTCTTCGAACAGAACATAGGGCTTTTTCGCATTTAACATGTTTATGTTATGTTTATCCTTTTTGCAGTCACTTTTGAGAGTGCTTGATTCAGTTAAAGGTTGTTCGAAATGCTTAGAATAATTCCAAAAATAAAGCTTTATTACATGACTTCACATGCCCTGCGATGACGTCATCTTCACAACACATGTCAATGCACATTTTGTCATTGTGGTTTTGGTTTGTACCAAGTTTGAAGTCAATCCAATGAAAGGAATTGTACAATTTTGGAAGCAGAATTCAGTTTTGAAATAAAACAAATATCATAAAAAATCAAATGATATTGCCATGGTGACGTCACTTCGGACTTTGCATACTAGTACCATTATCTACCTACCCACCAAGTTTCATGACGATCGGACCTTACTTATATGCGTTTTACAAAATTGCATTTGTGATGACGTCATGATTACGTCACACACTTTTCAAAATTGTGTTCATATACATGTACCTATTACTAGTCCAGCGGATATGTGAAAAAAAATTGTGCACTTTTGCATAAAAGCATGAAACTTGGCACAGATGTTTAAATCCATGCAAGAAAATGTTTTAGATGTGGAGCCATCGCAAGTTAAGCCTTTTAGGGGCGTGGCATCCATTTAAAAAGGGGGCCGGACTTGTCGTGCCCGCAGTGAAAACGGTTGCAACCGTTTGTTCCCACTTGTCACAAAAGCAGGAAACTTCACAAAGACATAATTGTATAAATTATAAGTGTTTTCAGATTCGGAACCACCACAAAAGTACCTTTTTGGGGGCGTGGCGCCATTTGAAAATAAGGGGGGGGGGAAATTATTATGCCCCTTTGGGAAACATTGTGCCCATATTTTCATGAACGAATAAAACGTTCCACAGACATATATATTTATTACAAGAAAACAATCCAGATGTAGAGCCACCTCAAACAGACCCTTTAGGGGCGTGGCAACCATATTAGAAAATGGGGGCGGGGTTTTCATTTTGCCCACCATGGAAATATTGTTCCCACATTCATAGAGAAATGGAACTTTCCACAGACATTGACATTCATGAGAAAACAAATTCAAGATGTGGAGCCTTTGCGAACACACCCTTTTTTGGGGCAAGGCAGCCATATTGAAAAAAAGGGCGGGTTTCTCATTATGCCCACCATGGGAAAAATTAAAGCTAATTCCCACAGACTTTAATATTCAGGACAAAAATTCAGACGTGGAGCCATAGCAAACACACCCTTTTAGGGGCATGGCAGCCATAGTAAAATGGGGCGGGGGTAGTCATACCGGTAATTACCCTTGCTCTTTGGTGTAAGATATTACCAAATAATGTCATATAGCTTATGGCCCAATCAACATTATAAGAAATCAACAACAAAACATAAAAATTGCAATTGTGGGCACAGTGAGTAGGCCACTTACACCTCTAAAAGGAGTTTGCTCTGGCTCCACATCTGTATTTATTTCTTTCACCAAGGTTGTGTGAAGTTTACTCATTTATGAAAGATAGGCAAAAATTTTGATGGTGGGCAAATGATTAGTAGTACCCCCCAAATTTTTTTATATATGCAACGCCTCTAAAAAGGGTAAGTTTGTGATGGCTTCACATTTGAAAAAAGAAAGATTCTCATAAATATATTGTCTGTGTGGAGTTTAATCCGTTTATGAAAGGTAGGCACAACTTTTTTATAGGGGCATCATGACTACCCCCCCCCCATTTTACTATGGCTACCACGCCCCTTAAAGGGTGTGTTTGCGTTTTCTCGTGAATTTTAATATCGATGGGAATTATCTTCATTCGTTTATGAGATGTGGGCACATTTTCCCATGGTGGGCATAATGAGAACCCGCCCCCCTTTTTCAATACGGCTGCCACGCCCCTAAAAAGGGTGTGTTTGCGATGGCCCCACATCTTGAATTTTTTTTCTCATGAATGTCAATGTCTGTGGAAAGTTCCATTTCTCTGTGAATCTTGGAACAATATATCCATGGTGGGCATAAGGAAAACCCGCCCCTTTTTCCTGATATGGTTGCCACGCCCCTTAAAAGGTAAATTTGCGATGGCTCGACATCTTAAACATTTTCTGGCATGAATATGAATATCTGTGCCAAGTTTCACGCTTTTATGCAAAAGTGCACAATTCATCGATATTTTGTCACATATCCGCTGGACTATACCTAACAAACCAAATAAAAAAATTATTTTGAATTGTTGCGTTCATGAGATATGGCTTAAGGTCCAAAAATTCAAAAAGTCATATCGAATCGCACGATGATGTCATCATGACATCACCTCAATTTTTACCTTTAACACTTCCCGGCCTACCTACATACCGAGTTCAACCCAATCAAACTTACAGTTCTGTATATATAGAGCTTCAAAATATTCACATTTGTGATGACGTCACGTGACCCATAATAACGTAATCATGATGTCACTCTTCGGGACACAACTTTGCCATAAGGACAATGCATGTGCCATATTTGAATGATGTATGACAAAGTACAATGCCAGAAGTGGCATGTACAAGAATCATGTGCATTGTCTATGAGATTTTTTAAAGTAAAGCTTTGACACATGACGTAACATGCCCTGCGATGACGTCATGTTGAAAACCATTCTCAATGCACACTTTGTCATTGTAGTTTTAATTTGAACCAAGTTTAAAGTCCATCCGATGAAAGGAAGTGTGCGATTTTGGATGCAGAATAAAATTATAAATATTTAAAAATAAATCATAAAAAATCAAATGATCACGTCATCGTAACGTCACTTCTAAATTTGTATACAAGTTTCATTATCTACCTACCCACCAAGTTTCATGACGATCAGACTTTCCTTAAATGCGCTTGGAAAATTGCATTTTTGATAACGTCATGATGACGTCTGAAACTTTTCAAAATTTTGTGCATATACCTATTACGTAACAAACTAAATACAAAAATATATTTTAAATTTTGCATGTTGCGTTCATGATATATGGCTTAAAGGTCCAAAAATTCAAATATTCATATAAAATTGCATGATGACGTCATCATGACGTCACCTCATTTTTTATCTTTAACACATCCCGGTCTACCCACATACCAAGTTTCAACCCAATCGGACTTACAGTTCTGTAGATATAGAGCTTCAAAATATGCACGTTTGTAATGACGTCACGTGACCCCTGATGACGTAATCATGACGTCACTCTTCGAGACACAACTTTGCAATAAGGACAATGCATATGCTTAATTAAAATGATGTATGACAAAGTTCAATGCCAAAAGTGGTGGGTACTAAAACCATGTACAAAGTATATGGGGTTTTGCGTGGAACAAAAAGAAGAAAAAACTAGAGATCTATGTCTGTTTGCAACAGAACATAGGGCTTTTCCGCATTATGATTTTTTTAATCAATAATACGTCTCTGACTATGCATGAACATAAAGTCTGTCAAAGTTAGCCGAAAATCGGCTAAAAACGGTCACTGTGGTCAGGATTTGACCTCAGCAACACGTGCCCTGAGGGCTGACTGACATACGATGTATGTGCGTATGTACAACGTACGTGCATGTACATGTACATTGTGGATGTCCTGTGCATGTTTTGAAGTAGAGGTATTGTCAACCTGAGGTTTTAAGTGTACGCAGGGCATGTCCAAGTTCGCTTATTGCCTTGAAACTTCGAAATGTTTTAGACCTACCCTTAAATCGACAGTTAAAGTAAATATTAATATAAAAACTGTCATGGTTGATTTTTCGTGAATTTTCAAAAGAAAAAAGTCTTTTCATTATAACTTCCGGTATGATGACGTCATCGTTTTTTTTCAAGTACAGGTGTTGTCTGCATTGAGGTCATCATGTAGGCTACACCAATTTGGAAGCGATTACCGCAAACTTCGTCACAGACATCGACTGAAAGTTCATTTTACACTTTTTTCACCTACCCGTAAAGGGCGCTCTAACATGTTATGACGTCACCGATTTTTTTTTCGTAAAAACAATCTAGCCACAGACTTACATCGTTGCAAGCAAGTTCCATTTTTTTTCAATTTTAAATCATATGGCAATTTGAGTAACTTCCAGTTTAGACCGGAAGGAAGGGTCACGTGACATTACGCACACGAGATAAAATTAAGACCCTTGATTATTCTATCAATTCCCGCAAACGTCAAGTTCGGGTCTCTCAAGGTTAATTTTATACTGATTTTCAAAGATTAAATCTATTAATCTTTAACGTGACGTCACGTGGCCCATGATGACGTCGTGATGACGTCACTCTTCGGGACACAACTATGTTATAAGGACTATGCGTATGCTGACTTTAATGATGTACGATAAAGATTAATGCCAAAAGTGGCGTTGAGAAAAAACGTGTACAAAGTCTATGGGATTTGCCAGGGGAAAAAAGAAGAAGAAGAAAGAAAAATCAGAACAAAAAGAAAGGCTTCTTCGCAACTAGAGCTGCATGTCTATTTAAAAACAGAACACAGGGCATTTTCGCATTTTATAAATTTTTATGCTTCGTTTGTTCTTTGCAGTCACTTTTAGAGTGTTTAATACAGTTAAAGGTTGTTTACAATGCTTAGAATAATTCCAAAAATAAAGCTTTATCACATGGCGTCACAAGCCCTGCGATGACGTCATCTTAAAAACGCTTCTCAATGCACTTTTTTTCATTGTGGTCTTGGTCTGAACCAAGTTTACAGTCAATCCGATGAAAGGAAGTGTGCAATTGTGGAAGAAGAATAAAATAATAAATATTAAAAAATCATAAAAAAATCAACCGATGACGTCATCGTGGCGTCATTTCGGATTTTCCATACTAGTACCATCATCTACCTATCAACCAAATTTCACGACGATCGGACCTTCCCTTACATCCGTTTTAAAAATCGCATTTTGTTGTGACGTCATGATGACGTCACACATTTAAAAAAACTTTGTGCATAAACATAATACAAAGAGAATTTTGAATTTAGCACGTTGCGTTCGTGAGATATGGCTTAAAGGTCCAAAAATTCAAAAATTCATATAAAATAACACGATGACGTCATCATGACGTCATCTCATTTTTTACTTATAACACATCCCGGTCTACCTACATACCCAGTTTCAACCCAATCAGACTTACAGTTCTGTAGATATAGCACTTGTGATGCAAATATTTGTGATGACGTCACGTGACCCCTGATGACGTAATCATGACATCACTCTTTGGGACACAACTTTGCCATTAGGACAATGCATATGCTAAATTTAAATGATGTATGACAAAGTTCAATGCCAAAAGTGGCGTGTACTAAAATCGTGTACAAAGTCTAAGGAATTTATGGCACAAAATGAAGAAAGAAAAATATCACAACAAAGACAAAGGCTTTTTCGCAAATTTGCGAAAAAAGCAGAAAAAAAATCAATGCAAACAAGAGGCTTTTTTCGCGGAATTGTGAAAAAGCCAAAAAGAAATTCGAATTTTGCATGTTGCGTTCGTGAGATATGGCTTAAAGGTCCAAAATTTTAATATTCATATAAAATCGCATGATGACGTCATCATGACGTCACCTCAACCGAATCAGATTTACAGTTCTGTAGATAAAGGACTTTAAACTATGCACGTTTGTGATGTTGTCACGTGACCCATGATGACGTAATCATGACGTCACTCTTCGGGACACAACTTTGCATATGCTTAATTTGAATGTTGTATGACAAAGTTCAATGCCAAAATTGACGTGCATTAAAATCGTTTTCAAAGTATATGGGATTTTTGGAACAAAAAAGAAGAAAGAACTAGAGCTGTATGTCTGTTTAAACAGAACACAGAGCTTTTTCGCATTGTACAAATGTTTATGTTTTGTTGGGTCTTTTGCAGTCGCATTTTAGAGTGCTTCCTATCAATGCTAAGAATAATTCCTAAAAATATAATTTTATCGTCGCATGACGCCATATGCCCTGCAATGACGTCATCTTGACAACACTTGCCAATGCACATGTTGTCATTGTGGTCTTGATTTGTACCAAGTTTACAGTCAATCCGATGAACGGAATTGTAAAATTTTGGAAGCGGAATGAAATTGTAAACATTAAAAAAAAAAAAAAAATCAACCGGTGACGTCATGGTGACGTCATTTCGGATTTCGCATTCTAGTACCTTTATCTAGCTACCTACAAAGTTTCATGACGATCAGACCTTCCCTTATATCCGTTAAAAAAAAATGTCATGATGACGCAAACTACTGCATGTTCAAGATATGAGCTATGTAGCCTATAATGTACGTCCTCATTCATCAAAATGTAGACCAACATGTCAAAAATGTTCCTTTTTATGTTATTTTCATGTGATTTCAGATTTTCGAAATTGCATGTATCCACTTGTTCTACAAATGTACATGTACACACATACAGACATACATGTGCACGCATTCTTTTTTTTTTCTCTTTGCTTCCGAGGATCGGCTTTGTGATTTCCTTTGTACACACATACCGGTACGTGTGCCATTCACAGTGGTAGTGCATGTTTATGCTTCACTGTAAACACGTATTTTAATAAGCGTAATTTGTTGCGCTTCTTGAAAGATGTCAAATCAGTGGGTGGTTTTTTTTAGGATTTCTTTTTATATGCCGACTTATAGTAAATCAGACTAGTTGCACGCGACAAAATTCACGACTCGCTTGAAAAAAGTCATGGTTGCAAAAAAAGGTTTACGGCAGCCTAGTCCGTACAGAACTGCGAACTGCATACGCTACTACTGCACGGTCAAAAAATAAGCTATGCAACCTGTAACGCACGCCCTCATGCTTCAAATGTATTATGTACATGTTATGTTAATGTGATTTCAGATTTCTAACTGTTCGAAATCGCATGTACCATTATTCACTTCACATGTCCTACACATGTACAGGTGTACACATACATGCGCTATTTACAGAGTGCGCGCATTTTTATGCGTCATTGTGAAACGCGTCTTTTAGTAAGTGTAATTTGTCGCGTTTCTTGAAAGATGTAAAATAAATGGGTGTTTTTAGAATTTCTTTTTAAATGTATACCTACTTAAAGGGAGTGTACATCATTGGCTTTTGCTGTAATTTTCAGAAATGAACTATTTGAGGGGTTAGTATAATAGATCAAATGTTGTTACACTGACATGTCGCCACCGACACCACGAAGTAACATCCATCTACATACCAGTAAAAACTAGCAATCGGAGAAAACGGCAAATGAAGTTGAACGGCTTCTAAAACAACACTTTGCGTCAAAACGACTGAGTATTTTCAGTTGCGTTTCTCGTTGTGGACACTTGATGAATTGAATTGATTAAATCTGCTGTTTTTCACCCGTTTGTGTATTAAATAAACAAGAAATAAGAGAAAAAAGATGAGTGTTAGTTCGTGAAACCGAAAAGGCTGCGAAACTGTAAATTTTCGTTTTCACGAAGTAACACTCTTCAATGTATTTAACACGAGGAAAGTGCAACCTCAGGTAAGCGCGCGCGCGCTCTTGCAACTTATTACAAGAAGAGTGTTACTTCGTGAAAACGTTTTTTTGCTCACTTATGAGCAGAGTACGCGCCATGCATTGCAATGGTAAATGGAACTTGAGTGTTACTTCGTGAAAACGAAAACTGTCACTTTTGTGCAAAAGTTGCCATGGATACTTAGCGTAATTATCAAAGCAAAGCTCTTGAAGCTTTGAAATTTCGTGCCATGGTAGGCCTTGATGAATAATGTTTAAAAATCCAAAAAACTGAAAATCGAAAAAATATGGTTTAACACGGTAGAGTGTTACTTCGTGGTGTCGGTGACGATGTGTGTGAAGTTTTGTGTTCGAAAATGCTGGGAAACCAAGAAAAAAGACAAATGTTCAAGTAGTCTGGTTCCCTGACTCCACTGAAGATGGAGTGGATCAATTTATAGATGCCGGAAAATTGTAAGGTAGAAACCAGTCTAGCTGGCCTGCACCCGTTCAGGAACATGTAACCAATAGCAAACAAAATTTGGACTGAAAAAATGGTAAATTTAAAGCAGTAGTTGAAAAATAGTTAGGTTTTTCCAACGGTGGTCGGCCGACCACCGTTCGAAATGTATAAAAAAATTACAACTTTCTTGAAAATGACTTTACACCAGGTGCCCTAATTTTGCAGGATGCTTTACACTGTCATTTACCAGCATCCTAGTAAGGTATTTTGTAAAAACTAGGTAGTTTTATTTTTCGATGCTTGCAAATGTTGTATTTTCCCTTTAAAGTAAATCAGACATTGCACGCGACAAAATTCACGACTGGTTTTTAAAAAAAAGT
Organism: Patiria pectinifera; assembly: GCA_029964075.1. NCBI lineage: Eukaryota > Metazoa > Echinodermata > Asteroidea > Valvatida > Asterinidae > Patiria > Patiria pectinifera. The sequence goes on along the minus strand of CM057138.1, from coordinate 14,910,336 downwards.
CATGGTTGCAAGAAAGGTTTACGGCCAGCTTGTCCGTAGAGTACAGCGTACTGCATACGTAACAACTGTGCGGTCAAGATATGAGCTATGCAACCTATAACGCACGCCTTCATGCGTCAAATTGAGACCAACATATCAAAAATGTACAAGTACATGTTATTTTCATGTGATTTCAGATTTTCTAACTGGCGAAATCGCAAGTATATACCGATATGCACTTCACATGTCCTACACATGTATGCAGTTGTATCTTGAGACCCTTAGTAAGCTACGCGGTCCTTTTTCTACGCACTCACCTTCAATTTGTGCGTCACTGTATGCGTCACTGTAAAACGTGTCTTCCAATGAGTGTATTTTGTCGCATTTTTTGAAAGATGTAAAATAAGTGTTCTTTTTGTTAGGATTTCATAACGACTAAGTAAATCTGACTTGAGTCAGCAACGACTTTGCATTTTTCCCTATCTAGACAGTTGCCAAAGCCCCCAATTGATTCAAACCTTTTTTTCATCAACACCTGTGAATTGTTCCTCGATCCTCGTACATGTAGTTTTAGTGCACGTAGTCCCAATCACATAAATTAAATAAATGAAATCTCAACCCGTTATTTGTTATACAGATAGATAGTACGATAACTTACCCTCAGCGTTCTAAAAGTCATCTCTTTGACATTGAATCAAGAAACGGTATTTAATTTTCTTTGTGTTTAAAGTTCGCGCTTGTCATGCCTGTTTGGGGATAGATACAGATAGATAGTTTCATAAATAAAATTCTGTAAAGCAAATGGCCCCTAATGCATGTGAATATTTATACCATACACCGTTTACGATGTTCACCAGTCACAACTCATGAAATATGCACTTGGCCTGGCTGTAAATAAGTGGAACAATACAATTACAAAAGCCGAAAATTAAATTACATTGTGCTGGATAAAGTGCCGATATGAACACTCACTTCGCATGTGCATAAACCGCAGTTTCCGCAGTTACGTACGTTATATGTACATACGTACGTGCACTTAAAATTGTAATATTTCTTTCAGCCTTTAACAGAGGCTAACGTGCTCTATATATATTATGTGACTGAATTCAAAATGTAGAAGATCGTGCAATTGTTTGCGTGATTACTGTAATAATGTTAAAAAACAGCGTATATAGTAATTTTGCAGAGGATAAGTAAAGAAAGTCAGGTGCGGATCAGATATAATATTTCTTTTAATAAATTGTACACCAGTTTTACAAAAGTTTGGAAGATCATCAATTTTCTTCCAAATGTTCAAAATCCACGGATCTGCAGAAGATTATCATGCCTAAAAAATCGTTAAAAAAATTAACTTTTTTTCAAATTTATGATATACAGTTACATGATGATGTTTTATCATGTCTTCAGGTAAAATCACCTGTATACCACGTACGTATCGGCCTATATTCATACGTAATTTTGACCCATTCGGACTGACCCATTTTGACCCATTCGGACTGTTTTCTCAATATGAGACTTTGAAAAATGCACATTTATGATTAGGTCACATGCCCTACAATTACGCCATCTTGATAACACTTGTCAATTAACATTTTTGCATTGTGGTCTTGGTTTGTACCAAGTTTGAAGTCAATCCGATGTAAGGAGGTGTTAAATTTGGGGAGCGAAATTGTAAAGATAAAAAAACTCATGGTGACGTCATTTTGGATTTTGCATACTGGTACTGTTGTAGTATTGGGACACCCCCCATTTTTTTAATGTACCGCCTCCCACACTTTTTTGGGAACCATATTTGCATTGAATGTTTATCAGTACATGAGTGTACCAACTACTGTTTCATGTGTGATACCCCACCCTCACAGGACAAGCTGTTGGGCACATGTGGCAGGATATGATGTCACTTGCTGTGGGGCACTAGAGGGCTGTGTGATGGTCTTTGTTCTAGGGTCATTCTGATCTAAGACTTCGATGAGTGAGGAACATTGACCACCACACCAATCTAAACCAGTGTTCATTTGTCTTTATTCTTGCAGGTATGTTGTATTCTTTTTCATTTTCATCTTGATGACGGATTATGGAAGTGAAGAGAGGAAACATGTACATTTTGTGTCAGGATGTAAAGCTTAGTTAAAAGTGTTGCCAGAGCCTGCTAAACTCTTAGCTTCTTTGTCTTTAAGGAAAGCACATGGTCAGAGTGTGCCAGAGTACAGAGACAAATACTTTAGCCTTTACTCAGTTTTGCCTTCATAAATGTTTCCTGTTTTGCCTGCTAATTACGTGTAGCCATTGTTAATTTCTGGATTGTCTTTTAATGGAAAAGATAAGTTAGACAGGTACGGCATTCCCTTCAACTATTTTGTAACTTGGTACTTACAAGAAAGTACTATCCGCCCAAGTTTAGTCGAGATTGCTCCTAGAGATATCAAGGTGCTAATTTTGACGGTGCCATTTATAACTTTCCTATTGTCCCACTCTATGGAGAGTGACATTGTGACAAGCTTTCACGCTTGACATTGTTAAGAATAATTAAGAACAAATCCTTTGCTTACTCCTTTTTACTTTATTTTATTGAAGACAGAGATTTCCCTATTATAGACTTTACCTTTTTTTGGGGCTTATTTTATACATGTACTTTAGGCCAAAAAAGTCTCCGGTTTTTGGTATGCGCGCGCGTCGCCGTAGCCATGCGCGTCGGCAAAATGAAAACGTTTTTTTTTTTCAATGGAAGATGATGTCTCAAAACCGCCAAACTCACTGGTTTGACTGGAATCTTGCTGCTACACAATTTAAACGTGTTTTGGATGGGGTTATGATCGAGAATAAGCTTTATGTGGCCTTTCTGGACTCCCATATATTTGCACTAAGCTTAGTCGGGCACCATTTGCAGTCATCAGCCGACATTTGAAGCAAAACAATCAGGTAAAAAAAAAAGCCGCGACGCCGCACCACTTTTTGGGCAAGCTCCATACTAGAAACCGGAGACTTTTTGGGGGGGCCTTAGGACATTTTGTACTGCTGGATGACATCTATGTATTGTACATGTGCATGAATTCTTTGATAGTTTGAGCACAGCATGGGGAGTACTCATGCATAACTAGTTAGTAGTGAGTCAGTCTTTGACTAGAGATAAACAGTGAGGTTGAGACATATGGTCAGTATCGATTAAGGTGATATAATTGATTATGTTTATTCAGAAGCAGGACAGAATCGATATTAGTATCGATACCAGAGTCGATTTTCGAATCATGCTTATTGAGTTATTTTGTGCATTTGTTTTTACTATTGTTTTGTGATTCTGATCTAAGACTTCGATGAGTGAGGAACATTGACCACCAAACCAAGCTAAACCAGTGTCTATTGTCTTTATTCTTGCAGTTTTGCAGTCTTTTTAATGTACACTCCGCAGCCATTATCTACCTACCCACCAAGTTTCATGACGATCAGATCTTCCCTTATATGTGTTTTAAAAAATCGCATTTTTGATGACGTTATGATGACGTCACACATTTTTGCATATGCCTATGACCTAACAAACCAAATACCAAAAGAATTTTCAATTTAGCATGTTGCGTTCGTGAGATATGGCTTAAAGGTCCAGAACCTAAAAAAATAATATAAAATCGCACGGTGACGTCATCATGACATCACCTCATATTTATCTTTAGCACGTCCCGGTCTACCCACATACCAAGTTTCAACTCAATCGGACTGACTGTTCATGAAATATAGGACTTCAAAATATGCACGTTTGTGATGACGTCACGTGACCCCTGATGACGTAATCATGACGTCACTCTTCGGGACTTTGCCATAAGGACAATGTATATGCTTAATTTGAATGATGTTTGACAAATTTCAATGCCAAAAGTGGCGTGTACAAAAATCGTGTACAAAGTATATGGGATTTTTCATGGAACAAAAAGAAAAAACTAGGGAGAAAAAAAATCAGAACAGAAACAAAATTTGCGAAAAAGCCAAAAAAAATAAAATAAAAAGAAATCTTTACAAAAACAAAGGTTTTTTTTGGCCGGTTGCCGAAACAGCCAATAAAAATACACTAGTAATAGCATCGTCCGTGCTATGACTTTGTACGTACGGTGCAGTGTGAAACGTATAAATACGATCAGCGAACTAGCAGACAATAGGCTGTTTCGAGTACGCCACATGCACGTGAGATTTTGTTCGATTGTTATGATTGTTGTGTTTACTGCTGTTTGTTTCCGTGATTTTACATCAAAATCAAAAGAATTCAAGGCATAGGTAAAACAAAACAATGACAGCTGTGATGTGGAATGTGAAATTTTGAACAACCGAGGGGCGCATAGAAAACTGAGGCGCAATCAGACAGATAGACATCAGACAGACAGACACCACAGACAGCACGACAGACAGACAGACAGCGTAGGATCTTTTAACTTAATATAGGATGTTGATTTATTGTTGTTTTACTATTACAGTAAATCACTGATGAGCAACCTTAAATTTACGCACAAAATGTTTGCACTGAGAATTTTTGGTTTCACAATTTGAACAGACAACCCCTAAACTGAAGAGTATGTGACGTCACATCAATAGCGCCCTCAGAATAATGGAAATGTATGGAAAAAGTGACGTCAAACCAGTTTCATATCACAGGAATGAAAAAGTTGCACATAATATTTTCCAGTTCTTGTCATTATCTCTATACGTTTTCATTATCTGAATCTTTATTACCGCAATTTAGTTCATCCGTTCCTCCAAAGCAGTCAGCTTCACGATCACACTGCAGGGTGCCACGGATGCAGTAATGTCCACAGTCCAATTCAGTACGAGAACAAGCCAACATTTCTGAAAAACAGAGCAAGACAGAAAACTTAAACATGGGCAAGGGCCATGACGGGGGGAAGCTACATTTATAAAACTATTTCGAAAAGCACAGCCAGGTTTTCTCAGAAGGAACACCCTTAAAGATGTCAGACATGTTTTTTTTCACAGGTGGACGTTGCCAATCAAATCTGTCTTGAAGTATTACAAAGACAAAATTTGAATTTTTGTGCCATGGAATTGGAAACGGACTCTTGTCAAATGAGTGCACTGATCCAACGGGGATCAAATACGCATCATACAATAATCTTGCTTAACCATTTTTGAATTTTCCCGCAAAATGTAGTTTACACAGACATGTCTTTAACAAGATTTATACTTTTAAGGTAATAAATGTGTGCTTCGCCGGTTTTAAACACTCTGTTTAAGACCAGTTGGAGTCTGGATAATAATAATTAATTCGGGTAAAAAAAATTGAAACTATTCGGTCCAAACGTCAAAACGAGCCAAACAAATTATACTTGTGGCGCAAAACGCAGGGTTGGCGGTGTAGTATACAAATATTGAATGCTTCGAGTGGTGTAGTACAAGGGTGCAGACCAGTAAATCGGTCCGAAACTGCCTGCGCCGGGCAAATCACGATTTGCATGCCCTCAAAATCTTCGGTATTTGAGCATGCTGTGGGCCATGAACTTGAGGGTTTGTAAAAAATATGGGTGGAAACCGTGCACAGGACTTGGAGCTTGCAGTTCTGTGTAATTTTGATGTAATTTGGACCCTAAAAGCGGTCTACTTTGCAATGGAGTGTAGGCATCGTTTTTCAAAATGGCGATGGGCTTCAGGACTATTTTCAGGGGTGATCATCTTCAGATGGAAATTTCTCCTAAAAGTCATCAGTTGACCCCCCAAAAATTGAAAAGAAAATGAAAGATGATGAAATAAGCTTTAATTTGATGTGTGTCTTGAACACCTTGGAGAGTTGTGAGTATTTTTCCCGAATTTTTGAAGTGGGAGCATTTACCATTGGGGTCAATGGAAGTTTATTTACTGGTCTGCTACCTGTAGTTTCAAAATGGCGCCTTCCACCGTTTGTTGTCAAATGTTTGCGGAGTGTTTTTTTTTTCAGGGGGGCGGAACATAGGGGGGGGGGCAGCGTTTCAAAAGGGGTCACCAATGGCGGTTCCGCAACAAATTGCGCCCAAAATCTGAATAGGGCCGACGGACCGTCCTCCGATCACAGCAATTTCGAGCGAACAAGGGGGGGGGGGGTAATTTGGGGTCGGAAGGAGCAAAAACTCAATTCACGCCCGTTGGGGGCGCCCTACAGTAAGGTAGCCGCAAACAGAGGGCTTGTTTTCAGGCCAGAAATCGCAGTCAGAGATTTTTTTTCTCGCAATTTTTTGATGAAATATGAGTCATCCACCCTTTGTCGTGCCGTACAAGTGGTTTGGAGAAATTTTTCAAAACCTCGCTTCTCTGTAGTTTCAAAATGGCGCCTTCCACCGTTTGTTGTCAAATGTTTGCGGAGTGTTTTTTTTTTCAGGGGGCGGAACCTGGGGGGGGGGGGCAGCGTTTCAAAAGGGGTCACCAATGGCGGTTCCGCAACAAATTGCGCCCAAAATCTGAATAGGGCCGACGGACCTCGTGATTTCGTCACGAAATGTTTGATCCCATAGATAAAGATATAAAAAGACTAAATCGGCAGCGCGTGCGTACGCGCCATAGGGTGTGCACAAATTTCCCCGTTCCCTCATGGACGCTCTACGCGCAGTAGTGCGTGGGGCAAAACGTGCGTTACGCGCACCTACATTCCCGTAGGTTTGTGCACAAACGTGTATTTTTATGTCCGTAGAAGTAAAGTTTCTGACCAGTAGTAATTATGTCTTCGACAAATTCAAAATGCATTAGCAAGCTGGATAATTACCTCGAAGTTTGCTCCATTTTTTCCTTGTATTTATTTTTCGTTTCAAAATGGCGGTGCGCGTTGCTGAAAATATCCAAATAAATGGCATGCTTATCTGATAAACTAATAAAAACAATGTATTAAACAATAAAAAGGAAAACGTGGAATGTAAAAACAACTGCATTGGATTTTATGTGTAAGACTTTTAATGACAATATTAATATTGCCCTGAAAATTTAAAAATGCGTTTGAGAATGATTAAATTACATTCCCATAATGTTCCTTCTCTGCTTCTCAATGCATTGGCGGATTCGAACCTTTTGGGAGGATGGGTTGAGGGGTACAGATGATGATGATGATGTGCGTGTGTGTGTGGGGGGGGGGGGCGTGTTTGTTGTGCTTATTCAAAAAGCATCGGACAATTTGACCTCAATTTGACGCTAAGAGCTGTGGCATGACCAGGCTGGGAGATCTTAAAAGCGAAATCGGAAAAGCTGGTAGAAGCGAAATCGGGAGGGGGGGGGTGAAACTTATATTTTGCAACGGGCCAACAAAACGACGGCTACTCATAGGGAAACGAGACGGGTAAATATTGTACAATTTTTGTTTTAATCTAATTAACTCCTCAAGTTTATTTAAATATCATGCGCTCTACCCATGTTGTTCACAATTGTGAGATTTTGGCCCCTTCTTGAACATTTTGAGATTTGGATACACCAATAGAGGAGAGCACAATAATACATATTTATTTGTTCTATTTTATGGGTGAAGATATCCAACAGTGCAAAAATGTATCCGATAACGGCGTTTATACAACACCTGAATAAATCCCCGTCATCTGATTGGTGGATCGTTGATCACATGTCATTGAATTATTCGTACTAATGCACAGTGCAATGGAAGTACTATTGCATCGTGATTAGAAGTACCATTGCACTGTCACTGCACATGTTGCCGAAGGTGGCGCTGTGGTGTTTAAATTGGCAATAAAAGTTCTGAACTTATTGAACTGTTTAAGTTCTAAACTTATGGAAAAGTTTCAAATTGAGATAAATTGAATATGATAGTTCTCAACCTGTTGAACAGTTTGCATTGATTAAATATGATAACTTTGAAATTGTCAAACTTGTAAACAATTTTTAACTCGAATAAATTGGCTATTAAGAGTCAACCAATCAGATGACGAGGATTTATTCAGGTGTTATATAAAACAAATAATAAATGATTCACGTTTGTGCAATAGAAAGAATAATTTAATTCGGTGACAGATGAAATGTTACATTCCACTCGGCTTCGCCTCGTGGAATGGAACATTTCATCTGTCACCTCATGAAATTATTCTTACCATTGCACTCACAAACAATCATTATTTGTATAATGTTATGTCCTCAGGACTCAGGAGGGACAATGGAGAAAAAAATGTTCTGGGTGTTTACCTTTAAGAACTGCCGTGGATTTAAATTTAAAGACAAAGCAACACCGACGAGAAAAAAGTTTAAAATAATCATCATTATGTAAGTTGATGGAGGTTAAGGGGCTATACACATGTACTCTGTGTTAATTCGGAGGCAAATAGCACTTAAACAACTCGATACAAGGTTTTTCTTTAGCAACGTGTACCAGCATTTTAAAACGGAGAATAAACACGAAGAATAAAGTGTACCAAAATTCGAAATGAATATGTTTGAACCCAACTCTGCGGCCCGCACTCTTTGGAACAATACACGCACACCTGCATGCATTTGCAGACAAATACCGCGCCCTGGATATAGTACTTTGGTTGCTAAAGGTATAGTACTTTGGGCCGTTCACTGAAAGAAAGCAAAAATAGAAAGTACATGTAACTCGCTCTCGGCCAATCAAGACACAGAATCTGTGGGTGAGGTGTTATAAAAAATACTGACTCACTGGTGGTATTGCGCATGCCTACGTAGAGATGTGAACGTTCAACCAATAAAACAGTACTTGCAATAAAATCCGTTGCAAGTACTGTTTTATTGGTTGAACGTTAAAATACCTGAGACCGTTAACCCATTCTTTGTAGTTGAAAGCCCGTCACGTGGCCGGTCTTAAACGGATGATAAGGACATGGCTAGCTGGTCTTAAACACTTTTCTTAGTTTCACATAAAATTTGGACTCACCGTTTTATTTGTTGAGCGTTCACAATCCTCACGTAGGCATGCGCAATACTACCAGTGAGTCAGTATTTTATAGTTCTAAATTCACAACCCAACGCTCTCCCAGGTGCAGTACGCGCGACGCGTTCGCCAATCTCCATAAAATGAATTGTTCACATCTTACTCGCGAGCTGGACACTCCATTATATAGCTATAGGGGTGTTTCGAAAACATGAAGTGAATTTGTTGAACAAAATTGTTTTTTTTGGACCGAAAAGTTTTGATTTGGTTGACCGAAAAGGTATTTATGAATGGGAATAAATATGTGCTTGGTCGGTATGAAACACTCTGTATCAGACACATTAAATCCCTTATTTAAAACCGGCCGAGCTGTGACGGGCTCTCGACCAATAGGAATGGGTATTATTAGACTTTACTGGGTGAGTAAACCCCCCCCCCCCAAAAAAAAACAACAAACCCACGGAATCCAAATGTCGGGACAATTTGTTTTTGGTGAAGTTGTAGCATGTAGCACTTTCAATATCTAGGATAGGATATGAAAGCCCAATTCATAAGCTTTCTTTTAAAGGGGCACTAGGTCCTGAAATCACCGAAAAATTAATGTTTTGGAGTGTTTACTTATCCTATTTCAAACATCTGGTTGAAAGGAAACCAACCTAATGCCTATTACCGTTCCCGAGAAAGACGAAAAAACCCTGCTTGTTTACATCGGTCGCGACAGAGTACGAATACGTTTTTCGTGTCGTTTTCAGTGTACGATATACACGTTGTGTTATTCTCGGGAACAGCGGTGACCATACAATCACCAATGCAATAAAAGTGGTTTCTTCAACGTCCGCAAAAGGCGAACACTTCACGAATAAAATCACAACTAGTATCCAAACAGCTCGAATTTATGGGGTCGCAAAAGTGGACCCCGAAATTCATTCGCGCACGCATTATACAGGTATAACACAAAAACGTCCAGTTTTGAAAGGATAGTTGAGTTGATGTTTATATCCTACTGGAATATGGCTATTTAATCTCAACATTGTATGATTAATCTTATTATTTTCTGTTGTTGGTGCTCTTAACCCTGCGCGGAGTGACCTGCGTACCCCGGGTACGCAGGTGACCGAATTTTGTGAAAAAAATTGAGGGCCAATGACGTTCACCTTCCATCTAATCCTCATTTAACCCTTGCCAAATCAGCTGGTTCAATGAACTTTGCAGCCAGGGTTTCACCCGAGCGGTGTCAACAACCTTGGGACCAGGCCTCCTGCCAAGTCTCATTGAAACATATACAAACACCTGTAACTTGACACAGCCATCTCCCTTCATAGCCGTAAACCGCAGCCACCAGTCAATTATCTTTTAAGTGAGCTGTCTGGAAAATGCCTGGACACTGTCTGGCACGTTTTGTTGTGTTGTTTTGACATTGATAGGGTCTTGCGTAGTGGGGGAAGTACCTGCGTCCCAAAGGTACGCAGTTGGCGACTTCGGATAAAAAATTCTTGTAAACGCTGCGCAGGGTTAAGTTGCACAGCCGATACTTTTGCCTTCCAGCTCCAAAAACTGTTGTGTTGGGCACATTGTTTTTGAAAAACAGCTAAAATAATATGAGGGCCACTGCTCTCTCCAATATGGTCCCATCGTGACCTGTTGCAACTCTTTACCATCCCGATAGGATGGGTAAACAAGACAAAATATGGTTGGTCCCAAGTTTATCCGCATTCGTGTTCTCTGAAGAAATATTACTTCGAGGTAATCCTGTGACTTTGCCCTATTTTGGAACAAAGTGTGGGGTTCTTGTTTGGAAGGTGGGAGGGAGGAACATGGGGGAAAGGGGGGGGGTTCATGTTCCGCCCCCCCCCCCCAGTTATCCCACTGCAAAGGCCTATATATTTCTTTTAGCAAATGTACCTAAATGTGCTCTGTATTTTACCTTAATGGTCTTCCCATAAAATATTTCCACCCATTTCCACATAATAGGCATCAATGTGCATGTCTATTAGGAATGTGCATACATATCGTTGATAGTCCACCCCCCCCCACCACCACCCCCTCCAACTGTTAACCAGCTTGTTCCTTGTCACTCCTTGTTAACATGAAATTATCATCGATGCATTATGCACGCATGTCTGATCCACGTTTCTTGATATGATTTTGGTCTATCTCTGTGCCACATCTGGCGCTGTTTTCATAAAACACACAATATATTTGCTATATGCTACCCACGATTTGAGGGATTTTGGGGTATGGCAAACAAAATGGCCATAGCGAGCTCAATTCTAAGGACAGAAAGCTTATCTACCACTCAATAAATTAAAGCTTGTGATCTCACGCAGATTTTCGATTACAAAGAAAGTGTGCATCTTCACAATAAGTATGAGTTTGGAACTCATTTCTCTCCCTGCAATGTCACAGAATTAGGGGGTGTCCTTGAAGCATTATATCCCCAGAGTGCGGATTAACTGGGAATACCATAGTTTTTTCTTGTTTACTCATCCTATCAGAATGGTAAAAGTTGCAACAGGTCACGATGGGACCGTTTTTGAGAGAGCAATGGCCCAATATAAGACTGGTACCTGGAGTGCTCTGAAACGTGCAAAACTAGATCAGGCCAACTTTTCTCACTATACAGAAAGCAAATTTTTCCAAAATTTTCATGAGGCAAAGACAAGGTCTTCAGTATTCTACAAAACCAAGTTTGAAGACTCAATTCAATTGCTAAAGGAAACATTTTCTTCAATATTTTGCACGTGAGAGGGAAGTCAGGTGATTTTAAAATGAGGCTAAAGACTAGACTGGTACATGTGCAAGCATGGTCCAACTGTTTGAAAAGCTGACCTCCTTATTCAGTGTCACTAGTCTGGTGAAACTGACTATGAGGAAATGTGTAGTAACTAGAGACTATTTCCTAATTTGCCACAGTTGGTTCCTAACTTTTGGCATATTGATTGATGCAGTACTGAAGTGTGTTGGACTGGTTGTTTCAGGTGCCAGTCTATTTTCTCGTATTGCATATTTTCAATACCTTTAGTTTTGGGACTAACAAACACAGTATGCATGTATTAAGAGTCCCAAATTTTCAGACTAGCGCAAAAAATGATTTGATCTGTTAAAAAAAAAAGAAAAAAAGGACCGGCTGCGCAACTTCAGAGCAGCATTTTCGGATGTCCCAATGTATCCTACAACAGAAAATAATATCAACATTAACAATTCAATTTTGCGAATAAATGGCCTATTGCATACCTGTCGAGGGAACACTGGCAGCGGCCAGCACAAACCCATTGCTAGTATACCGGTGATCGGTAATGAATCGCAGCCACATCTCATTCCCATTGGACAGCAGGTTGGGCGGGAGCGTGAACCCATTCTCCTCGAAGAACTGGTTCGCAGTAACGTTCGTACCGTCGCCAATCTGGAGGAAGTCGCCGTCATACCGCGTATCGACCCTGAACTCAAAGAAGGTGATGGCAATCTTGTGGTTCTCCTCAGTGCTGATGATCCACGTCTTGTCGGCATTGTTTGGATAGTCGAACGGGAAGTTGGGTGAAATTATTCGGGTGGATGCATTTCCTGCGATGGTTACATTTTGGATTTCTGCAAATGGGAGTGAAAAAAAGGTGTGTTATACACATGCTTTGTAAGTATAAAATAAATTGTTCACGTGCCGCAATTTCACACTAGTGGTGCGGCGTAGCCCCAATATGCTAAAGGATTGTGCAAGTAATGATAAAAGCTTGAAACTTCGCGTGCTGGTTCTTCATGCTATGAAGGAAATTTTCAGATATAGAGGCATTTCATATTTGACCTTTGGTGACCTTTGAGAGTTTAACGAAATTTACATATTCATTTCATGATTTTTGTTCCTCAAAACTTCACATTCCTATGACCCAAGTCCATGCCATGGGTCTTCATAAAACGGAAATAATGATCGGATGTGGGAACAATTCATATCTGACCTCTGGTGACCTTTGAAAGGTCAATGACCTTTGTAAACCTGTTTATAGCTATTTTTAAGATATATTCTTTAAACATATTATTCACGATTCATGTCTAAATGGAAGGTGTTAATATTATAAAGAGAATGTTCATATATAGGCCATTTCCTATTCAACCTCTGGTGATCTTACGAGAGATCATGACCTTTGTAAAACCACAGCCTAACTATGGATATTAATAAGATTTACACACTTGTAAATGCCACTTTTGTTCATGACCCAAGTTTTAAACTTCTGACTATCTCTGCCATGCAAGGTTTTTTCAGATGTGGGGACATCATATTTCACGCTATAATACCCTTGTAGAGGTAAATAAACTCTGTATATCTTAGTTGCCGCTATTTATCATATTTATTTGTCAAAACGCCTTTTGTCGTCACCCAAACCCCAAATAGTGCCATAGAACGGGCTTGCACCTATTAGTTTTTAGTCATGTTATGAATTCAGACTCCACAAATAATTTTGAGGCGACTTCGTTATTCATTGTTTTATCGGCAGACGCAATATAATGAGATTGGAATAGCAATATGTGGGTCTGTTTTGCAATAGCAAATGTACATTATGTCAAGCTAATTCTTTCTTGTGTAATTATCACATACTGTTGTACCCAGATGATCTTGGATAACAACGTTTTTAACCTTTTTACCAAGCCCAATGGTCACTGTTAGAGAGGGATGATTGTTCATTCTGCCTCTTATATTTTTTGCGCTTTTGTCTGCCCTTGTAAAGTAGAAAATTGAGATCAAAGGTCATGGAAAAAAACTTTGGGGTCTGACTTCATGACATGCTGTATAATAATTATTTAAAAAACCCTTATTTTAACCTAATTAAACTTCGGTCATAAAAAGTGGCATTTGGAAGATTAAACATGATAAATAACGGCAATCAAAGTATACAAAGTTCATTGGCCTCGCAAAAGTCATCAGGGGTCAAATATGAAATGTCTACATAATTATCTGAAAATTCAAGCATACCCAAAATGTAGATATGGGTAATAAAAAACTGGTGTTTTAAAAAGTTAATCCTCTTATAAATAGAATACACACATTTCACTGACCCCTCAAAGGCCAACAGAGGTCAGATTTGAAATTCCTTACATATGAAATTCTTTTCATAGCATGGACCACTTCTTAACATTATGACTTAGGTCTTGAAAAAGTTGGGGTTTAAGGGGTAAGTTGCATAAACAACCGTGAATAGAGTTAGTGCAGTTAACATAAAGGTCATTGACCTCTGGAAGATCATCAGAGTCAATCATGAAATTTCCCCCCATTGTGTCGTTATTTACATTGTATGAAGACTATACATAGGCTTAGATCATGGGAAAGTAATGTTTTTAAGAACAATAGGTTTAAATAGAGTATTCAAAGGTCATTGACCCCTCAAAGGTCACCAGGGGTCAGATATGAAATGCCTCTGAAGTTTTCCCGCGTTTCGTCGTTATTTACATTGTATGAAGACTATACATAGACTTAGATCATGGGAAAGTGATGTTTTCAAGAACAATAGGTTTAAATAGAGTATTCAAAGGTCGTTGACCCCTGAAAACTCACCAGGGGTCGGATATGAAATGCCTCCATATCTGATTTTTTTTGTCATGGTATGAAGACCTTTCATGCAAAGTTTCATGCTTTTATCACAGAGTAAACAATTCTGTCCCTATGCCGCACCACTAGTTTGTTCACGAGACTTTGTACGATTGATAATTGAGTGGAAAGGGGAGTGAATATAAATGTATTTAGTTTGTACAAATGTTCTCTCAAAGTCTGCAAGTTTACTCGGAGTGCTCGGGATCCAATATAGTGTGATCTTATTATCTAAACAAAGTTGGAATTATATCTACCGCGATCATCTGTAGTCAGTTCCCATGCTACATTATGCTCTTTGACGTTGGACATGTTCAGACTGTCTGGAACAGTGTCCTGGTTTGCCCCAAGTGAAACAGATGTCAGAAGTGGAAAAGGGATAATGATGGAGAAAAGAGACAGCAGTGTTCCTTCTTTTTTGGGGGAGTCTGGGCTGTAAAGTTCACCAGAGAAATGAAGGGTAGAGTGGGGCAGGAGATGCAAATCAAGCAAACAACGGCGTAGTATTCAGTCGCGCACACTTGAACTGGTAAACGCAAGGAAGGTACGGTTTAAATACTTATGCCCCTATCAATTGTTTCTCCCATCCCTTCCCTGGGCAGATCAACCTAAAACGTGGGGATTGTCACTTTTGAAGTGACAAAATCCCCACCCCTCGGGCAAAATATAAGTGACAATCCCGCATGAGGCCAGGTCGGTGTTCGCGCTGCATTTATAATGCACTGCAGTGAGGATATGCCGCCGATCGTTTACCGCGTACGGACGAATAATGACGAACGCCTTGACAAAGGCTAGAGTATCACCCGTCATCCACGGAGCAAGTCTCTTGTATAACGTCTGATAATGGTCTAGACATACAGATATATGCCAGCCGCGCGCCAGCCAATCGGAGTTGACTTTACTAAATCGGGACGTCATTTCTTTCCTAAATCAGGACTAAATGGTTTGATCGGTCAGTTCGAATGCAGCGTTTTGTAATACAACAACATCGGGCGCGATATCGCGTAACATGATACAGAGCGCGTGATACATTCTCTTTATCTATTGTCTATGACGCGAAATGGGTAAATGACCTTTCAAAAACTTTGGCACCGTATCGCGCGTTAAATAATGACCTAATCAAATGATCAAATTGGAGCACGTTATTGGCCGATTCCGCCGCGCGTCCGGAAAGTAAAAACAATACGCTCCCAGGTGGCGTCATCCCGGTGAGTATCCAGCTCGCTGCTGTGCGGTATATTTTTTTCTGGTAGCACCACAAATTCCCTCTGGAACCCGCATCGTGGAACATGTCGTTTGTAGCATGAAATACGGAACAAGTATGTTGTCTTAGTACTTGTTATTACTGCAGTAAGACACAATAAAGAGTGTTGACACCAGACCATTTCATTGATTGACGAAGAACTTGAAAATCTTATAACTATGACTATAAATTACAACATTTATAATGCGCTTTCCACCATGTTTCAAAGCGCACAGTTGTTTCTAGTACAGATATCAATTTACTAATCAAAGTTGTACAGAGTTGTACTGAATAAAGATGCAAAATCTACGAAAGCCGCTATCGACAATGCAGTGAGCTAAGGCTACTTATTATTTTTGAGGTGTAGCTTGACTTTCTCTCTCCGCTTGGCGTCGGGAGGTAGTCAAGCTTACCTACACCTCCGGACCGGTAATTCCCACTACACTTCCCCTTAAACCATGCTGTTTTTGTAAAATTGTATTCTTGCCAACTTCCTATTTATCTGTAGTCTATGTAATAGACCACGGCAAATGCCGTGGTCTATTACGCGCGAACAGATTTGCTGATTAATTAGGCAAGACCCCGCGTCTTGACTTCCTAGATTTTGGCAAATCACAGACGCTTTCTATAGGTCTATCGGGTCTTCGGTCATTAATCCGTTGCGCGTCATAGACATGTGTAGTAACTTGTTCATCACTGAAAGTGTTATAGCGCCCTCTGTAGTTTGCCATTGACTTGCAGAAACTTCTCGAATTATGCACTGGTGAAGTAGGTGCCATTATCAGTGACAATGAGTTCTGGCAGTCCATGAGTCGCGAAAGTCTGACGAAGCCGTTCTACTGTGGCTTGCGATGTTGCAGTGTGCATAGCGTGGATGTCCAGCCACTAGCTGTGTGCATCGACGATAACAAGAAACATCCGGCCCATGAATGGACCAGCATAGTCCAAGTGTAAGCGCGACCATGGACGACTTGGCCACTCCCACGGATGGAGTGGAACAGTTGGTGGCGATTTCCGCGAGGATTGACATGCTGAACATTGCTTGACCTTATCTTCAAGGTCTTTGTCCATACTAGGCCACCAGACGTAGCTGCGAGCAAGTGATTTCATTCGCGAGATTCCAGGGTGTGAATCGTGTAGTTCTTCGATGATCTGTGATCGGCCTTGTGGGGGAATGACGACTCGAGATCCCCACAAGATGCAGCCATCTTGCACGCTTAACTCCTCTGAGCGACAAGTGTATGGCTTCAGTCCTTGATCTTGACAGTCACGTGGCCAACCGTTCATAACGTAGGTGCGAACGAGTGACAAGGTTGGATCTCTTCCAGTCCAGAGACGAATCTTGTCTGGACTGACAGGGTAGATTCAAGGCGATCCATGATCATGACGTAGTCTGCTGGAACCGGGGTATGGCTGATGGTGTCCGGCAGTGGCAATCTGCTTAAGGCGTCAGCATTGCCATTCAAGTGACCTGGTTTGTACACCAAGTGATAGTCATAAGCTGCGAGTGTGAGGGCCCAGCGCTGAATTCTGGACGACGCCATAGGGGATACTGGTCGCTCCTCACTGAACAGTCCAAGCAGCGGTTTGTGATCGGTAGCAATCTCGAAGTGGCGACCGTACACGTACTGGTGAAACTTTTTCACCCCGAAGATCACTGCTAGTCCCTCCTTATCCAGCTGTGAGTAGTTTCGCTTTGGTGGCGATAGCGAACGCGAAGCGTAGGCGACTGGGTGCTCAGATCCATCGGGCATGCGGTGGGCTAGCACGGCGCCCACACCGTACGGGCTGGCATCACAAGATAACACTAACTGTTTACCTGGGTCATAGTGCACGAGCACTCTGGCTGACAACAGCAAATCCTTTGAAGCTCGGAAGGATTCTTCATGTACTGGCCTCCATGACCAACGGACGTTTTTCTTGAGCAGCGAGTGGAGTGGCCCAAGAACTGATGACAGATTCGGCATGAATCGGCCATAATAGTTCAAGAGTCCTAGGTAGGACTTCAGCTCTGTCACGTTGCGTGGTACTGGTGCATTCCTGACTGCTTGAACCTTCTCTGTTGTAGGATGCAAGCCTGCTGCGTTGATACGGTGCCCCAAATACACCACATCAGGGGCGAAGAAGACGCATTTCTCGCGCTTCAGACGGAGTCCTGCACTCTGAAGTCGACTCAGGACCTTGTTGAGATTTGCGACATGTTCTGCTTCAGTCTTTCCTGTGACTAGCACATCATCAAGAAATGCGACTGCCTGGGGGATGTCTGCCAAAAGACTTTCAATAGTCCTCTGGAAGATTGCAGGTGCAGCAGATACACCAAAGGGCATACGCGTGTACTGGAATAGCCCCTTGTGCGTGTTGATGGTAAGGAGTTCACGTGACTCCTCCTCAAGTTCAAGCTGGAGATAGGCATGACTGAGATCCAGCTTGCTGAAGGTCTTCCCGCCTGACATGTCAGCAAACAGTTCCTCGATGCGAGGTAACGGGTAAGTATCAGTGTTAGCTGACTGGTTTACTGTGGCCTTGTAGTCACCACAGATCCGCAGTTTCCCTGACTCTTTCATCACAGGTACAATAGGGGATGCCCAACGAGATAATGTGACAGGTTCGATGACTCCGTCTCTTTGGAGTCGATCGAGTTCATCCTCCACTTGTTGTTTCATGGCAAATGGTACCGGTCTGGCTTTGCAGAATTTCGGCTTTGCGTCATCTTTTACGCTGATGTGCACCTGTTG
This sequence comes from Patiria pectinifera, assembly GCA_029964075.1. NCBI lineage: Eukaryota > Metazoa > Echinodermata > Asteroidea > Valvatida > Asterinidae > Patiria > Patiria pectinifera. The sequence goes on along the minus strand of CM057138.1, from coordinate 14,891,962 downwards.
ACCTTTGAGTTTTCCCAGTTCATCGCGAAACAACTCACTGTACTGTCCTGTGATGTCGATCGGAACAGGTGTGTAATTCACTTGATGGATTGTGTGCCATGCTAACTGAAGATGGCGTAGCCAGTTCCGGCCAAGAAGATTGGGTCCCTTGCCTGACACGACGAGAAGCGGCAATTGAGCGGTTAGGTTGTTGTGCTCAACTGCAAGGTGCAACTACCGATGACTGGTATTTTCTGACCAGTGTATGTACGCAGTTCAATGTCTGTGTCGTTGCAGAGTGTCCGTTTGTTGTCAACGAACACCGACTCGTAGGCGCTTTCATTGAGGATGGAAACCGAGGCACCAGTGTCAATTTCCATGGTCACCGGTTTGCCGTTGATGGACACAGTTACTAACAATGGAGGCTCTTTCGTCTGTGAAGTAGTCTTGTACATGGTGTAGTTATTTGTAGGGGGCGCACTCTCATCCACATCAACAGTTCCATCAATGTTGTATGTGTTGTGCTTTGACTACGTAGAGGACGGTGTCTGTGGGGGTTTACTGCTCCTACACACTTTGGCCAAATGACCTTGCTTTCCACAGTTATTACAGTTATATGTGCGAGCTCGGCAGTTCTGTGATGTGTGGTCTGTTCGTCCACAGCGATAGCACTTGCGAGGCCCATTTGACTTGCCTTGTGCTTGACTGTGAGTTTGTGGCCTCCCTCTACCCTTCCCCTGGGGCTTTACACTGCCGACTTTGTGCGTTTGTTCTTGTTATTGGGGGATGGGGGGCCTCCTCCAGTCGCTTGTATGTTGCTGGATATCCTTGGCATTTTTCGCTGCCAGCTCCATAGCTCGAGCTATTTCCCAAGCCTTATCAAACTTGAGAGTAGATTCGGACAACAGTCTACGTTGAATCCGATCATCATTGATACCGCACACCAAGCGATCACGTAACATGTCATTGAGAGTCTCCCCATAATCACAGTGTTGTGCGAGGTGACGTAGTTCTGCAAGTCAATGGCATCAAACATGTCAGGTCTGCCCCATTCCACCCTTCGTCAAATGGTTTGGCTGAAAGGGCGGTCCAGTCCTTCAAAGCCGCTATGATGCGCATGAAGGAGGGCACTGTAGAGACTAAACTGTCACGTTTTCTGATGGCATATCGCGTGCCACCACATGCAACAACAGGGTTATTATAGATGTTGATGAAACGCCAGCTTCGTACCAGACTCGATGCAGTTAGACCAAACATCCAACGTCGCGTCGACAACAAGCAGCTAGCACAAAAAAGTACCATGACAAGCGTGTCAAACCTCGTACTTTCAATACTCATGAAGCGGTCTTTGCTGAAAACTTCGCCTCTGGTCCTTGTTGGATCCCTGGTTTCATCACCTCAGATTGTTTTGGTTAAAAGTTTAAAGTGTTTCATGTAAATGATTGAAATGCCAGTCTAGACTCATCATGTGATTATGGGAAAATTGTATTACGCTCATATTCAACTTTGGACATTACTTGAACAGTGCCAGTTTTAAGTGCAAAGCATCAAGTCGTTAAGCAACCAAATTTCCGAACTATCTCATGCATGTGTTAGGAAGAGATGTTTAGTTAAAGTGTAATTCATAATCTGGAAATGTTTAGGTTCAACTAAAGGGGGAGGAGTTGTAGTAACTTGTTCATCACTGAAAGTGTTATAGGACCCTCTGTAGTTTGCCATTGAAAGCCTGTAACTGTGTGTTCCAATATGGCTGCCCACTGAGAAAGTCACGTAGAAATAAACAGTGATTGCAACTCCCAAATTAGTGTGTTTGCCTGGTTATAACAACATGGATTAATAAAAGAAGTCACGGCGCGCGGCGCTCGGTATCATGTTACGCGAATGCGCTCCCGGCTGTTGTTGTATTACAAAACGCTGCATTCGAATCGACCAATGGCGCGCGGTGTTCGGTATCATGTTACGCGAATGCGCTCCCGGCTGTTGTTGTATTACAAAACGCTGCATACGAATTGACGAATCACAGCGTTAGTCCTGATTTTGGGATGAAATGACGTCACGATTTATTAAAGTCGTCTCCGATTGGCTGGCGCGCGGCTTGCATAAATCTGCATGCTTTGACATATCAGACGTTAGACAGGAGATGGCTCCGTGGATAACGGGTCTAATTTATCTCAGTCTAATTTATCTGTTGTGTCAAGATGGAAAGCATTTGAGCTTAAAGCTCAGTCTATCATTTGCAGCGATCCTAAAAGTGACTGACGTAATTATTGTTGAAAAGCTTACTTGGTTTAAAGATTCTTGCTGGCAAACTGTCATTTTGAAAAAAAAAAACCCAATGAAAGAAAACCCTTTCCAACGATGCGTCTAAAGATGTTTCCGTTATTAAGTTCAATTTGGCAAAGCGCGCGCAACCGTTGACGCTCGCGGTTGCTATAATTTGTCCGATCATTGCGCGACATCGCGTGGATGCAATCGGCTCAGTGAGAACGTGTATTGGATGCTTAATTAGAGGGACACTGCGTTTTTTTAACAGCCCAATTGGGCTACAAAACGCGCTTTGAACGAAGTTATGTTAATCGGAAAGAACATTTAAAAGTAGGATTTAAACATCCACACAACTATCCTTTAAAAACTGGGCGTTTTTGTGTTATTCATGTATTATGCGTGCGGGAACGTATTCGTACTCCGTCGTGTCCGATGTAAACAACCATATTTTTTCGTCTTTTTCTCAGGAACGGTAAGACATTATGTTGGTTTCCTTTCAACCAGGTGTTTGAACCAGGATAAGTAAACAATCCAAAACATGAAATTTTCGGAGATTTCAGGACCTAGTGCCCCTTTAAGGCCCAATTCAAAACAAGACACAGCAACTTTTGATTCGAAATCCTAGAATACTGTTTTCAGCAATATAGGGCCTACAACATTCACTGAGCTAAAACTTCATTGGATTAGTTATTAATGACCCTTCTTAAGATTTTCAGCAGCGTTGTTGCTTCAAACGAACAGGATGGACAGTACCTTTAAAATTTCAGACGAAAATGAATGACCGATTTTCAGAAGTGATTGAACATTTCAGGAAATTGGTCGGAAAATCCTATAGTAGCCATTTTGGACTGTTATTATGTCCTCATACTTATTCAGTCACTTATGCTTTTGAAAATGTTATTGAAGTAAGGAAGTGTAAGTAGAATATCACACAAATTAACTTTTCAAAAATAAAATAATGAAAAATATACCCAAATATGGGAACAAACATGACAGGTATTAAAAATGTATGCAAATAAGGCATAATTCCACCAAATATCCAGCTTGGTCTCCACCATTTTCGGATTGAGCACCCCAAATTTAGGTAAAATAGCTATGTGACCAACTTCTACTCAAAAATTCTCTTCACGTAATTATTATTCTTATTATTATTATTATTTTTTTTAAATATATGAGGGTAATAATGGGGAACTGAGGCCTAGACATTGGCGCTGCTAGTGCGTGAGCCGTACATAAGTACGCGTCTCTGGTTCCCATGGAGATATGGAAACGAACCCCAGTCAACAGGAACCTAGACAAAGGCGCAACTAGTGCGTGTGCCTGGAAATCCCCAACTTTTGTCGGGGTTCCGGGAAATCACCTTCTTCTCTTTCGAGCCTTTTCAAAAAAAATGTCCGCGTCTCTGGTTACCATGGAGATATGGAAACAAACCCCAGACGCAGGAACTTAGACAATGGCGCTGCTATTGCGTGTGCCTAGAAATCCGCAACTTTTGTCGGGGTTCGGCCTGAACTTTTTTGTTCAATAGCCAGCCGGGCTAAGGAACAGACTCTTAACTAGCCCGCAGACATTTTCATTATAGTCCGGTCAATTTACGTTTTGACCTAGAACAAATTGCAATAGAATTAACCATTCAAGCTTCAATCATCTTCAAATAAATGTACAAACAACATGTGAAAAACTAATTTTTTTTCTATGGATTGGAAAGGTGTTTTTTCAAGCACTTTTTGTAGATCAAAATTTGAGTTTTTTTGTTCCTGAACTATGGAGGGCGCCCTTTCTTAATTCGTCTGGTGACTTTCCTCGATGTACGTACATTGTAGCAGCTAATGCTCAGGATTTATGACCACATGCGACTGCGGCAGACGACGCACAGACGGTAACTCGGAAAAGTATGATTTCACATGATACTGAGTTTATTTTTGCTGTCTAAACGTATTAAGAGTTAATCATATATTGAAAAACGTATTTGTGTGTGATTTGGTTAATATTAAGGCCTTTGAGTGGAATATTATCTCGTTGAAATGCCGGGCATGGGCAGCTAGTACTCCTAGTATTAAAGGAACACTAGGTCCTGGAACAGCCCAATTGGGCTACAAAACGCGCTTTGAACGAGATGATGATAATCGGAAATAACATTAAAAAGTAGGATATAAACATCCACACAACTATCCCTTAAAAATTAGGCGTTTTTTGGTGTTATTCCTGTATTAGGCATGCGAGAACGAATTTCGGGGTCCACTTTTACGACCCAAAATTCGAGCTGTTTGGATGCTAGTTGTGATTTCATTCGTACGCGTAAAGTATTCGCCTTTTGCGGACGCTGAAGGAACCACAATTTTTTGCATTGGGGATTGGTCACCGGTATAGCGTACACTGAGAACGACACGAAAAACGTATTCGTACTCCGTCATGTCCGATGTAAACAAGCGGGTTTTCAAGCGGGTTTCCCCCCGTCTTTTCTCGGGAACGGTTAGACATTAGGTTGGTTTCCTTTCAACCAGATGTTTGAAATAGGCTAAGTAATTTAAACAATCCAAAACATATAATTTTCGGGGATTTCAGGACCTAGTGCCCCTTTAAATGTGCATGTAAATGCGCACGTAGCTATAGATGAATATATACGAACTGCTTGCTCGCAGACAATTTAAGGTATGCCATGGATATAAAGTAGGACAAGCGGCCGGGAAGCGCGGGAAGATTAACTTATTAGTGTCAGGGCAGGCCTAAGTGTCCAAACTGAATTTCATTGCAAGAACTGCAATCCGATTTGTAAAGAAAGCTTCAGTTCAATAAATGATGAGAGGGGATCAAGTGACTGCAGCGTGTTCAAGACTGACAGCGCTGATGTCAGTTCAATCCAGCACCTGGCCAGGGAGCTGATTGTAGTAATCCGATGTTAATACATGATGGAATGCAACCCACAGTGACAAAACAAGTGTTCCTCAGAATGTGCAGGCTTCGAATCAGAGGTAGCTGTTCCAATGTGACATTTACTGATGAGGATGGACTGGAAGGATCAATTGAAGTTTGAACAAAATCGCGCAGAGCAACAGGTCGCCAACACCCTAATAGAATTTTACATATGTAGGCCTACAGACTAATTTTAAATTAGCCTATATGTAGAAAACTGCAGAACATAGGCGTCAACACTTTGTTTTTTTTTCTATGGGGCAAACCCTATTTTAGGCTTTGTTACCCCCCCCCACCCCCCAAAAAGAGACCAAACTTGGGAACAAGTTATGAAACAACGCTTTAATTTTCATTCCTTTACAAGATTTTTTTTCCTGAGGGGTAAACTTTGAAGATTTGCTCTTTTTTTTTCTTTTTTTTTCGTTGTAAAACAACAACATTGGATACAAGTTAAACAGGTTGTAACAGTTGATTTTTTTTTCTTTAAAAGGTTTTGTTTTCCCCTTTGGGCAAAGTTTTAATTTTCATTTCGTTTAAAGTTCTTCCCTGAGGAGAAAACTTTGCAGATTTGTTCTTTTTCTCTTTTTGTTTTGCTGTACAAAACTGGGGAACAAGATAATAAATTGTCACATTTTTATTTGTATTAATTAATGTGAACGCTTTTATTCCATTTTGTTGGCATCCCACACTCCCCCCAAACTTGTAACAAGTTTTGAGGTCGCAACGTTTTTATTTTTATTTCTCTGAATTTTTGTCCCCGAGGAGTAAACTTTGAAGACTGTAACTGGGGAACAAGAGGTTGCAATATTTTGAGTTTTCTTTCTCTGAAATGTTATTTCTTTCCTTAGAAGAAAACTTGGGAAACATGTTAAGACGTGATCAAACTTTGAAGATTGTTCCTTAAATTGTTAACTTTTTGCTCATTAAAAAGAAATGGGAACAAGTAAAGAGGTTGCAAATATATTCAAACCCGTAACCTTACCTCAGACTTGGGGGGATCGGGAGAGGGGGGATTCAAAGCCTTAATTTACCATTTCTTGAGATTGTTTTATTATTACTATATCAATGTTGAAAAAAAAAATGAAATCAATGATTTTTTTTACATTGTCTTTCTTCTGTTAAATTACTTTTCTCGAAAGGTCTTCTATTCAGCGAACGTTTCACTGCTCGATTAACATGATTTAATCCAATTATATTTATCTTTTTTTCAGCTTTTACGGTCGAGGGTCGATCCGGGGGGAACCAACGGGGACAATCGCCCCCACAAAACGAACCTGTTTTTTTTTAAGTGCCGGAGGCAGGCACTGCGTAGGCCTACACCACTATCTTTTAATTTAAAAAGAAATGCCAAAGTGGCCAGAAATTGCCTCAGATAGCACCTGAGAGCATCTAGAATCCAAAAACTTTTTGGGCCCGTTGAGCGGACACAAAAAGACAGCGGAGGAAGAATCCTCCTGCATCAAATCTCATCTACCCGAATCGGCGGTGATGTGGATCAAGAATCGGTCCATTTATACAAATAACTCTCTCTCTACCCATCTAATAGCAATGAATACTCACTTTCAGTGGGGCAGTGGTATCTTTAAGCCACCACAGAATGGTTGATACATAGGAAACATACAGTCTGCACAGTATATTGGCGATACCAATTTGCAGGACGGGTGGGGGTTCGTTTTCTGGAGATGACACTCAATGGGTTCAGTAACAGTTTAAACGATACAAAGTGTTTTCCACAATTTTACTGAGTGGGAAGGGGGGGGGCTGTGCCCCGCTAGTAGTAACATGTACATGTACAATAATCATACTGTACAAAGTAACAGAAAGGATATAAACTAGTGTTTACTAAAAACATTGTTTTATGTTAAACAATGCAGGTTTGTGTAGTGTATTGCCTGTGTAGAATTCTGAAAAAACCCCAATCATATAGAAAGTTGTGGCACACGAACAACATCGATATCCACATTTCCAAAAAATCACACTTTTGTGTTTTCTAATGCATTGCAGTTGTGTGTTAAAAGAACAGTTTGTTGGTTAAATGTATAAACTGAGAATGTCTTATTGATTTGAAAATAATTCAATGGATAGATTCGTCATTTGAGACAAAAATTTCTACATAATTCAAAAATACCAAATTTGACCTCATCTAACATTTCGTCACCGTTTTCACGAAGAGGCGAATTTAGTATTTCACTGTCTGAACACAACATTCGAGATAATCGCGTTTAAAGTTGGTCTTTTTTTTCATTTGACAATTTGATACTTAAAGATGCAAAATATATGCAAGATTTAAGTATCAGAGCAGAAAGAAGAGCTTCTAATCTTCCTAAATGTAACAAACGTTAAGAAAAATAGATGATTAGTTTTGCAGAATTAATGAATTAAGAGAAGTATCTGTTCGTGAAAACGAAAAAAAAAAGACCATGCAATTAGCAAATTCGCCCCTTCGTGAAAACGCTAAAGTGACTACGTACAGAATTCACCCTTCTGGGGTCTGAGTCAATGCATTTTTTGTACAGTACGCGTAGATTCTGCCCTACCGCGCATGCGCCTTCGTGTAAACGTTTTATTGCACGCGCATGGAATTTGCCCCTTCGTGATATACGCACCATTGTATTACAATGTATCTATTTACTGAAAAGTTATATTAATATTATATTTATATTAATATCATGGAGTGCAAAACTTTGCCCCTTCGTGAAAACGCAAAACGGCACTTTTGACAGATTCGCCCATTCACTAGTTAGGTTAATTAAGATTGTAATTAATTGTTGAAAATAGGCCTCAACAGGTTGTAGATATTGATATATTTATTAATTTTCACCAAAAACCAAATTTCGAAAAAATGACGATTTTCATGAAATACGCCCCTTCGTGAAAACGGTTACGATTTGTGACCTGAAAATGACATTGAAATCCCAAATTAACAATAGCATCCACCCACATCTTGTTTGTCATGGTTCAAATGATTGATCTAACATGGATGCCAGCTATTACCAAAATTGCCGTGAAGTTTTTTCTAGAGGACTTTTCCACATTTTGGCTGGCCTATTATTACCATCATACGAAGTATGCATATCTTGTTTTTTTAATGTTTCCGGTTGATGATTTATCATGCTTAACAAAAAAAAAATATGTTAGGAAAATCTACATCCCGCAACCCCCCCCCCCCCAAAGAAACACACCCATATGATTTGTATGGTGTTTCAGTATAATTCAGTAAGTGTGGCCACATGAAGGCGCTATATATGTTGTCCACGGATGTTTGTTCCTTCTCAGTTTGAAAATAATTGCCTTTTCACAGCCTTTAATCAAATATGATCTACTTTTCCTCAGATACCATTAAGTAGTCTCGACAAATTCTTCAAATTTCTTCAAACTTCAAATTCTTAAAGTCACTTACTGATACAGAAAAATAAATGGAAAATCATTTGAACAATGATGACATCATGATATTTAGGCCAAAAAAAGAAAACCGTCATTTTACCATGTTTGGTGTCCGTCAATTGGCCTGAAATTTAGGCGAACAACTTCAAGGAAATCCCTCAAAACAAATGACGAGACTAAGTGTTGCTTACAATTAATTATGTCAACGTCAAAACGTTTTCTTACCAATAATCTTGGGAATTTCCTTGAACTTGTTCAAGTCTCCCACGTTAGGCAAGTTTCACCACCTTTAAGCCCAATTTATAGGGTTGCACACCTATGTTCCCAAATACATATGTTCCCCAATACCGATATTTCCCGAAATCCATATCCTAACCCAAACCCAAACCCTAACTCTAATCCTAAGGATTTCGGTGAACATCAGTAATAGGGAACATAAAGGTATTGTGGAACATCGGGCAGACCCCAATTTTACGGGCACCTTGTTTGTCCCTCCCCCTCCCCCGTTTTTGTTTGCTGGGCTAAATATCAAGATGTTATTATTGTTCGCATGGTTTCCATACGGTTTTAATAGGGTGATTGTACCAGTAAGCAATATAGTGAATTTGAAGTTCATCAATACTGAGGTTTGTCAAGACAACTTGACGATGTCTGGAGATATGGCAAATGCGCGCAACTTAAGGGTACAGCCATTTTGGATTGTTACTATGTCCTCATAATTATTCAGTCACTTATATGCTTTAGAAGATGTTATGAAGTAAGGAAGTGTAAATAGAATCACCAAAATTAACTGTTCAAAAAGTAAAATATTAACAAATAAACCCAATGAGCGGCATTACAGATTTATGCAAATAAGGCATAATTCCACGAAAAAGATCCAGCTTGGTTTGTATCCATCTTTTTCTGATTCAGCACCCACAAGTTAAGTAAAATAGCTATGTTACCAAAAATATCTCTCTATTTAACATTAAAAATATGTATAAATGAGGGCAGTAATGGGAACCTAGGCCTAGACATTGGCGCTGCTAGTGTGTGCGCCTAGATGCCCTGCTTTTGTCTGGAACCTGCGCAAACATAATATCCGCGTCAATGGTTACCATGAAGATATGGAAACAAACCCGAGACACATGAACCTGCGCTGCTATAGTGCGTGTTCCGGGAAATCCCCTTCTTTTGTGTCGAGCCCGTTCAAACAAAATGTCTGCGTCTCTGGTTACCATGGAGATATGGAAACAAACCCCAGACACAGAAACGTGTGTCTGGAAATCCCTTGCTTTTGTGTCGAGTCTGCGCAAACAAATGTATGAGGGCAAAATGAGGGCAATAATGGGGACGTAGGCCTAGACATTGGCGCTGCTAGTGCATGTGCCTGGAAATGCCCTGCTTTTGATTGGAACCTGCGCAAACAAATGTCCGCGTCTCTGGTTACCATCGAGGTTTGTAAAAAATGTTCGCGTCTCTGGTTACCATGGAGACATGGAAACAAACCTACGTCAACAGGAACCTAGAAATCCCCAGCTTTTGTCGGGGTTCGGCCTGAACCTTCTTGTGCACTAGCCAGCTGGGCAAAGGAACAAACTCTTAACTAGCCGGCAGACAGCAGGCGAACAACTTCAAGGAAATCCCTCAAAACAAATTACGAGACTAAGTGTTGCTTACAATTAATTATGTCAACGTCAAAACGTTTTCTTACCAATAATCTTGGGAATTTCCTTCAACTTGTTCAAGTCTCCCACGTTAGGCAAGTTTCACCACCTTTAAGCCCAATTTACAGGGTTGCACACCTATGTTCCCAAATACATATGTTCCCCAATACCGATATTTCCCGAAATCCATATCCTAACCCAAACCCAAACCCTAACTCTAATCCTAAGGATTTCGGTGAACATCAGTAATAGGGAACATAAAGGTATTGTGGAACATCGGGCAGACCCCAATTTTACGGGCACCTTGTTTGTCCCTCCCCCTCCCCCGTTTTTGTTTGCTGGGCTAAATATCAAGATGTTATTATTGTTCGCATGGTTTCCATACGGTTTTAATAGGGTGATTGTACCAGTAAGCAATATAGTGAATTTGAAGTTCATCAATACTGAGGTTTGTCAAGACAACTTGACGATGTCTGGAGATATGGCAAATGCGCGCAACTTAAGGGTACAGCCATTTTGGATTGTTACTATGTCCTCATAATTATTCAGTCACTTATATGCTTTAGAAGATGTTATGAAGTAAGGAAGTGTAAATAGAATCACCAAAATTAACTGTTCAAAAAGTAAAATAATAACAAATAAACCCAATGAGCGGCATTACAGATTTATGCAAATAAGGCATAATTCCACGAAAAAGATCCAGCTTGGTTTGTATCCATCTTTTTCTGATTCAGCACCCACAAGTTAAGTAAAATAGCTATGTTACCAAAAATATCTCTCTATTTAACATTAAAAATATGTATAAATGAGGGCAGTAATGGGAACCTAGGCCTAGACATTGGCGCTGCTAGTGTGTGCGCCTAGATGCCCTGCTTTTGTCTGGAACCTGCGCAAACATAATATCCGCGTCAATGGTTACCATGAAGATATGGAAACAAACCCGAGACACATGAACCTGCGCTGCTATAGTGCGTGTTCCGGGAAATCCCCTTCTTTTGTGTCGAGCCCGTTCAAACAAAATGTCTGCGTCTCTGGTTACCATGGAGATATGGAAACAAACCCCAGACACAGAAACGTGTGTCTGGAAATCCCTTGCTTTTGTGTCGAGTCTGCGCAAACAAATGTATGAGGGCAAAATGAGGGCAATAATGGGGACGTAGGCCTAGACATTGGCGCTGCTAGTGCATGTGCCTGGAAATGCCCTGCTTTTGATTGGAACCTGCGCAAACAAATGTCCGCGTCTCTGGTTACCATCGAGGTTTGTAAAAAATGTTCGCGTCTCTGGTTACCATGGAGACATGGAAACAAACCTACGTCAACAGGAACCTAGAAATCCCCAGCTTTTGTCGGGGTTCGGCCTGAACCTTCTTGTGCACTAGCCAGCTGGGCAAAGGAACAAACTCTTAACTAGCCGGCAGACAGCAGGCGAACAACTTCAAGGAAATCCCTCAAAACAAATTACGAGACTAAGTGTTGCTTACAATTAATTATGTCAACGTCAAAACGTTTTCTTACCAATAATCTTGGGAATTTCCTTCAACTTGTTCAAGTCTCCCACGTTAGGCAAGTTTCACCACCTTTAAGCCCAATTTACAGGGTTGCACACCTATGTTCCCAAATACATATGTTCCCCAATACCGATATTTCCCGAAATCCATATCCTAACCCAAACCCAAACCCTAACTCTAATCCTAAGGATTTCGGTGAACATCAGTAATAGGGAACATAAAGGTATTGTGGAACATCGGGCAGACCCCAATTTTACGGGCACCTTGTTTGTCCCTCCCCCTCCCCCGTTTTTGTTTGCTGGGCTAAATATCAAGATGTTATTATTGTTCGCATGGTTTCCATACGGTTTTAATAGGGTGATTGTACCAGTAAGCAATATAGTGAATTTGAAGTTCATCAATACTGAGGTTTGTCAAGACAACTTGACGATGTCTGGAGATATGGCAAATGCGCGCAACTTAAGGGTACAGCCATTTTGGATTGTTACTATGTCCTCATAATTATTCAGTCACTTATATGCTTTAGAAGATGTTATGAAGTAAGGAAGTGTAAATAGAATCACCAAAATTAACTGTTCAAAAAGTAAAATAATAACAAATAAACCCAATGAGCGGCATTACAGATTTATGCAAATAAGGCATAATTCCACGAAAAAACTCCACCTTGGTTTGTATCCATCTTTTTCGGATTCAGCACCCACAAGTTAAGTAAAATAGCTATGTTACCAAAAATATCTCTTTATTTAACATTAAAAATATATGTATAAATGAGGGCAGTAATGGGAACCTAGGCTGCTAGTGTGTGCGCCTAGATGCCCTGCTTTTGTCTGGAACCTGCGCAAACATAATGTCCGCGTCAATGGTTACCATGAAGATATGGAAACAAACCCGAGACACATGAACCTGCGCTGCTATAGTGCGTGTTCCGGGAAATCCCCTTCTTTTGTGTTGAGCCCGTTCAAACAAAATGTCTGCGTCTCTGGTTACCATGGAGATATGGAAACAAACCCCAGACACAGAAACGTGTGTCTGGAAATCCCTTGCTTTTGTGTCGAGTCTGCGCAAACAAATGTATGAGGGCAAAATGAGGGCAATAATGGGGACGTAGGCCTAGACATTGGCGCTGCTAGTGCATGTGCCTGGAAATGCCCTGCTTTTGATTGGAACCTGCGCAAACAAATGTCCGCGTCTCTGGTTACCATCGAGGTTTGTAAAAAATGTTCGCGTCTCTGGTTACCATGGAGACATGGAAACAAACCTACGTCAACAGGAACCTAGAAATCCCCAGCTTTTGTCGGGGTTCGGCCTGAACCTTCTTGTGCACTAGCCAGCTGGGCAAAGGAACAAACTCTTAACTAGCCGGCAGACAGCAGGCGAACAACTTCAAGGAAATCCCTCAAAACAAATTACGAGACTAAGTGTTGCTTACAATTAATTATGTCAACGTCAAAACGTTTTCTTACCAATAATCTTGGGAATTTCCTTCAACTTGTTCAAGTCTCCCACGTTAGGCAAGTTTCACCACCTTTAAGCCCAATTTACAGGGTTGCACACCTATGTTCCCAAATACATATGTTCCCCAATACCGATATTTCCCGAAATCCATATCCTAACCCAAACCCAAACCCTAACTCTAATCCTAAGGATTTCGGTGAACATCAGTAATAGGGAACATAAAGGTATTGTGGAACATCGGGCAGACCCCAATTTTACGGGCACCTTGTTGTCCCTCCCCCTCCCCCGTTTTTGTTTGCTGGGCTAAATATCAAGATGTTATTATTGTTCGCATGGTTTCCATACGGTTTTAATAGGGTGATTGTACCAGTAAGCAATATAGTGAATTTGAAGTTCATCAATACTGAGGTTTGTCAAGACAAGTTGACGATGTCTGGAGATATGGCAAATGCACGCAACTTAAGGGTACAGACATTTTGGATTGTTACTATGTCCTCATAATTATTCAGTCACTTATATGCTTTAGAAGATGTTATGAAGTAAGGAAGTGTAAATAGAATCACCAAAATTAACTGTTCAAAAAGTAAAATATTAACAAATAAACCCAATGAGCGGCATTACAGATTTATGCAAATAAGGCATAATTCCACGAAAAAGATCCAGCTTGGTTTGTATCCATCTTTTTCGGATTCAGCACCCACAAGTTAAGTAAAATAGCTATGTTACCAAAAATATTTCCTTCATTTAACATTAAAAATATGTATAAATGAGGGCAGTAATGGGAACCTAGGCCTAGACATTGGCGCTGCTAGTGTGTGCGCCTAGATGCCCTGCTTTTGTCTGGAACCTGCGCAAACATAATGTCCGCGTCAATGGTTACCATGAAGATATGGAAACAAACCCGAGACATGAACCTGCGCTGCTATAGTGCGTGTTCCGGGAAATCCCCTTCTTTTGTGTCGAGCCTGTTCAAACAAAATGTCTGCGTCTCTGGTTACCATGGAGATATGGAAACAAACCCCAGACACAGAAACGTGTGTCTGGAAATCCCTTGCTTTTGTGTCGAGTCTGCGCAAACAAATGTATGAGGGCAAAATGAGGGCAATAATGGGGACGTAGGCCTAGACATTGGCGCTGCTAGTGCATGTGCCTGGAAATGCCCTGCTTTTGATTGGAACCTGCGCAAACAAATGTCCGCGTCTCTGGTTACCATCGGGGTTTGTAAAAAAATGTTCGCGTCTCTGGTTACCATGGAGACATGGAAACAAACCTACGTCAACAGGAACCTAGAAATCCCCAGCTTTTGTCGGGGTTCGGCCTGAACCTTCTTGTGCACTAGCCAGCTGGGCAAAGGAACAAACTCTTAACTAGCCGGCAGACATTTTCACTAGCCCGCATATTTTTTTTTATCTTTTATTGAGTGGGGTCCATCGAAAAGGAAAATTAACGTGCAAAAGTAAGAGTTGTTGATATAAGTGTGGGTACATTAGTTTTGGATTTCTTAAAAAAAGTCACCCTGGGAATTGTATGGAAACTGAAAAATCGCATGACTTGAAAGAGAAATACATGTATCTTGCCAAAAACTGACCTCTCTTTTCCGAAAACGTCTCCGTGGACTCGTGGAACTTGATCACTCGTTCAAGCATTAACATTAGAAATAATTTTGTGGCAGTCATTAGGTAAAAACTTCTTTTTAAACACAAGAATCAAATGTCTTTTTGGACAGACGTTTTTTTTGGGTACACTTGAGATATTTATTTTCATTTGCAAACAATCTAAAATGACCATTGATGAGAACTGCACTAAAACATGATCCAAAAGGGCCCCAATAAATCTACAATCAGATGTTCATAGGTATCTTTGCGTTGTTATCATTTACGTTCTCACGCGCGCAAGAACGCAAAAACAGACGTGATCCAACGGTTACAGCCCGATAGTCCGAAGGTTCGATAGTCCAAAGGGCCCATTAGTCCTATAATAGAATAAGGTTAATTAATTCGAAGGTTCGATAGTTTGAATCGATGATAGGGTTCGATAGTCCGAATTGACAATAAGGTTCGATTGTCCGAATAGATGATGAGGTTCAATAGTCCGAACGTACGGTAGGGTTCGATAATCCAAATTGAGAATAAGGTTCGGTAGTCGGAATTGACAATACGGCTCGTCAGTCTGACACTTCGGACTATCGGACCTTGTAATGTTGTCGATTCGGACTATCGGACCTTAAAGTCTTTTCTGACAGACCATCGAACCTCATTGTCAATTCTGAATAATGAACCTTCGGACTACTGAACTTTCGGACTGATTAACCTTATTCTATATTCGGACTACCGAACCTTCGGATAATTGAACCTTCGGACTAAAGAACCTTCGGATTAATGAACCTTCGGACAATTGCATCAAATGTTCGGATTAACGAACCTTACCTCATTTCGGACTAACGAACCCCCTCTTATGGAAATTTCGCGCATTCGGTCTATCGAACCTTCGGACTAAAGAACCTTCGGACCATCAGACCTTCTGACCATTGGGCGGCCCCCGATCTAACATCTTGTTTCTTCCTGTTCTTTCATCTTTGCCGTATCCCAATAATTTTTGACTCGCCCGCCGGGCTACTTAAGGAATAGTTTGACTAGCCCGCCGCAGTTTTGACTAGCATTTGGCTAGCGGGCTACGCTAACCGCTAATTTCGAGCCCTGAAACTTTATGTCAAGCCAGCGCCAACAAAATATCTGCGTCTCTGGTTACCATGGAGATATGAAAACAAACCCCAGACAACGGGAACCTACACACTTGCGTTGCCAGTGCTTGTGCTAAGAAATCCCCTGCTTTTGTCTCGATCCTGCTCAAACAAATGTCCGCGTCCCTGGTTACCATGGAGATATGAAAACATACCCCAGGCACTATAAATTGCCAAGTAGCCTGGCATTGATACAGAGTGACACCTCATTCGAATGGGTGCAATATAGGAACCTAGACATTGGGTCCTATGTATAAAAACTAGCACATGCTAGGAAGTTTAAGCAAACAGTATACAATTGGTCCTCAAATCCAGCAAAATCATGACACTTTTAGCCAGTTGCAGAATACAGAAAGTATACTTTCATCATTTATGAAAGTTGTAAAAGTCAACAGTGTCCTGTAGACGTCACAATTGCATAAAAATCACAGACGTGTTAAAAGCGGGTGAAATCATGCCAACATTCGATACAGAAAGAGTTTTGTTTTTGAAATATTAAAACAAATAATAGTATGCAAAGATTGCTGACCTAATAAACGAAAAAAAAAATAGCTAATGTAACGTGAACTTATTGGGTTCTTGTCCTCCGAGTCCGGCCAAACGCAAGAAAAGGGGACAAACACACAGGATTTCCAACTTCTGAAGAAACTCTTATTTATTCAGCACAACAACTCTGTGGTCAACCTGCCACACTGCTACCAGTACCACGACTGCTGATTCCCAACATAGAAATACACACAGTCTGAACAAATGTATACAATTGTAGCAACTTGCAATGACCCCGGCATCTTGCCAAACGTTTCCCGCGTCCCCCAACAAAAGAAACCCACTTAAGCAACCTATTTCCGGAGCCTATTTCCGGAGCGCGCGCCAGCCAGACCCAAAACCAGGTCAGGCTTGCGCCGCCGGAGCCCCTCCGCCGGAGCACCAGCGCTAGAAAGCAATGACAACAAAAATGTGCATAGACTGTCCGTTACATTACTAAAGACTTGTTTTATGATGCGGTGTCACTCTTTTGGGTAAGCATCAACTTTTTGGGAAAGTGGTCAGGTTAGAAATTAAAAACGAAGATTTTTTTTGCTGTGGAGCTCCCCTCGATCTTCCAGACTCTGACTCAATTGTGACGTTCGTAAGTTGACCCCAGGTGGGAGTGGTAACAATTTTGGCACATTTTGGCACTTTTGTTTTTATCCTAAACATTATCCTTTGAATGTTTTCATAAGGATATTTTAATATTTAACTATTCGAAGTCTGAAAGACACATACTTGCGAGGGAAAAATATCCAGGTTCGGATACCCTAACGTGTGAAGTTTCTCAAAACCCATTAAACACTTTAAAGTGATTCTGTTGTAGATTCATTTCAAGGAGGTTAATCAGGTTGTTGCTAATAATGATGCTGGTTCCAAGGCAACGAACATCTTAATTATTTTAATCACATGGTCCTGGAGGTGGGAAATGTTATCGAAATTTCCCAGAGGTATCCCTGTTGGTTCTTTTATTAATGTGAAATCAGTTAAAGCAAATAATTCTTAATTTAACATTCATTTGGCAGTTTTTTTGCGAGCATGCGCCATATTTTCACATTTTCTTGTGTGATATCATGAACTTACTTCTGGTATCAAAGTCTACCGCCAGGTAACCGAAATAACTACCCATTTCAATATCCCAAAAAGGTTACCTGTACAGAAATACAACTGCTCGGTCATTTCTGTTGTAGATTCGTTGTCAGTAAGTTAATCAGGCTCCAAAGTGTTGTTGCTAAGGAGGATGCGGTTGCATCAAAATTATTTCAACTACCATCATGTGATTAAATGATCTTTGGGATCTTGTACTCTATCCAAATTACTCAGACATATCTTATAAATGTTAATTTGTTGATCTGAACTTATTTAAAAGTAAGGAATCTTGAATATGGCCCACGTTCTAGATGTTGCGCATTAGCCGTATACATCTTCAGGTAGTGGCTAAAAATTAACATTAAATTGAGTCATGGTCCAAGATGATTCTAAAGGCCCCTTGTTAGACTGCTTCGATACGAGATTTTCGATAGGAGAACGTTTGTTTTGAAATGTTAATTTGAAGAGTTCTAACAAACGCACATGCTAAAAGACCTTCCTGTTTTGTTTTCTAGTTACAAAAATACATATTAGCCTGTTTGCAGTCTAGAAATAACACACTGACAGCTAGGCCCCTAAAATATGAAAGCTCTTTCTTGATTTTGTGTGTGTAAAGGTAACAACAATGACACGTTTTACGGCCAAATCCGTCAACATGCCATCAGCCAATTTTAACGCGAGTGACATGCCCACCTGTTGACTGTGCCTACAATTATTTTCGTTAAACGCGAGTCCGATTTTAAGAATACACCGTGTACTCACGGCGAACTTACAGGGTGGATCCCCGGCTCTGAAATACATGACTCCAAGTTATCGAATGCGTCGACACATTACTTTTCGTGGCTGAAAATGAATTGGAGCTGCCTCAATCTTCAATTAAATCGTGGGGCAAGTGGGTGATCAAAATTACTTGAATGACGGAATGCAAGAACGCAATTTGAATTCTGCAGACACAGTGAGTCCATAAACTTGGCGCACTTTGACGATTCCCACGAATGTATTCATGCAGTGTTGCCAAACCGCTTCGTTGACCAGCTCCAAATTCATTCATTGGATAGGTTACCTGAATAATGCTTGCTGCTGAACCCTTGTAAAAAAACTGCAAGTGTCATGAAATTAAGTCCGAAATTAAAAAACGGTTGCGTTCGGAAAATGGACACAAAATCGGCCGAGTGTTCCCTGACTGACTGAACAGAAATTATTAGGAATCTCCGGTGAACATGTCAAAACATTTCTTTAAAGTTGACACATTCCGACGTAATTTGTTATCTCCACTCACCTAACTAAAGCGTTCATAGCCAATCAATTCAAAAGAAACTCGAAAAATCTTGCACCAAACTTTGTGGCGTTCATAAACTCAGAAGTTTATGAATGTTAAGAGTTAGTTGGATTTTCACTATACATGTAGTGCGCAAAACCAATATGCTCAGAAGGGCTGCGCCCATGGGCGTCGCAAGGATTTTTTCAGGGGGGGGGGCAAAGCAATTTTTTCCCAAGAATTCCTAAACTTTTTCATTATATTCTCAATTTATCATTTTTCCGAGCGTGAGCAGGGGAGCTTTTGCCCTACCCCCATCAAATAAACAGCAATATGGATTCGCTACTCTTTTTCATTTTTTTTCTTCATTTTTTTTTTGGGGGGGGGGGCAAGTGCTCCCCTTGGAAACACCCCCCACCACCCTCTCGACGCCCATGGCAGCACAACGGAAGGCCGGGGACATCATTACCATATTTAATTACTTGAGAGGAGAGGAATAATGCAATGGTTTACCTTGAGCATCTGAGAATGAGATGACGACTGCAAGTATAGACAATGCGGCCAGCAACATCTCAGTCGCTCTACGTCGGCGATGCATCTTCGTGGTCCAACCCCACAATTGGCCCAGGTCTTGCCAAAATGGTAAAGTAAGCCTTCCGTTTAGTCGTCGCGAAACGAGGAACTGCCTCAGCGCCCGCCGAACGCTGGACTTGTGACGATTTTCATCCGCTCACAGACTTTTATAATAAAGGGAGGACAATGGAGCAACTTTCAAAAGATGTTTTTGAACTAGTTTATAGAAATCGCGATGGGCATGAACGGAATAGGAGACAGCCCCGGGGCATATTTCCGGCACAGCAATCTTTTGGCGCCCGGGCCTTGCCTTTTACATAATCCCACGAATACAAATAATTCCATAAATCAAAGTTGTAGATTTCAAAACATGAGAGCCATGGAATTTGGGGATGGAAGACATAAGGCACTGCTCCTCTGGCCTGGACTTGGGGCTTCCAATTCTCTGGATGCAATTGGGTTCGAAAGTGGCGCCCATTCGCCCATGTTGTGGAGGGATCCTTTTTCAATATTGGCTATTTTTCCAGTTTGGGGAATATTCGTTTTAGGGGTGGTCTTCTTTGGTTGAGGGTTTCTCAAAAAGTCATCGGTCAACCCACCAAACCTGGAATGATAAATGAAACACATTGATCATAATTTTTCTGTGCAGCTTGAAATTTTTGAAGTTTGGAGTATTTTCAAAAGAATACTGAAGACAATTGGGATGTTTCACTGGTCTCAATGGGAATTTACTTCTTGGTTGCACCCTTCAGAACTGCACTAATATATATTTTCTTAAGAAGTAGAAGCACAGTAGACAGATAATAAGTCATAGAATTGGACGCCCATTATAGGCTTGAATGCGTTCGTGTCGCTCACGCTTTTCGCATGCCACATGCATAGTCAGGCCATACACAATTTTATGAAATACAATTTCATATTTTTTTTCCATTTAAAGTTACAGAGGATACTTCCAAAAAGCTTTATCTACCTGTGCATTAACTGCCAGGAGACGATTTGCTCACAAAGCCGTATAATTAGATGAGAAATGGCAAGTAATTTCCACCTTTAGTTATTAATAATAATAATAATAATTAACATTTATATAGCGCTTAATACGCAGTGTTTCGAAGCGCTTTACAAAAAGTAAACATACGTAAGTATAAAGTACCAAAATATACAGGTATTAACAAAACATGTAATACAATGTAGTGTAACAACTAAAGAAGTGTCAAATGTGTCTGAGTTGACTCGGAGTTAAATAAGTGTGTTTGCAATCTGGTTTTGAAAATGTCCAGAGTTTGGGAATCCCGTATGACGATGGGGAGATTGTTCCAAAGTTTGGGAGCAGAGACGGAGAAGGCTCGATCGCCGTATCGAGTATGGGTACGAGGACCAGGAGCAAGTTGTAAGTGTGCTGTGGGTGATGAGCGGAGATGGATGGATGGAAGAGGTTTGCAGTTTGGGTGTGATGAGTTCCTTGATGTATGAAGGCGCAAGTCCGTTCCGAGCCTTGTAAGTGAGAAGGAGGATCTTGAATTGGAT
This sequence comes from Patiria pectinifera, assembly GCA_029964075.1. Taxonomy (NCBI): domain Eukaryota; kingdom Metazoa; phylum Echinodermata; class Asteroidea; order Valvatida; family Asterinidae; genus Patiria; species Patiria pectinifera. The sequence continues at coordinate 14,871,100 of CM057138.1, read as the reverse complement.
GCGTTGTGGAATGGGGAGCCAGTATTAGGTGAGTATAGCGGTGTTAACGTTCGTGATGACGTCGTCCTTTTAAGTCACTTGCACGGTTAGTTCAATCGGCCCTGGGCTGATGCGATAAAGCAAAATTCCTTATCACAAAGGTTTTATTGCTGTAATTTATTCCTTTTCAGGTGCGCGTGCGCAAGCGCCTCAGAAAATAATTTATTAGCGTTAAGCATAGCGTTTTAGAGAATAATACTAAAGGTGGACCGACCGGTCAATGCACACGCAATTGTGTTTGTTTTCAGATATAATTATAATAGATATATTCAGAAATCTGGTATATATTCTGTGGACTCGAAAGTCCTTTCAGGGCAGTGCTCTTTGTCAAGGGACTACCGTAGCATAATAGTTTTCACAAAAAAAACACTCGTGAAACGTGCACTATCAAAAGAAGTCCCTGGCAAAATAAATTAGGGGAAACCCCATGGCTTTGCCTTTGTTAACTTCACATGAACCTTGACTGGCAAACTTTTCACCTGGCTCTCCGATTTTCTGTATGCCTATATACTCTGCCTATAGAGTACTACACTCAACCAAAATACTTTTTTGTCGAACTCAAAAACTACTGGGCACATATTGCTCGAATTACAACTGATCAGTAGAGAAATTCCTTAGCAATCCAGCCATACTCTTTGTTTGGCCCAAGGCAGTGATAATGTTTACAAAATAATGCAATTTATGACAAATGGTACTGAAACAAAAAAAGTTGCACTTATGTATATGTGCAAGGTGAGTGTGAACCACAACTTGCACGTATACAAACGTGCAACTGTTTTCGGTATCATAATTTTGTCATGAATTGCATACATTCGTACACATTTTCACTGTTTTGGGCCAAATAAAGAGTATGGCTTGATTGCTAAGGAATTTCTGTACTGATAAGTCGTTATTTGAGCGAGAGGTGCTCAGTAGTTTTTGAGTTAGACAAAAAGAGTATTGGAAGGGGGACTTTCTCTTTTGGTTGAGTGTAGTTGAACGTGTAGTAGAGGTGCATTTCTTACTGCGGTACACTTTTACACTCAAAGTTTCAATAATGGTGAGAAAGTACTCGTGACTAGATGTATCCACGAACATAAAAGTCTTTTCCCAAGTGATCATATGATTTGTTTTTACCAATATTAATTTCACACTGACATTCTCAATAAATATTGGTTCATTGTAATAACCGACTCATGTATCATATCAATCAGCGGTAAATAGTTGTAGATACGGGCGTCGCAAGACCATTTTGAAAGGAGGCGGGTGCCATCATGAAATTTGCTGACAGACGTTTACGAAAAAAAAATCCCTTAATTCCATTTCAAATTTCCTATGTATTAATGGTTATTTATGTTGCCTACTTTGAATGGAATTAATTTTTCAGTGAGATAAGTTCAACTTCAAAAGTCAATCGTTAAAATTTGACCAGTATCATACTGCAACGTTTTGGACATTGTCTCGTCAAAAAATACGTGTACACGCTCAGTACCTGGGCGCATACCTTTTTTTGACCCGTTCCCTGACCCCTGACTTGGCTGGAGGGGGGGGGGGAGGTCTTTAAATCCTAAAGTGGAACTTTTGATATGCGAGCGCGAATCCCTAAAGGCGTGGGTTCCAGGGCCCGCTTTCGGGCCCCAGGATATATTTGGATTCTAGATGCTCCGTGGTGCAATCTGAGGCATTTCCTGGCCATTTTCCCCTGACCTTTTGAATGAAATGTGCTCGTGTTTAGGGAGATGGGGATGGGCCATCAAAGTTGATATATAACATCACAAACATTAAAACTGTAGCTTGACTTTCCTTCGAGATTTTTCGTTAGCTTGATCCATGATTTTGAGTCGCTCACTAACATTCAGCTCAATTCGTAAGTGCCTGCGAGCGAGCACTTGCTTATGTTTTGCACAGCTGTAGCTGTCAACCGTCGTATAGTGACCTCGCGCGGCAGCTCGTGCCGACGTCACAGACAGGCCCGCTTTATCAAATAGGCACAGTGCCCACTGTGCCCGTTAGTGTAGGTAGACTTCTTGGCACAGTGTGACCTTTTTTTCTGAAGAGATATGAATTGGTCACATGAATAAGAAAGTATGATATGAATATTTAACTATATAGACGTATAAAATCCGGGTACAGATTGACATGTTGTATGGATGAGAGCGAGTATGGAATGGTTAGGGTAAGAAACCGAGGACCGTTTCCTCGCTGGGCGTGACTCGGCGTTGGTCTCGGTATTGACCAATGGGTGATATTTATCAATTAATAACTCGTGAAGGAGGCTTTTCTGCAAATATTTTACTGTACTCCATAACGGATAGGAACCTTATTAATATTCGTGAGTCGTGAATGGATTGACAGATATTGCAAACGCCGGTGTTACTTTTTCAAAACAGCACCTACTCAGGTCTATTTTTCCAACTTCAACAAAAGGTAATAATCATATCACAATGATTTTAAGCTGATACTTGGATTATTATAAGGGAAATTACCCCTTAAAGTTGCATAAAGTTACAAAACCTTTAGAAATCACCCTCCGCAACCACACAGCTGTAGGTATGAACGTATTGCTACGAATTGCGTAAGATTGGGGGTTTCAAACGCGGTCACCTGTGACCTTAGGGGTGCAGACCAGTAAATAAACCGCCATAGACCCCAATGATAAATGCCCCCACTTCAAAAATTCAGGAAAAAATACTCACAACTCTCCAAGGTATTCGAGACACACATCAAATTATAGCTAATTTCATCATCTTTCATTTTCTTTTCAATTTTTGGGGGGTTTAAGTGATGACTTTTAGGAGAAATTTCCATCCAAAGATGATCACAATTTAAAATGGTCTTGAAGCTCATCGCCATTTTGAAAACGACGCCTACACTCCATTGCAAAATACAGCGCTCTTAGGCCTCCAATTTCATCCAAATTGCACACTCAGAGCTACAAGCTCGCAGTCCAGTGCACGGATTCCACCCATATTTTTTACAAACCGTACGTCCGTACGTGAAAAAGTCAATCAAGTTGACTGACTAAACGCTGCTCATTATGTAGGGGTCGGCGACGAAAATGTTGTTAGACAATAAATATAATAAAGCGAGAGGGCCAATCAGGGTTTCCCGATAGTAAAAGCGCAAGAAAAAGACAACGCTAAAAATGAAAAATAGAGACAGTATATTGGCATCTTTTCTCTCTCTTAAGATCTATGATGGGATCGAGCAAAGACGACCTCAGGCGACGATAATCTCTTGCTTGGTCAACATTTTGGGGGCTTGAGAAGCTTTGGAGGGACAGATCGGTCACACCAGATGTCAAGACACGTCTATTTAACGCGACTTGTATATCTGTGCTAATGTGTGGATGCGAAGCAGGGATAGTGGATAACAGCATGGAGAAAAAAGATCAATGCCTTTGCTACCTCATGTTTCCACATCATGCTGGGCGTTAAACGGATGAACAGGGTCCCGAATAGTGTCATCCTCAACACAGTCAAAGCCTCATCAACGAGGTGCATCGTCAGCAGGGGAACTTTTTAGGTCACACCTTGCGCATGAACCAGACAGAGCCTGCACGTATATATGCACTGTACACAACCAAAGAGGGAAGGGACGACCAGGGCGGCAACGCACCTCCTATCTACAGTATGTGCAGTCCATCATGAGGGACCATGATGGTTTCCTCACAGCCACCATCATTGAGGAACAAGCCCAACAGAGAGCTGCATGGCGAAAACTGGTAGTCGGTGACCGCTGATGATGATGAAGATCTGAAACACCGTGTTTTGATTCGTGTCCCCCATTTTCCCCAATCTTCCTTCGCTATTAAATCATCAGTGGTCTCAATGCAACGTTTACATAGTAGTATGAAACAACCACAATAAACTAATGTAAGAGTGAAATGCTAGATTTTATTTTAACATTACAATAGTCTTTCTGAAACTGCTATCTGTTTATCGTCAGCGTACTCTTCATCTTGTTGGAACAGCCCGTCAAATTTGGCTAGCCTGGTGTTTAGGCAACCTCTCGGTTAAGAGCTTTGAGCATTTCATTTCCTCTATTTAATTTGTCTTCGACATCGCCACAATTTGTTTGATGCGTATCATTATCATTCAAGTGTAGGTAACTTGACAACCAATCTTTGCACTTGTTGAAAAAGATTCGCTTGACTACCCAGAGAGTCTTCCTATCGGCTTTTTCCTTGGCTTGATCTACACCTATGCCCTCGTTGGTGGACCGATCACAGCTCACTCTGTCGTGCCTACCTTTTCGGCTCACTAACCCTTTCATAAGGTGATGTCTCACGTGAGCGGCTGTAAAAGTGCTTTTTATAATACAGAGAAACCATGCACAAATGGCGAAATAAGGCATCTGAGTTTTAACCTAAAAGGCCAATAAAAACACTCACCAAATACACACTGCGTTTTTTCCCCCCAAACATAAAGGCTCGGCCATTATCGGCGTCCATATCCCCAGCCGGTCTCAAACGGACTTGTTTGAAACCGGCCAAGCACGTGGTTATTCCCTTATTCAAATTTACTGGCTTTTAAAAAGTTTTCATGAACGGGGCACAACAAGCCTTTGACAGTCTACATTAGGGTCCCTTTCCATCGCGTCTTCAATTTTGCGTCAGTACTTGACAACCTTCCAAAACGGAAAGTCTCTTGGCAAATTTCTTGGCACAACCCCTTTCAAATTTGTCTTGAAGCTTTCCTCAACACAGCTACACGAGAATTTCAAACAGTGGCCATCACATACGCCACTTTAGCCCGATGTACCCTGGATTTGAACCTTTCAGCTCTTTCAGTGAAGGGAGTTTATGAGTTTGTATAGGGAACCAGAGTACACACTACCTACCTCTTGGACTTCTAAAATTCGTTTCAATTATACTGTCACACTGATAAGGTTTCATCATCAGGGCGTATACTCCTGGGAACATGATGAAATTGACATTCTGCGCCACCGCTCAGGCAGCTCAAAAATGGGACCGTCATTTAAATGCTCCAGGGTAAGGATTCCCTTATCTGATTTCATTTAAATTTCGAGTTTAATGTGTGCTAAGCGAAGCAACCTGTCGAGCAGTTCGTTACGCCGATGCACCGCTGAAACATTATCTATATGCCACGATTTGGCAGCTCAAATGATCTCCAAGCCCCTGCTAATTTACAGCAGATATAATGTAACTAGATCAAATGAGCTAGCTGTCCACACAGGGGACCCCGTGAAATGGAGTGGAGACTGTTTCTTGGAGAAGAACGGCGCCTAACGTTTCAGGCCAATAGTCAGGCCAAAGTTTTTATTTTACTAGTCTAGTATCAAGTCAATCTGAAACTGACAAGATATTCAAAAAAACGACCACTTTTTGAGAATATAACAGAATTTGCTACTAACTTTGGAGAATAATGTACAATTAGCTCACAAGTTAATAATTTCCCTAGAATTTCTTTATATTTCCTCTATATTTCCCAAGTTTTTTTTTCATTTCCTTAGAAGATCCTTCGAAAGTAAATAATACTTTACATAAGGAAATTTCCTTGCATTTGGAAGCACTGCCTCGCTTGATTGTCAAGATTGCGTTCCACGAGAAAGGTCTGTTGTAGTCAAATTGAGACTTTTGGTAGCAGCAGACATGTGGGGGTCGTTTCCGATTATAAACACATCGTGACTGACGGAGGTCAAAGCAGACTATAGAACCTCGATTTATTGTCATAGTTCTTGTATACATTTGACGAGAGAGACATCAAAGAATAGGGGTTCTGTAAAAATAAATCAGTGTAACACTTCTAATTTATTTTGACATTCAGGAGTAACACAATAGCGTTGTCACTCATGCAAGGATGACTTTTCTGCAAAACTCGATTTCATTCAAGTTTCTTCATCTCCCGTTGAAACCAATATATACATCTCTTTCTTCAAAAAGCAATCACATGATTTTCAAAAGATCTAGGTTTATTAAACCTACCCCATGGTCTGAGCATGATCAGGTGTTCAATGTAGACCTCCCCGTATCCAAAGTCTGATATAATGTGAGCATGCACAATTTTATGCAATCCCAAGCGCCAGCCAATGGGATTCGTCTGCGACACCATTTCGATCAGAAACTGTGGACACAGCTGTTGATTGGTCAATTTGGCCGCCACGTTTTTGTGATACAACAACGGGTTACCGAAAACCGAAAACCCTATAGAAGGCGTCCGCTGAATGGTCAGAATCTCTAGGTCGACTTGAAGACGCAGCCTTGTTTCGCAAAACGAATCGCCGAAACTGCCCGCATATCATAGACCCTAATTGTTGTGCAAGGGACTAGGGTTACTATTGGAAACGAGTTCGAAAATAAGGTAATCATGAGAACTAGGTTGCATACACCAAACTTGTTCCGTGCGGACGTACATGCGCACAAGGAAGTGTTGCCCTCAGTCACTTGGTTCGCCGAAAAATATTGGGTAAAAGAAAATAAGTAAAATGGTTTTTACCAGGATTTGGTACAGTTTACCCTAGTGTCTACTCCTAACGTTGAGCTACTGTTGGGAATTTTTACTTAAAGGATTGAGCCACATGTTTTAGCCCAACTAAATTTGATTTGTTTTTACCCAACTGTTCGGGCAACATTAACAACCAGTTGTTAGGAAAATGTTCCTCGAGCATTGTTTCCTAGTTATCTAGCCCGACCGTTAAAGAGGCCGATATTTTCCTAGAAGTTGGTAGGTCTTTGGGGCTATGTTGGTGAAAGTATAATTCATGCTGTTTGACCATAAGTTGATCTCTTGGTCAAAACAAGTCACAATTAGTATTACAGCGAAAACCGTACAACTAGTCTTGTGTCGGAATTAATGAGCCCATTTTTCTGGTGCTAAATACTTTTTGAGGAGTTTTAGGTTTTCAGTATTTTTTCCATCTAAAAGTAGCTTATGAAATTGGTTTCCAGTCATTATTATGTTTGGCGTAACTTTCTTTTAAAGTATGAAATATAATTTTTGGGGTTTGGGTTCTTCTTTGTATTAATCACCTTGTAGGACATCCGAAATAAAACAGTTTCGTACTATACAAAAGCTCCTTTACGAGGCACAACGCAGAAAATGTAGTGTGCCTAGGCCTCTGGCTTAATTGGAGGGGCCAGGGTGTGTGATTTACTGATTCTGGGTATCTATTTTAGTAACACCATAGCTCTACAGTTCCCTTTATATCACGAAGCGACCCCAGCTCCCGATTGCATGTGGATGTTGGGAGCATATAAACGCTCAGTGAGATCATCAAATTAGCTGCCTGTACGGATATAATTAAGGTTCAAAATAGGCCTGAACGTTATGAAATAGTAGGAGAATAAAAGCAAATTATAACGGAGGGACGAGCGATTTCACAGTGAAAAAATGTGAATGGGGCTGTCATGACATCAGTATAGGCCTTCAAATTACCTATATTAAAAAATTGCCACGATATAGATCGGGTTCTGACGGTACATCTACAGGCGGATGTGGTGTAACAAAGAAGCTGTGAATTTGATTAATACTGTGGCCTTGTAGCAAACGTGGAGCATATATTAAACAAGATATGAAAAACAGCTTGGTGCGGTTTTGGTTACCTTGGTTACCGTTTTTGTTCCCCCAGTTATTCCTACCGCCCATGTGCACATCATGATTTAAAGATATTTTTTTTCATTTCAAATGAACAATTTGTGTGCAAAATCATAGCAGTTATAAGCAAACGTTGGAGTTAATACACCATTTCAAATCATTTGGGCAGCGAGGTGGTTTTAACGTTCATAAGATGACATTTTGCGTCGGGGTGATGTAAATCAAATTAGGTTTTGTCCTTCACCGACGTATAAACACTGTATACCGTACTCAGTATGTTACCTCCCGAGTGAAAAGTGGAAACTGATCCCGTTAGCTCGGTGGTCGAGTGGTAAGACATCTGCACTAGAAAGCAGGAGGCCGTGGGTTCGAGTCCCACCCGAGTGATTTTTTCCAACTTTCACTCGGGAGGTAACACACTGAGTATACAGTGTTTATACGTCGGTGAAGAGCAAAACCTAATTTGGTTTTAACGTACCGGTAAATTTGAAGTGTCCCGCACGAAGTTTCCATAGTCTTTTTGATGTCCTGAAAAAAGTGCAGAGCCAGAGGCGCCGTGTTGGCGAGTCGGGGGATGAGGATGACCAAAATATCCCCCGGACTGATTTACCTTGGTGTCCACTAGACAGATTTACCTAGGAAAATATGTCCCCTCTAACTTATTTTGTCCCCCTGCCCAACGGTAAATGTCTCCCTCTGCTAAATGTGTCCCCATGCAACGTTTAAGTCTAGCAACCACACTGTGTATTACGGGCGCAGCCGGCAGCGTCGCGTCGGTGCATGCACATATGCTGCTTCTACTGCTTCTGCGTTTGTTCTTGGCAAAGTCCCCACATTGGGATATCACGCCAAGGTTGCGCGTAGGACCGATGAATATATAAGGTAGACTGAGGGTGGTTTTGAATTGGGAAAATCGAGCAGATAGGTAACCGATGCAGGGAGGTTGCTCCGATACTCCAGTAGGTTTCGTTCATTGGAAAAAAGGAGTATTTGTAGACCTTGGCACGAGTAGATATGTGACTGTATTTAAACTGATGATAGCTGGGGGCTGAGAGATGGTAGTTGTTGGTGGGAGATCTGGTACATTATTATTAGTCTGTCGTTTCTGCGGCGGCCGGGTTTTCCAGTGACTGCCTATTCAATATCCCTTTATCATAGAAGACACGCTTTCCGTAGCATGTATATTAACTGAGAACATTCCTAGCAGCTCGTCTTTGTACGGATTTTGTTGATGTTATGTTTTTGTATATGGGTCCCAACTGCAGTATTCCAGTCTTGGACGAACTAAAGGCAGTGTGTATACGCGATCCTTGAGATCCTGTGTTTTAAAGCTGCGACGAATGAGACCTAAAATCTTATTGGCGGTCTTGGAAATGAGCTATTTTGGCAAGTCAGCCGAAAGAAATTTCGAATTCCAATTGGAAGCAGCTTTTGTTTTCGTTTAGATTCTATTTGTAATCTTTTTTTTTGGCTGTTCCCAATGTCAATTGGGAGCAGCTTTTGTTTTCGTTTATTTTTTTTTCTTAAAAAAAAAGGGAAAAGGAAAAAAAATGAAATAAAAAGAGGTGCGAAGCCATATTGCTGTTAATTTGAAGGGGGGGGGGGAGGGGGTAGGGCAAATGCTCCACTGCTCACGCTCGGAAAAATGATAAATTTAGAATATAATGGAAAAAGTTGCTTTGCCCCCCTCTGGAAAAAATCCTGGCGACGCCCATGTAAGCAATTTGATAGCCATCATTTATCAGCAGTTTGAAAAAAATGGATACTGATTCTTTGTATATTGCATCGTAGTGTACTGAAGGCATATCTGCTGAAATGTCAAGGACATGTGACCCTTATTTGCGGTGTTACCGGACGTGCAATTACTACTAATTTAAATTAAATTAAATTGCTACGTTGGGTCTTTACATGCATGGAAATAATTGGTGCATAGCCCTGGGTATACATCTACTGACATCGTTACATTATCCCATGCAACAACATGCAGTATTGTCTGAATACGTGACCCATTTCCTACTCGACTTAAAAAATCATCTTTGTAAACAAAAATACGCCCTCTTTCCATAAGAGCGTTTTCAGTCCGTTTTGTGCCGGTGCAGTAATTTGGTCTGCATTAGAATACTTAAAATTTCTTCTAACAATTCAACATTGAAGATAAACAATTCTTGAAGTACATTGCCAAAATGATATTTTTTGTATAACCAACCCGAATAAACAAGCACCAAAACAAAAATGGAACATAGGAAGGCAGGACATTTCACTCGATGTATCACAAGAAATTAATGTTTTTGAGTTCGTCTGTTTTTTTTCTTTCAAAAACTGATTTCAGCGTTCATGTCATGCCCATTGTCACTTCCAAATCAGTACGATGAGCGCATTTCCATTTTAATTGGATTCTTGAATGGCGTCCCTCTTAACGGCAGTTTTCGTAAAGAAGAAAAAAAAACTTAAAAGGAGAGACGTCATTCGTTCCCTTGAAGCCAAACCACTCTTCTCATTAATAAAAAGCAATTCCAAGGCTCTGAGGCAATTCCCTTGAGATGAATTGTTCATGTTTCCACGGTACATCGGGGATTGCTAATAGTCAGGCAGATTGGTGCACCAAAAAAATATGCTGGAATTGTTCATTTGATGATAAATGCATGAAATTTGTATGAGTATGTCATGGAAAAGATATTTGGCTATAGGGCCATCGCAGATTTGTCCTTTGAAAACATATATCATAGAATAACATGCAATGGCCGCCATTTTGAAATTTTGACAATTTCTTGTTATCCTATGACATTTATTTTCAAAGGACAAATCTGCGATGGCCCTATGGCCAGATATCTTTCCCATGGCATACTCTGACTGTGTCAAATTTCATGCCTTTATCAAACTGAACAATCTTATCACTAATCTGCTGTACTATTAGGTGCAATTGCCGCCTTTGTAGTAAGAGGTCCAATTTACCATCTTAATTCCTCCTGTGAGTCTTTGCAATGCTTGGACCCCTTTCGTGGTCGATGATCAGTCCGTCTTCAGGCATCACTTTTTGCGCTCTTCAAGAAACAACGGCATTCTCTTCGTGAGTCTCGTACTGTTGTTCGCTTCGTACGAAACGTTTGTATAATCCAAACTTTGATAATGCGTTTAATAAGGACAGTTCAGAATGCGTTAACAAACTCGTTAGCGAGTCCCCAAAGTTGCACATCGACCATCGTAACCATTCAAAAACGATATTTGTTAATAACTTTTGCATAGTAAGTCGCAGGTTTTTATATTAACTTACTAATGATGTTAAAACAAAATACATCATTCTCAAATGATGCTTTCAGATACACTTTGTCCGAGCCCAGTCAACATTCTTAGAAAGATTGCACTTTACATTATTTTGAGCTCAAAACAACAACTAAAAGGACATGGCCCGGCACGCTAAAGTACTTTTAATGTAGAATTGAAACACTGGCTGAAATCCTCAGAATTTCCCAAGTGTATCTGATATGTTGTAGTTTGCAAGCTTTGAGCATGCCTATTTCATCGGGCAATGAACTCGACTCTTGCGGTCCCATAACAAGAACCTCCGGCCAAACTCTACTGTTTTGACAGTCGATTGTGTATTCTGCAAATGGAACATCCACGGCCGTAGGAAATAACGCAATATAAACACTTCGTAGCATTATGACAACACTTCGGTCTGTACAGTTGAAGGACTGTCTGTCTGGTAATTATGGTTACATTCCGATATACTAGGCCATCAGCCTCGGTCCAAAAGTTTGGCAACCGGTATCAAATGAGGGGAATAATCGTCATAGCGATTTTTGGCAAGGTATACACCTCCAGAGTTGGACAATATCTGATAGCATTGCAGCGGTGGCAGCTTTTTGGTCCATCAAAATGCTTGTTACCACTCTAGGGGCGGTATACCTTGCGCATTTGCACTATAAACATTTATGCCCTGATTCGATACTGACCAAATCCCCAGGCTGATGGCGTATACTCTCTGATAAACCGTCATAGAAAACGTCTTTTTTTGTGGAACAATATCGCTTAAAATACGTGAAATGTCAATGAAAGCAATTTTCTAGAAACATAAATGTTTCAAAACCTGCAATAACTTGGGTGCGAATAATGCACCCTATTTTTTCCAGTTTCGCAGTGCTTGCAAAATGAAACCTTAAGGGAGTTGGTACAATTTCACGTAACAGTAAGACGTAATTGTGAGGTGCAAACTATCAGCCAAATCAGCAGCCAGATTTGAACTGAACGCCATTCCGTATTTTATTAGGGCATCCCTTTTTACTTCTTTTTCCTCATTTCCGACTGACCCTATTTGGGCTGCCGACCTAGGAAGAAAACAAACATTTTATTGCAGCCGACCTTGTCTGGAGCTCCATTACCCCGAAAATATAATGAATGGAAAAAAAGATACACAATTCAGGCAAGCAGACTCTGTGTTAATAATGAATGGGAGGTTTGCGGTAACATCACGTGAATGAATGATATCTCTGTGAGTTGTGTGAGTTGTGTGGTTCTGAGAAGAACCAATTGGTTTAACTCGACGTTTCGAACAGTATGCTCGTGGACCTCAAGAAGGACATGAACATGTCAAAATGAATACATATTTTTAGACGAAGCACGGCGTATGGCCAGGTCCTTCGGCAGCCCTGAGCGTCGAGGGGAGTGGGGCATAGTACCAACTAGAGGGGCCCAGTATCATAAAAATACAAACATACACATGTATGGGTTTTGCTGTTGGGGGCAATTGGTCACCAAGGGGTGGGTGGGGGGGGGGGCGGCCCCACCAGCCCCCCCCCCCCCCCTTGGCGACGGGCCTGCGTATAGCAATCCCACAAGATGTGCAGATGTTGCCTCTCGTCATATTAAGGTTCTATACAGGTATGTCATTGCTGCCACTACAGCCAAAACGTAAGTGAGCTGCACGGTGCAGATATAGTGTAAGTCAACTACATCTTGCAAAAGATGGCTTTATTATTTCATTCAACGATATCAACGCATGATACGCTTATTGATGTAAGCAAAACATTGTAATACGCACTTGGCATCATAAGCAATCTATAGGGGGGCAACTGCAATTTCTTCTTTTCTTCAGATTTGTTGCGACCGACCGACTTCAGAGACACGATCAATATGAGAACTTTAGAAATGAAATGCTACGCCCTCATGAATTCGATGAGGTGAAGTTAACATTGTGAGCGCAACAGAAATCACCTTCTTGCATAGACTCAATGGCGTCAACGCAATACGAGCTAAAACTGACAACTATACACCACAAAGAATGGTGATAAACAACTCCAAATGAAGAGTGAGCCTATGCCGAACATCGTCCATGAGCTGGGCGCCCGTAGCCCGCACAGTTAATAATAACCAGTCCAAATTACAGTGATTACATTAAGTACTCATCTAGTACAACCCCTACTTGAAATTTTAGCCTAGGGTAATATACACCATTCATTCAAACGATGCTCAAGATTTAATTGCGTTAATACTGACCATCTGCTTCACCGCACTGAACTGCAGAGTAGCTGCAATGGAGAATTGGATAGACGAAGATCTCATATTCGTTCAATGTAATCGAGAGGGTCGAATGGGGCTTTTGGTTACAAGACCAGTAAATAAACTGTAATTGACCCCGATAATAACTGCTCCCACTTCAGAAATTCAGGAAAAATACTTTCATCTCTCTGAGGTGTTCAACACTCGCATCAAATTAAGCTTATATCATCATCTTTCATTTTCTGTTCAATTCTTTGGAGTAATCGATGACTTTTTGAGAAATTGCCATCCGAGTGTGATCACCTTTAAGAATAATCCTGAAGCCTATCGCCATTTTCAAAAACGATGCCTGCGCTCCATTGCAAAATAGAACGCTTTTATGGCCCATTTTCAGTCTAATTTCACAGACATTCTAGCTCACAGTCCTAATGCAGGGCTTCCGTTTTTTTTTTTAAAAAGCCTTATGTTCATGGCCCACAAAACACAAATGCGAAGAATTTAAAGGCATGCAAATCGTGTTTGGCTACCGCAGGCAATTTCAAGCCAATTTTCTGGCATGGACCTTTATTAGGCCCTTGATATTTGTTTAAGGCGTTAGGTATGGGTCGCTTTATTAGATATGTTAGAAATTATTTGGTGGTGGTTCGACTCCCACCTCTGCCTTTTTAAGCCGGACTATGCGATGTGCTCTCTATTTATTGTCCCATAACAAAATTTCATTCACGTGCGTACCTTTGTAGGTAAGGAGGTCAGTTGATTTGCATTTTCTTGTGGAGAGGACACTTAATTTGTTCAGACAATGTGGGAAAAAAATACAAAACTGAAGTACTTTATTTTACAGCAAATTCATGAAAAATAGTTACAAATACAAACATAATTCATTAATTCGGAGGCTCAATGGCGAGTGTGCAGTTTGAGTGATACACAAATATTATATCAAGTGTCAGAACACGAAAACAAATCTTCGCATCCTGAAAGCCGAAAGCCATCAAACGCAACCGTGAACATTTTCTCTTTGAAAGACCTTGAATCAAATAGCACCCGAAAACCATCACAATTGAGTGCTTTCTTTCAAGGAAAATATGATCGATGTAAAAATAATCAAGTTTACCTTGTGCAAGGATTATGTTTTTTTTGTAATGCATGTGAAAGCATTTTCTATGTGTGGAAGGCCACTTCAAATGTCGCAATTTACTTGTCATATTCAAGGAAAGTCTCGAGACCATTGTTAAACAGTCTGGGATTTATGCTAATGCAAAATTTAATGTCTACAGCATGCATCTTTGGTGTTAGTGTTGTTCGACTACAAAGTTGCATATTTCGATTTTCTGCTGACGTCCTTCTTCATATTTTGCTGTTTAATTAACCGTAGCTGGTCAAAGAGCAAACACACACATAAAGTCACTTTTTATGAAGACAGTCGATACTCATTTTGATCTTTGAACTTACTTAATTATACATTTTATCAATGAGATAAAATGAAATCATTTTTTTGACGGCACGATAGAGATTGGTTCGTCTCACTCTGATTTGTTGGTTTCGTTCTACATTAATACTTCGACACAAATGAGATATAGGGGAAAATAGTTTTGGATCTTTGCTGCAGCCTATTAAAGCAGCTATTTATTTGACAAAAACGTCTTGGTATAACCAAACGATGGACCATCACTATGGTCCGTTTTGTTAGTGGGCTCACCCGACCCAAACCGATTGGACCTTTACCTCGGTCATCTTTTACTGGGAATATCTGACCAAAACCGATTGGACCTTCATATTGGTCATCTTTTAGCGGGCACACCTGACCCAATCCACGGACCCTACTTTTGGTCCTAATTTTTGATCATCATGTATACATACCTCAATTTTCAAACAATATTTCAACTCTGGAATTGTTTCTTTCTGAAGTTAAAAATTTTTTTTTAAAAACTCAATGTGATATTAACACAGATGTTCTGTTGAATCGTCTTCAATTGTCAAAACAGCAGACCATACTAGCTGCAGAGCCAGCAGCACTCGTAAATCTCGTCGTAGGGAGCTATGTCGAAAACCAACTCAATTAAGTGATTTTTTAAAGGTTTTTTGTATGCATCTGAAAGCATTTCCCATGTCTGGAAAGGCATTTGAAACGTCGCATTTTCCTTGCCATGTTCCAGGCCAGTCTCAAAACCAGTGTAAACAGTCTGGGCTTGATGGTTATGCAACATTTAATGTCTACAGCACAAGTGAGATAAATGAGATGAAATGTTTCATAATAACAAATTATCTACAGGCTTGAACATATTTTTTAAAAGTAATGAATAAGGGGTGTTATTAATTTTACTTAAATCATTTTTTGACAACACAATAAGATTGGTTTGCCTCACTTTGATATGCTAGTTTCGTAATACATTTTTAAAAGAGTCGTACATTTTCTCTTAAATCAGCTGACCATGTTAGGTGCAGAGCAATCAGTCCTCGTAAATCTCGTCTTGGGAGCTATGTACATTAGAGTTTCAATCTCTGAATGCTTATGGTTATTATTATTATTATTATTATTATTTATTCGGCATTAAAAACACAAACAACAAACATTCACATAAAGAGAAAACCAAAAACCAAGAAAACAAAAACGAACATGACGAAAGCCAGGGGCATATGCCCGGAATTAAAAAAGTTTACCTAAAAACTGTGGCCCGAAGGCCTTCAATTCCAATACCTCTGGCTACACAAAGAATATATATAAATCTATAAAAATCTATAAAAATGTGTTAACAATAAAAGCATATATTAAAAATGGCAGAGGTATAAATGCTAGAAAGTTATCGTCCCCTAAAATTAACATCAAAATACCACGTTGAGAAAAAACAAGATAAAAAGCAAAATACAAAACCAAAAAAATAGTCCAGCAAAAAGAACAGGTAGAAAATGTCCCCCCCCCCCCATTATAGTTCAAAAGACCCAATTATTGTGGAAGTTAAAAAGTTTCAATACACGCAATAAAAAACAACAACAAATATTAGAAAAAAATAAGGAAAATAATTCAACAAAACATGAGAAAAATGCCAGCCAACCCCCCCCCCCCACCCAGTAAAAAAAGTTTCGTTGCAAGTAAAAAGACGTAATATTACGTCTTTAATAAAAAAAAACCAGTTGAGAATTAGCAAAAACAAAACAAAACAAGCACGACAAGTTCTTTTCAGAACTAAACATCTGCTGAGCAGCAGTTATCACCACATGGTGTTACTGCAAACCGAAATGATACAAAAAAAACCTATTAAACAAACGATATACGCCTTGAAGCTATGCATGGCAGCTGGCATTAAAGTGGACAGAATCACGGGCAATGCCATGTGGAAAGAAATCTCTTCCTGGAAGAAGTATGGTTCTGAAAAGAACCGGTTTTCAAGAAGAGATCTCCCTCCACACGGCGCCATCCGAAACCCTTTTCACTATAAAGCAAGAGATGAGAAAAGATGTCAACCCCCCCCCCAGTTAAAAATTCACAAAGAACTAAAAGGACCCAGTACAGTTACTGTGGTCGGCAGAGGTGGCATCTTAGGGAATTGATCCAGCTATTTAATGACATTTCAACGACGCCAGACCTCAGAGATTCCGGTAGCTCGTCCCATTCACGAGCAAACACATTCACTGCAGAGCCGTGAAGTCTTTGTGTGCGAGCTCTAAGATGACAAAACCGCACTGTTTCAGTGTGTCGACCGTTGACCACAATGCCGTGTCTAACAATGTTACAAGTAATGAGGCCATACAGTGCTTTCATGACATATGAGATTAAAAGGAACTTGCGTCGTGCCACAAGAGAGGACCAATTTAAAAGATTCAGTCGGTCAGTGTAGTTCATTTCCATTCTTCTCTGTTTTAAGATCATTCTTGTAGCGCGACGCTGAACACTTTCAATCTTATCAATGAGATTATTATTATGAATGTGCCACACTGGCTGACCATATTCTAAAATGGGTAAAACCAAGGCCTTGTAGAGTGCTAATTTGGCCTCCTGAGATATGTCCTTGGCAACACTAAATATGAAGCCCAACATTTTGTTGGCCTTAGAAACAACATAGTTCACGTGATCATTCCAAGTCAATTTACTGTTTAAAAAAACACCCAGATATTTGTAATTTGCGACAACATCAAGAGGAGAATTATCAATATTATACGTAGGAACACCGGGATTTCTAGAACAAGTTATACGCATAACTTTCGTTTTCTTAATATTTAGATTCATCCTGTTGTCTACACACCACCTGTGGATTTGATTAAGATCCTCCTGTAAAATACGTTCATCCTGTTGGCAAGATATAGGTCTGAATAATAATGTATCATCTGCAAACAACAGACAGGCAGAAGAAGTACATATGGTCACATTTTGTTTCAGTTTACACATGATTCTTAGGGCTTTCTCCCTTGGGTAACACTTGGGTGAAACGAACACCATTATTTCAGGCATGTATCCTATACTGCTATAATAACGATCGCCATAATAACTTTTGCACTTTCGCAAATCTGATCGCCTTCAAACTTAGTATACACATGCTGCACTACCCACAAATGGTCCACGTAGATTGTTTCATCGCGATGACTTCATAGTGTGTCATATGACGTCACAAGTCTGATTGGGTTGAAACTTGGTAGCCTGTGTACATAAACAGGGACGTGGTATGGATGAAAATTGAGGTGACGTCATGATGACGTCATTGCGAGTCACGTGACGTCACATTAAAGGTGCATTTTCAAATATTACCGGTATATCTACTAAACCTTGAGCGCGTTCGAGCGTGCTACTCGTGTTAACACGAGTATACTCCTGAGCGCCTGAACGGCAGGAGTACGACCCGCGGGTCAGCAAGAGTATACTCTCCGTCATACCGGGAGTATACTCCTGCACCGAGAGTAATGTGCAAGCAACATTTTCCTGCACTTGGGAGTAGCAAGAGTAACACGCTCGAACGTACCCCGAGTGTCCAATTTGGTTGTTACTCGGTAGATACCTAGACCAAATTTGCAATAGATGAAAATTGATGTGACATCATGATAAAGTCATCACATGTCATGTGATTGAACCTTACATTGGCATTGTTTCCTATTAAAGGCCTATATCTAAAAAAAAAAAGTGTCAGATATGTTGTAACTTTGTTAATGTAAACCGGGATGTGTTTATATCGATGAAATTTGAATTGAGGTTGTCATACCGTCGTCACATGTCGCAGAGTCATTTCAAACAGCCGAGACATACTGTGTTTGTCCACAAACACACTTGTAGTTAATCCTTAACGCGTCAGGGGATTTTAATACGGGTTTTCAAACCTTTTCCTCGAACCCATGACCTATAAATATATATGTCGAAGTGAATAAATGAAAAGCATTTTAGTAGCGTTGGTATCGTAATATGCCATTATGACATTAATTATTACTTAATATTTCCTAACTCATCCTATCATTGGGATCATTATGATTACATTACGATTGCCACCTGTTTAATCAACTAAGTCAGACGAAGGTTGTTTTCCTGCATAATTAATTGCGGTAGTGGCGGCATGCACTGGCGTCTGGCGATTATGCAGACATTTTATTAATCCGACACGTGTAATGCGACATTTGAACCCCATGAAATACAGGCTCATCGGGCGCACTGCGCATGCTTCGTGAAGATAATTGCAGTGACAGAACACGTGTGGGAGTCCTAATTTCATAGGAAGATCGGATTTCATAGGGGGCCAAATTTCCTATTACACCAGCACTGACTCCACCATCGTCTAGCAACGATGATGAGTGATCTTTGTCCAAGTCACATAAACATGTAATAGTGAACATCTCAGAGAGAACAAAAAGGCAAGGCTGGCTAGGCTTACCGCCACATTATTGTCTGAATCGGTGAGGCAAACAGTCGCGTCAGTATGAATGTGACGCTTTTACTCCTTTTCAGTTTCGCCGTTTTGTTACAGTCTGGTCCAGTGATTACTCAGCCTGCAGGTAAGTTGATGTAACTTTTCCTGCTTAAAATAATAAGATTTTTTTTTACTCATCTCTCTAGCTGATTATTCACTCTCTCAAATGCAAAGAGTGAAAATTCACTTCCACGATCGGAAATAGGAACATTTCCACCTTAATAAGGCTGGATACCCATCCCCCCCCCAATAATCTTCTGTGCATGTCATGTCCGTTACCCAGTTATTTTTTTCTTCTATATTTTTTTTACCAATTCAGCTATAGATCTTCGCATTGTGGATGGCCGTTACCCTAACGAAGGTCGGGTGGAAGTCCGTTTACCTGGCCAGGAGACATGGGGTTCATACTGCTCCGTCGATGCCATTCTGCACTCCAGCTTCCTGCACGCTCCGGGCCGCGTGCTGTGTCGCCAACTGGGTTATCCCGCCCTGTACGCGATCAGCAACACGGCACAGTTTGGCACGGCCACTGGTCCGATATGGCTGCAGGGAATCGACTGTGGTTCCGTTGTCCAACCCCTGGAGGAATGCACTCTCGAGCAGTGGACTCCGAGATACGACGGGTGCGATCATAGACACGACGTTGGGATCAAGTGTTTCACGGGTAAGCAGAATCAGTGCAATCTCAAGATTGTGCCTTGTTTGCAGTGGGAGTAAATATTTTTTTTCTAAAGGTATGTCCATAGTAGGTAATTGTCTGGGTTGGTTATCCATTCAGACTGAGTACTTGGGACAATGGAATGTGTGCGATTTCAATGGTACAAACCTTATGGGAGCTGTCGAGAAAAAGTTAGTGTACAAACAAAAAGGGAACAAAAGAGGAAAGGATCAGGTCCTCACGAGTGTAGTAAAAACAAGCTGTATATGCGTTTGTTTATGGTGTAGATCGAGGACACACATGTGCAAAATCATCGGTGAATCGAGGACAGGAACCAAATCGAGGATGACCTCGATTAGGCCAAAAAAAAAGTCTCCGGTTTCTGGTATGCGCGTCGGCAAAATGAAAAAGTTTTTTTTTCAATGAAAGATGATGTCTGAAAACCGCCAAACTTACTGGTCTGACTGTAATCCTGCTGCTGCACAATTTTAACGTGTTTTTAGATTTGGGTTATGGTCGAGAATAAGCTTTATGTGGCTTCTCTGGACTCCCATATAATTCAATTTTTTTTTTGGGGGGGGGAATCAACTCCCTTTTCTAACCCAGCTTCTTAAAAGTATTATGCGCCCAGTCATTTGAACTAGGACAATTTGCTCTCCCACGTGTGTAAAAGACGGTGTGCTATTTTTCCAGGTTACACACCCACACACACTAGCAAGTTTGTTTATGGTGTAAATCGAAGATTTCTGAACCTCTTCCCTTTTCCTTTGTTTGTAATTTTTGCAATAGCTTTCATTGGTTTTGTACAAGTTTTCTAAGGCCCAAAAAAAAGTTTCCGGTTTTTGGTATGGAGCTTGCCCAAAAAGTGGTGCGGCGACGCGGCTTTTTTTTTTTTTTACCTGATTTTTTTCTTCAAATGTCGGCTGATGACTGCAAATGGTGCCCGACTAAACTTAGTGCAAAACTCATGAAACTCAACAAATTTGGCTACGTATCAAATACACACACAAAAAAGGAAATTTCAATTGCTCAACTAACTATTTTAAAAAAATCCAAAACTCAAAACTTATCTTCAAATTTTACTTCAAGTTTCCAAAAGCAAAAAAATCATATAATTTCGGTACAAAATCCCCAAAAAGATAGAAAGAAAGAAAGAGTAAGTATTACTAACACAGCACCAATGGAGGGTCACTCTAGAAGCACTAAATGACAACACCTCTTGAACATCTTCATCCCTTAAAAATTCGTTAAAGAGCCATTTTCCCTTGAAATTACAGTTAACTAAATTTTCACGGATTTTTCAATGTATTAAGCCAGATTAGGAGTCCGTGAAAACACCCTTAAGAAAGTCCTTTGTTTACCCATGGAGATAGACCTAGTGTACCGTTATGTACATGTATAACCAATGATAATCCTCAGTGGCCAGGGTCATTAAAAAACGTGAAAATACCCTTACAGGATTAGTCCTATATAAGCCCAATGTAAATGTCCGTGAAACATCTCTTCAACATTCTTTTCACGGAGAAATGGACCTTTAATGAAAATTTAAGGGATTAGATATTCATAGTAAGTTCTGCAAAATTAAGGAAACAAGGAAAACACAATTAAAACCATGCAGTTGCTAAGTAAGTTTCAAACCATCGAAATATCCTTAAAAAAAACTTAAAACACAGGCATTTAACTTATAATACATACACACTGTGTTGCCCTGCCAAGAAGCTTAAACAAACAAAACCTGGCCAGTGAACAAGAGATTAAGTAGCACTAAACAACAGAAACTGCAAAGGTCTATGAAGCTCATTAAGTATTCAAATCTCCTCACAGGCCTAATCTGTATGACTAAGCAGCATGGTGTCTCATAAATGATGCAATATAATGAACAATACTCTACACAAAACTTGTTAAAAAAGGCAAAAACTAAGTTTAAACAAAATATATGTAAAGAAGCCTATCATTTCTACAGTAAAAGATATCTAGAGTGCTACATCAGGGTACAAAAAACACAGAGAAACCAAGAAACCTTAAGTTAAGAAACCTTCAAGTCTCACTAGTGTTTATTCGTTTTGAACGTACGCAGGACGGGCATTTACGTCTCAGCCAATGAAAAGCTTTGCTTGCCACGCTCCACCCACAGTTACCGCCCACCATGACCGTCTACTGCCTTACTTTTATTATTCAAATTGTTCGTTGCTCGTATAATCATGATAACAATGCAAGAGGATTCAAACTCGTTGAGCGGTACAAATATCAACACAACAAAAGAACAATCTAAGTGGCAGGATCGGGAACAATAAAGTGGAGTTGTATAGTGTTGTACCTATAGGCGACATATGACGTAATGAAGAAATGCACTGGAAATATTGTACATGTACGTGAATACATGTATAGGACGCTGTAGTGCACAACTCATGTTGAAATCTTTCGACAAAGTTTGTCAACCATTTCCCTATCCGTGAAAGTAAACACAAACAAATCTCTGTTTCTTTAAAGCTCTATCGTATAATCTCTGATAAATAAAAACTGAAATTAACAAAACAAAAGACTTGTTATCAATTATCACATGTATTATAAATAAATAATTATCAATAAAAATTGGAAGGACTTGCCGAAACTTGGGTCAGCTAAGTTTGTTGATTAGTAGTTTCAGGTCAATGTACTCTTTAAACAGTTTGCAGCAGTTTTATTCGTTTTTAGTTATGAAAAGAATATGATAAAAATACGGTACATACAAATATTTCTTTTTATTGGAGATTCAGTTAAGGGTAATTTTAAACGTAATGAGCTAACTTTTTTTCTCAGCGCTGTTAAACATTGGTGATTTACTCTATAAACTTATGATTTACTCCATAAACCTCTTCTTTGTTTATGAACTTATGGCGATATGCATTTAAAACAAGTGTCCTCTCCTCATCATTGATATTCACACGGGCACATTTGTCGAACGTTCCACATTTCGTGCCTCAATTTCGTCTTGCGAGTGACAGTACCCGACGGTTGCCTTTAGCTTTTATAGGCATACAATGTATATGTCTTGTTAATCTGAATACTGACTGAACCCTGCATAAGCATTCATAATCCTACGTACCGTTTCTATTGTTCCTCTAAGTAGCGCTCGTACCCTGCCTTAGCCGTATTATTTCCTTGCGTTCCGAGTGTATTGTTAACCTGAATACTGACTGTTCCCTACGTAAGCATTTTTAATCCTACAATCTATTGTAGCGCTCGTACCATGCCTTAGCCTGATTCTTTCCTTACGTTCCAAGTGTACTAAATCTGAATACTGACTGTACCCTACGTAAACCTTTATAATAGTGTCTATTGTAGCGCTCGTACCCTGCCTTAGCCTTATTCTTTCCTTACGTTCCAAGTGTATTGTTAATTTGAATACTGACCGTACCCTACGCGTACGTAAGCCTTTATAATAGTATCTATCCGTAAATTGTAGCGCTTGTACACTGCCTTAGCCTTATACTTTCCTTACGTTCTAAGTGTACTGTTAATCTGATTACTGACAGTACCCTACGTAAGCCTTTATAATAGTGTCTATTGTAGCGCTCGTACCCTGCCTTAGCCTTATTCTTTCCTTACGTTCCAAGTGTATTGCTAATCTGAATACTGACTGTACCCTACGTAAGCCTTTATAATAGTGTCTATTGTAGCGCTCGTACCCTGCCTTAGCCTTATTCTTTCCTTGCGTTCCAAGTGTATTGCTAATCTGAATACTGACTGTACCCTACGTAAGCCTTTATAATAGTGTCTATTGTAGCACTCGTATCCTTCCTTAGCCTTATTATTTCCTTACGTTCCAAGTGTATTGTTAATCTGAATACTGACTGTACCCTACGTAAGCCTTTATAATAGTGTCTATTGTAGCGCTCGTACCCTGCCTTAGCCTTATTCGTTCCTTACGTTCCAAGTGTCTTGTTAATCTGAATACTGACTGTATGCTTTACCCTACGTAAGCCTTCAGAATAGTTTCTATTGTAGCGCAATCTTGGCAAAGGTGCAGGTAAATAAAATATGCCCGTGCAGAGAAAACCCATAAACAGAGTGTTGAAATAATTCCAAAGAAAAGCCAGCTCTTCGTCGAGAAAAAATTAACAGGGGGTACACTTTTCAATAACATAAATTAATAACATACAGAATGGAAAATGGTTGTGGCCACGGGATCCATGACCAAAGGCAGTATGTACAGTAGGCTAAAATGCTGGGAGGACTCTCTGCAGTTTGAATTCATATACCTGCACTAAACTAATTACGTGCGTATTCTGTTTGCTTTACCGAGTAGATTTTTTTTCAAAACACATCATGTACAATGTACATGTACTTGCGAAATTGCTTCAATAGAGAGATTCAGCAGGCATTGTGCCAGACGGCTTTAATTGTAAGAGATCCTCTTTTGTTATGTAGATTTTGGTACCGCTCAACGAGTTGGAATCCTCTTGCATTGCTATCATGATTAACACAAGCAGCAAACAATTTGAATAATAAAAGTAAGGCAGTGGACGGTCACGGTGGACGGTAACTGTGGGTGGAGCGTGGCAAGCAAAGCTTTTCATTGGCTGAGACGTAAATGCCCGTCCTGCGTACGTTCAAAACAATGAACACTTTTTGCACAACACTTTAACTGGCCAAAAAAAAAATCGTCAAAGGAAAACTTAAAACTTTTCGAAAACTAAGATCAGGAATCAGTATATTGGTTTTAACTACTCCTCTGGAAAGGAAATACTACTCATGAAGCAAAACTTACTGTAGAACTTAAACTTAATCTTTAAATCAAGTGAAGTTACATGAACTTTGGATTAATTGAAACTAAAGTCATCACGATGTGGCAAATTTAGTCAAACTTCATGACATCCTCATACATAAAATATACATTTCAACACAATACATCTCTCAATAGTTGACAGAAAAACTTAAAAACATGACTCACCAGTGAATGGATGAGCAGGAGGTAAAATCTGGCATCAGTTATGTACAAGTGGCAGGGGAGCTAGTGAATAGAGGTGCTCACTCCATGATGCCTTGCTGCTCAAGGATCACATAACTCTTAACAAAGGAAGTTCAGTGACCCTCTCTAAAGTAAACAGTGTAGGGGGCAAGAGGAGTCAGGTTACTAACCTTGAGGGGAAGGGGTGCTACTCCTATTTAGAAAACAGACTAGGAATCAGTGTTGTAGTCGAGACGGGATAGTCCGAGACCGAGACCAAGACCGAGACCAGAAGTTGCGAGACCGAGACCGAGACCGAGACCAGCCCCTTCAAGGCGGACCGAGACCGAGACCGAAATGGTCCGAGACCGAGACCGAGACCGAGACCGAGACCGCGGATAATAAATAACAATATAAACAACAAGACACTAATTACAGCTGAACAGTCTGTCCTTGAGATGTTGATGTTCATGGGGATGTGAAGGAAGTGATTGACAGTTAGGAATCACTTGTACCTGCTTAATTGTGTCATGCGAGTTCTCTTCGTGTTCGCTTCATGCCATAAATTACAACATGGCAACAAAATTTGTTATTGTCACAATCAATTAAAACAAATTGGAAACAAACTAATTTAAAGAAGGGGAAAACCTTATTTGATGAACTCCATATATTTTTGCCACTTTTTAAAAAAATATTTAAAAAAAATAACATTGTTTAACTACTATAAAGTGTAAATCTGATGAAGAAATAGGAGTACGACAATTTGTACTAGTTTTTGCAAAACTTGAACATGTTGAAACTTGACAAAAGTAAAAAGTTAAAGGTGGATGTTTCATCTGTTATAGGAACTCGGACCCTAAACTCCACAGCCACCCCTTGGTTTCAGCAATGACCACTAACGGATATTTAACTGCAACTTTAATTTTACATTGGACCTGATTCGAAAAA
This sequence comes from Patiria pectinifera, assembly GCA_029964075.1. Taxonomy (NCBI): domain Eukaryota; kingdom Metazoa; phylum Echinodermata; class Asteroidea; order Valvatida; family Asterinidae; genus Patiria; species Patiria pectinifera. Next base: position 14,845,612 of record CM057138.1, on the reverse strand, counting down.
AATTTGGAGCAAGAATATTGGAGCAAGAATATATTGATTAATTTTTTTAAATTTCAGTCATGGAATATAGATTTGTACATGTAGACCAAAAAATTGAGAGATGGTAGCCAGATATGGATTGGTCTGCCCCCCCCATCCCTCTTTGTGATTCTCCTTCCAGCCGTGCATGTTTGTATGTCCCCTACATGTTTGTTTCTTCAGTTGTTCCTCTGTCATTTACCTCTGAAGAAGGCCTGGCTAAGGCTGAAATGTAATGCCACTTTATTTTTGTTTAATGTCAATAACGTTACATATACTATAGAAGTTCGATGAACCATATTTGCCTGATCTATCTTCTGTTAATCTGCCCGCCGTCATCATAGCCATCAGCCTATTTGAGAATAAGGCCGACACAATAGAAGGGCGCTGTCACAAACTGAATGTGGTGGGTGAGATGTACTTTTAGGATTCATGGCTCAGTGCCCACGCCTCTCTGTGTTTTGTACCGTGCCATCGTATCGCCCGCATCGGCTACTTTGCTGGGCAATTTACTTGAATATTTTAGTGATTAACATGTATGACATATTGCCAATATATTAATAGTTTATTATGATGGCCGTAAACAACATATAGCGATTAATGGAACACAATTCTTCTCGACTCATGAAAATGCAATTGACATTGAGGAAGGAGACGAGGCAGGCAATTAGACTCTATTTTTGTGTGACCATGGCAGTAGCTCAATTTGTGTTTATCACAGATGAAAAGATGAATTCATGGCGAGTCAAAAAGAAAGTGACCGTATGATAAAACAAAATGGCACGCTCCATTTTGTAAAAAATATAATTGGGATAAAGAACATGTTATTGAGTAGTAACTGTGAACATTTCACGTAATTTGCATACTCTATTCCCAAGTCGTGTCTATTTTAATAAAGAGATCAAAAAATTCAGCTGTCCACCACTAATACCAATTTAACGGTCTACGAATTGATGAATATCCATTAATAAATATAATGAAAAAAAACCCGTTTTCCCGCCTCCACGAATAAAGGAAAAATTGAAATGGAAAATAGAAAAAAATTACCAATATTTCTAGAGAAAAAGAGTTGAATTGTTTCCCATATTCAAAATACGAAATCTGACGGTTAAAATAATGTTTCAGTCTTGATTCATAAGATTTAAATCACAGTTGTATTTGGAATCAATGAGGATGGCTATGAAGTGCTTGTTTCAACAGATCATCCCACAGCAAAAACGAGAGAGAAATAAGAAGAGGAGCAATGGTTATTGGACTATGCCTCAATCACTAGAAAGTGAAGAGAGACATGTCCATTAGCATCACATTGCAGACACATTTGCCCTAAACTGATTCTTTTCTTAACTCTAAAAGGGCCGGGGGCGGAATCCGCCCCCCCCCCTCACTTTTTGGCTGGTCTCGACTCAAGACCAGCCAAAATATCGAGACCAAAGGGGACCGAGACCGAGACCGAGAACGGTCTCGAGACCTTCAACACTGCTAGGAATAAAGTAAAAAGTAAAAAGAAAACTAATACTCCTCCACAGGTACTCGTGTACACATCCTGCGTACACGAAACATAAGACCAGACTCGGCCCTAGTCTAAATTCGTCTCGACTGAGAAGCAAGCGCAACGTACAAAGCCTGTTTTAAAAGATTATTGTCTCAATACCTACAGTACAATGGGATCCAAATGGAGTTGTTGCAACTTCCTTCATAGACGGCTCTTGCATACATGTATACATAGGTTGCGTCTAACGGACTCGATTTACCTGAAACTTAAATTAGTACTCAAACGAATTGATTGCACCAACACAAAATGACTTATATAAGATTAACACAGTCACGAAGAATTAATAAGATAAATGCTGTACATTAGCATGCATGGCGTTTGATACAATACAACGAAATTTCAAATTAACGTTTCACGTTCCGAGGGCGGGGGTATAGGGGGCATAGACGTTGGTTAAAGGGAATAAACATCATTTGCTTTTGCTGTAATTTTCAGAAATGGATGGAATTAGGGGGTTGGAAATATGTTGGAAATAACTTTTTTTGAGGTTTTGGGTTCAAAAATGCTATAAAAACCAAGAAAAACAATCATTTTCCTGTAGTCTGGTTCCCTAACTCCATTTAAGAAGAAACAGAGCAATTTACATACATTGGGGAATTGTAAGGTCAGGGAACCAGTCTAGCTGGCTTGTACCCGTTCATAGGTGTGTATTCGATTGCAAACAAGTGTGATGGTCAATTGGGGCCAGTATTTGAAAAAACGCCAGTTTTTTTTCCAACACTGATCGGCCGATCAGCGTTGGAAATTGATACAAAAATACCACTTTTCTTGAAAACGACAGTATACCAGGTGCCATGATTTTACAGGATGCTTTACACTGTCATTCACTGACAGTCCAGCAAGGTATTTCAAAATGATTTGGTAGTTTTATTTTTTGATGTTTGCAAATGTTGTATTTTCCCTTTAAGGGGCCTGAGCCGCCCCTCCATGATCCATCCATCATCTCTTGGTTATGCCATTACCTGCACTTCCCATTGGCTCTCAAGGCAACAAAATGCATGATACATCAATCGGAGACCATGGTTGCTTGAATTACAGGTGATATTCGCTTGGTTGGTGGGAGGGCAGAGAACGACGGCATAGCAATGCTTCATCTTGGAGGCAACGAATTAGTTCCCCTCGTATACGATGGAGTCGCCATGCCATTCAAAGATCTTGACTTTGTCTCCGACTTCATCTGCAGACACCTGGGCTTTCCATACGCAGTAGGACGTACAAAGAAGGAGGTGCACGATGCAAGTCAGCCGATCGTATGCGAGTATCACTTCTCAACCATGGAAAAGTCATTCCAGTGTAAAGAGTTCTTCGAATGCATTGATGAGAGGATGAGGATGTGTTCAGATGAAGAGAAACGGTCAAAATCCCTGCTTGGAGTAGTCTGTGCAAGAGGTGAGAAGTTCCCTCAGTAATGTACACTTTTGACCACAAATGACTGATTGCTTTTACGAGTTCCTTGGAACTGACGGAATGGAAATCTAATCGCTACGCTGATCGCTTTACCGTTTGATCGGATTCTAGTTGAACGCAGATTTTGTAGTCAATAAGCCAACGTGAACAGAATATGAAGGGAGATGACTATCTTCGTCGAATACAATGCATGTATCACTATAGGTATTTTTCCTTGTAAATTGCAAAATCTTAAATTTTGACCTACTACCATCATTTTCTATTTTGACAGAGCATGAAGTGCTGCCGCCAACTGCAACTCCGGAGTTTCGGTTAACGCCACCTGACTCTCGTTGGAATGGATCACGGCACGTTGGGTTTCTGGAGGGCCGCTACAATAGCTCAGACTGGAAGACAGTTTGTTTTCACTTCCTTCCACTTTGTACATTTTCTGGTATCAACACTGAGTTTAACCAAGTCTGCCGGGACCGCGGCTACGCCAGGGCTGCGAATCGGCTAGATATACCGTACACGGAATCTGGATACAACAACACCGAAGAAGATCTCATCCTAAGACGTGCAATTTTCAAGAAGCGATGGATGTACGGGCAAAACTCTTGCCGCGACCATAATTATTCCCTAGTTTTCATTGAATGCGATCAAGGTAAATACGCAGTTTTTTTGGGGGGGGGGGTGAGGGGGTGAAATCCAAATCATATCATGCTGTTTACAACAGACAGTGATATCCAGTTCAACTTGTCATGTACATGTTAACTACACTTCGCGTTGAGGATCTCTTGCACACTAACTTTGTATTCCTCCAAAATTCTACCAAGCTATGTTAGCAACTAACTACCGAATTTTATTTATAAGACCACAATTTTTCATGAAGTGTATTATTGCCCTTCTCACAGGTGTGACTATCTATGGTTTGACGGTGTACCCTTGTCCAAAACAATCATGCCTTGGACGATGCGGGAGCCCTGCAACTGAGACACAGTGCGGTTGTGATGTGTTGTGTACGCTGTGCAACGATTGCTGTCATGATTACTCCACGCGGTGTCACTTGCAGCAACAAAATGTCACGAAGGAATTCTTGCTGGTCGCATCGTTACACGACTTCTTGTCATGTGTCATTGTCGATGACGAACGCGCGGTGCTCGTGCAGGCATGTCCTACAGATTGGCCGGATGATGAGGTTGCGTTATGTCAAAATAATTCCATGTCAGAGCAGGTGAAATACGGAGGATTCTTTCATGATGTATATTGCGCGATATGTTATTATAACGAGTCGTGCGTCATTACCACGAAGCTTGTTGAATACAAGTGTGCATCTAGCAATAATTCGACCAGAAACGACATAAAATTGGAAAATAGCTGTTGGCATGAAAACACAATCCACGAAACGGACAATGACTATAGCTCTTCCAGCAGTAGTTCATCCGAATACGAAGCAGAAAATGAAGAAAGCTATGATCTTGGAATTGACAACTGCAGTGTGCACAATGTAAGTTTTGAAATCCAGACTGGATGCCGCGCATACTCGGCGATGGTAGTCGCATCGGATGGGCGAGTATACAAGAATCCGCATTGCGCATTTTGTAATGGGGTGAACTTTTCCGGGTGGGCCTCTGATTGTTCGCCCTTCTCTGCGACGTGTTCTTTATCGAAACCTGTGGATTTGCTTCTTGGCAGACAAGATTTTGTTTGGATTCCTGAAAACTCTACATATTTTGTTTTACTGAGTGATGTACATTGCTTCAACAAGCAGTACGTGATACGCGTCAAATCATCTGTCATTTTGCATGCTGCTGATGAGGTGATGGCCATGAATCAGTCCCAGACATCAGGAATGATGCAGTGTTACCTTATCGTCCTTAGCCAGCAGAATGTCCAATCAACATGGCCGTTTTATGAAGCATTTATTGAGGGTAAGATGGTTTCCGTGTGGGAAGTTGAAACCTCTGAAGTGACCACGTGGGATCTCGGTAACGTTACTGATTTTGAGGCCTTGCTTGATGATAGCGTGTTACCATATCACGATGAAGGCAGTTCCAACAAGTGGGTTGTAAGGTGCGGAGTCGCCCAGGTGGAATTCGATGAAATATGCGGCTTGGTCGATGATCACATTGAGCCGTGCGAAGATTATTTATACATAACGAATGAGGAGATGTTGAAAGCCTTTAATTTCAGTGGCATCCAGGTTGTTTATGTGGGTGGAGGGCTTCTCGTTGAGGCAAAGTGGGTGTCGTACACTCGGTCCTATCAATACCATCCAAAAGTCCAGAATACCTCGGCTAAAAGCACCACTGTAAAAATGTGTGGTAAACCTTTCTTGAACGAGGAGTGCCGGACGCCTGTTATTCAGAAGACGAAGCTGGTGAGCTCAGGTGGTGCATCAGTGGTACAATACCAGAGGAAATTATTCTTAGAAGACCGTGTCGTGTACTTACCAGACGATCGGATCCTTATCTGTTCCAGCATCTTCACAACCGTAGACCCACTGAACGTGTTGAGTTACGTGTCTTACAGCGTATCGACGGTTGCCCTTGTTGCAACTTTTACTACTTACTGTGTATTCCCTGCCCTGCGGAATGTGCCGGGTCGAGCCATTATGGGGCTGACTGCTGCTTTGTCTACGGCTCAGCTGCTGGCGCTTATACTTGTAGTTACGAGAATCACCGACCCAGCGGTATTCTGTGTGATCGTAGCTGCACTGTTGCACCACCTTTGGCTGTCTACTTTCGCCTGGATGAACGTTCTCTCCTTCGACCTGCTGAAAACCTTCTCAGCTAAGCAGACCGTCCGCCGAAACAAGCACATCTTCTTAGTCTACAGTGCTTACGGATGGGGCATCCCTCTCCTGATTGTCGCCACATGCCTTGCGATTCACTTCACCTGGGGCCAGCAACTCGATTTTCAATACGGGGCGGGGCCGGGGGAAGATACCTGCTGGCTTTCGGGACAGCACGCCATTGTAGGCGCCTTTGTTGCTCCCATTGCATGCAGCCTGGTCGCTAATGTCGTCATGTTTGGTTGGACGGTGCGTAGCGTGCATGCATCAGTTGTTGCCGGAGCTATGGTTCGTGCTGACAAATCCAAAACCAAGGAGCTGGTCAGAGAACTGCAGATCTATTTCAAAGTAAGTTTACCCCTTTCATTGATTTGTTAACCCCATATGGACTTGACCAATTTTGGGCTTCTCGTGTCCGGGCGAAAACTATGCTCCCAAACTGTCCTGCCATATTCGCGTCCACTGATTTTCCACACATTTAAGAGAGATGTTGGTTGGCTGGTAATCTCAAATGTGACATTATTTGTTTGCGCTGTAACCACAAGAGAGCGCTTTACTATCACTATCCTTCACTCGTACCCCCGCTCTGCAAACAGGGCGGGGTACGAGCACCGAATCTTGTGAAGGAAGTGGGGATTGCATTCTGGGTAACTTATCATGACCTATGTATGAAACATCTGGCTGCAGCTGTTTAAGTCCGCAGTTAGCCAATGCGCGCAAATGCTATCCGAAAACTTTGACATAGAAATGCACCCATTTGATACAGGATGTGATTTCCTTTGTTTTTTTTATTGCGGACCATGTGGACAAATTTTGATCGTCACACGAGATGCAATTGACCCTTCAGAAATTCGAAACGGAGCCTGAGCAATAGACGGAAATTGAACATTTTACAGGACAGATAATTTTTACAGATTTTCCTGCATTAGTACGCTTTTCAATGAAAACAATGAAAACCTTTGTGAACGGTATTAAAAGAGTGATGACTCAGTACAGTCTTAAAGGCCGTTTCAAACCTTGTATAACAGGGTCGTGGCCGTGATGACTTGCACATCACGTCACCAAAATCTATCCAATCAGAGCGTGAATTCGTCAGCGTATCCCAGCGTCATGTTTGTAGGGCGGGGTACGAGCGAAACACTATGCGAACTTTTTGAAAATTTCAAGGGCATGGAAACAATAGCTGTCTTTGCACCTACCCGTTTAAAGCCAGAGTCCATCATTTGCAGCTTTCCAAAAAGTGACTGGCGTAATTATTGTTGAAATACGTACTTGGTTGAAAGATAGTTAGGGACTAAACTCCCTGTGAAATTATTCTTTCTGGCAAGCTGTCATTTTGAAAAAATCATCGAAAGAATGCCTTTCCAACCAGGGGGGGGGGGGGGGGGAAGGGGTCTGGGTTTCAGACCAAAAATTCGCTGACTATTCTCTTTGGATACATTCCATTTTTAAAAGAGGTGAGCGTTGTTTAAAAAAAAAAGGAAACCATTTTTAACGTTGAAATGCTCTCTCTATCAGCATTGAAAACATGACAGCATAGGTTCAACGAGTAATTCCAATTGATACGATTGCTAAATTTATATAAAAATGCGTAAAAACATTAGTGAACATTTGTCATTGATTTATGCCAGGATCAACGTGCTTAACTGCTTTGAATGTGTCTAGGTGGGAAATTCATTACAAAATGTCTCCCCTGAAACGGGTACAAATATCGACATAATTTGAAAAATTGTATCGTTCATCCTCTGATTTTTTTCTCTGATCGTAATTTTTAAGGATCGATCTTTTGTTCCTGGAAGTTTCACAAAAATCGCTCCGTACATCCTCTAGATATTTGACAGTTTTTTCCAGGGTTTGTTTGAGAAAATGGTTTCTGCCATTTACTCAGCGCTGCACCGGCACGCGCACAAGATGTTGATGTATACGTACGTGACCCCTCGCGAGCACTCGGTTCCGTGTAACAATACGTGGAGCCCCACGGAATCGTCTGCGCTGCACACGTACACAAGTATTGGTTGGTTTGTGCACGGAGCTACGTGCGTTAACGACGGAGCTTCGAACTGCCAACGTCGCGAGGGGGAAATGAGATCAATTTCAACGTAGAGGGCGTTACCCCTTCCGCCCCCCCTGTTTCCAACGGTGCTTCTCAGCACCGTAGGAAATTCAAATTGGTAGTTCGTTTTGTTATTCGGCGAAGCGCGCACATGCACAGGCACGATGCACAAACACGCTCGGTTGCTATAATTCGTTTGATCAGTGCGCGACATCGCGTAGCTGCAATCGGCTAGTGAGAACGTGTCTCGGACGCTGGATTCATGCCCAATTCAAGACATGATTCAGCAACTTTCGTGTTGAAATCGAGATCCTAGAATGTTGTTTTTCTCAAAAAATGCAGCTGAAGCTCAGCTGAAACTTCATCAGATTGGTTGTTCAAGCATCCTTCTTCAGATATTGAGCACTTTTTTTGCTTCAAACGAACAAAATGCACAAATTACAAACGATGGACTATACCTTTAAGTACCAATTTACGCACTAATTATAGGGATAAGTAAACGTAAGACTGAGTTAATCAAGTAGAGCAGACGTCTGGTCTAGAGCAGGGGGCTGGTACCATCTTCCAAAATAGGGGGCGCTCTGCAAAACCAATGATTATATGCTAAATATGCATTATGTGCCCATTTTCAGGCCGTATTGTGCCCATTTTCAGGCCCTATTATACGGGTTTTGGGACTTGGTTTTCATATTCCTCGTTTATATCAAAACTATCTATAACATTATTGGGATATGGTTACTTCTAAAAAATAGTAAGATACTTTAAGGCCATTTTGGTTGTATCTTGAGGGGGCACTTTAATGTTCGAGGGGGCACATTTATGGCCGCAAAAGGGGCACTTAAAATCTGGCCCCCCCCCCCAGTTCCCCCGGTTCCGCCGCCCCTGCGTGGCGATAGCTTCCCAGATAACATTGACACTTCAGACCAACGTTGGTAGTTGGATGCCAACGTTTGCCCGACGTTGGTGCAGCTGGCTAGCGGTGTACCGACAGCATTGTTGATGTCAGAAATGTAGGATGGCTCAAAAATGGTTCAGTGTTGTACCGACAAAATTGGTGAAGCGGTAATTGACGTTGTTCAAACGTTGTTTGAGTTAGTGCATACCAATGTTCCCCAGTCCCTATGTTCACCAGTCCCATTGTTTTATAATAGTAATAATAATAACATAATTTATAAGGCGCACAGTTTCTGGAGAACCATTCAAAGGCGCCGGTCACCAGCAAATCACTGTGGTTTAAATGATAGATTGAAAAGATGAGTCTTAAGATGGCGTTTGAATGATGACATATCAGTTGTGTCCCTAAACTGTTTCCCCTGTTCCATAATCCTAACCTTAACCCTAACCCTAAGGACCGGGTATCCGGGAACATAGAAAGTAAGGAACATAGGGGCTAGCGTTTATGAATCAAGTTTGACACGACCAGGAGAATGTATACAGTATAACTACTCTATGTCCCATGGCTTTGGACCATTTGGGCGACGATTAATAATTAAATTGTCTCAAATTATTGTAGCAACCGACCGAGTTATGTGTGTGGCGTAGGGCGAGGCCAGCTAAATGCATACCAAATAAGCACACATTTTGAAATCTGGCAAAATTCGCCATTTTTTCTATCGGCAGCCTTCCCCACTCCTCCCCGAATCTTGCTGGAAGTTTCGATGGCGTTGAAAGAGTGTCATGCCAAAAAAGTGAGGTGGTTAAATTAAATTAAATTAGTCCGTGTTTTGTTTTTCACTTACTAGTCATCCGTTCAGTTGGATAAAACGACATACATTTTTATAGTCGCAAAGTCACAAAGAGGGGAGGGGACAGGACATCACCTGATCACCCCCTCGAATGATGCCTGTGGTGGTGTTTCACGACGTTACTAGCGATGGTAGGGGGTGAATTAGACTGTTATTAGGCTTGAATTGCCCTCTGTATGGTAAACGTAAATGGTTGCAGTGAATTTGTAAAATGTGTTTTCCAGTGACTCATCAAAAGTGATTCTTTTTTCTCTATTTATGCACAGATTTCTGCTGTCATGGGGTTCACGTGGGTGTTCGGTTGCCTTGCCAACTACATCAACCACGTGGTTCTCTGGTACCTCTTCGTCAACTCTCTGCAGGGGGTCTTCATCTTTCTCTTCTTTGGCTGCAACCGCCGCATCCGGGCTCTCTGGAGGGAGAAGCTGGGCGCTAAGCAACCACGCGGGAACTCCAACGCTAATAAGAGCAAAACTCAGACCACGCCTGTGGTGTCCAAGCAAAGTAGTTCAAATATATAAATGCTACATTTGATTGATTAAAGTTTAGGAGTTGACTTCGCCGCTAACATGCGATACACAACTAGTGGGTCATAAGCCACGTATACGCGGTCATTAGCGTGCTGGCATGCACTTACCGTCTTCAATGACGCATCTATATTTCACACACAAAACCATTCATTTTGTGCAAACGCTCTTTTAAAATTTCGCTCTTAATCCTTGGAAGTATAATTGGGCGAACTGGGGTTGGATTGGGGCCCAATTTTGCGCAACTGGTCCCCATTTGGGAAATGCACCCGGGTATTCGATTGGGGCCCAACTGGGCAATCTGGGCAAAATTGGGATTTAGTTGGGCATACACACTGAATCAGTTTATTGCATACACATTTTTATTTTAAACTATTTTATTTTATAAAATACACAATTTAACACATACACTTTCTCAATTTCAACTATACATGTTGGCAAGAAACGTTAAGTTGAGATTTCTGCCATATTGTACGGAACAATCACTTACAACAAATGCCAGCAGCTGATGGAAGTGTGCAGTTACCATGATTACCACGTGCATATATTAAATTTGGCAAACACATGTAGCTCTGAATTGATAGCTGTAATGAATACGTCATCGTCGTTGCCGTGGAGATATGTGAAAAAATCATGAATACTAGAGAAGACCCACAAACGAATGAACAGTGCTTCCAATAAGCAGTTTCACGGGATGTATGTGCCATCTTGTTCGCGGGGCAAAACAAACACTCTTTGCTAGATGATGCAGGTGCATTTTGGAATGATGACATGTACATATAGGCCTAGGTCCATTATGCGAAATGTAAACCCAGAAACATTCCTCCACTGACACTTGCCTGTTCATTGTTCAAACAGTACAGCAATCGGGCTTATCCATGATCTTCAAGAGTCTCATCCAGTTCCCCAGCACCTGCAAATTCTCCTGAGTTTTCTCTCGCTGTGGTCCCTCGATCCAGTGAATCCGCCTGTGTTGATAGATTTGTTGAGGGCATTTGCATGTTCGTTGGTTATCAAATCCATTCTGCATAAAAAAATAGAAATAACATGCACTATGCAGGATAGTGATAATGTAGAATCAACCAAGACTAAGCATAAAATCAACAGACATGACAGAAGATTCCTTGCCAGTAAGTATCCATAAAAAAATGAAATAGTAACATTCACTAGTCATGCTAGTGTCAATCATGCCAATATACCTGTAAGAATTTGGAAAGCCCACGCAAAAGAGTCCATTGCAATCACTAAATCAGTAACCGAAATTATACTTTATAATAAATTGTTACACACAATATACAGTTAGGTGTCAGTCACAATCTTGGTTGGACAAAGGTCGTTATTTACGCTTAAAAGAGTTTCTCTCAGCTGCCAGTCCCAGCTTGCATGCACACACCACACACCCTCTGGTGATGGCAGCCGTTAGTCTGGCTCCCTGACTCAACGACGCAGTGACGGATAACGTAAAATGCTGAGTCAGGGACCGAAATAGTGTAGGTTCAGCCAATGAGATTGCCGGTAATAAGTTAATTCGTATTTGGCAAATTTTGATTTCGGGAGCTGCTCGGACAAAATGAAATAATATAAAAAGTATTACTTTCAATAATATATTTTGAAACATAGGTCTAAATAAAAAAAATGCTAATAAAATGCAGTGGATAGAAATATGAAATATATATATATATATAAAGGTCACATTGCCATAATTTGCAATGAAACTGGGTCCCACTTTGGACTCAGTTGGGAAGATGTAAGCAGAAGTTGCCAAACTTTGCCCAGTTTGTGCCCAAGCGGGTCCCAGTCGCAACACTTTTGCCCAGATTTGCCCAGATCGTGCCCACTTGGCACCCATTTGTAATAACCCGGGCCCAATTACCTAGTCAAAAAACCGATTGTTTTACTATCTGGGTAGTCAAAGCTTTCATCTTTACCCCATAGTCGTTTTTTTGGGGGCCAAATTCATGAAGAACAAATGGTTTGATCTCAATGGTATTATTTTTTTGTAGTACCACTGTCGGGTGCTTGGCTCAAAGAGTGGGTTGTTACCGTGTTTTTAACTAGGAACGCGACGGGCTTATCAGTCTGCGTCAAGCTATCACCATTTTTGGCACCACATTCAGTCGTCATGTGAGCCCGACAGTCAACACCACATTCAGCACAGCATACACCACGAACGGTACTCGATAACGGATATCGAAGAAAAAAATATCAAATTAACTCTTTATATAGTGTGCGACAGTACTGACATAATTGTCTGTTCATTTAAAAATCATTTTTAATCACTCCCGTCATTCTTTCGTCAAAAAATTCATACTCCTCAAGTTCCATATTGAGACATAGCTAAAAAGCATCGTGAGTGCCCATTATAACCCCGGTTGAACTTTTGATCCAGATGTTCTGAGGAAAAGATCAGACCCAGGCCAACTCCCATAGGGTTTGTATTGTCCAGCTCCAACCACAATACTTGTGCAGTATAGCTGCTGTCATCACAAGGCCATCAATCATCTTGTCATTCGGCCCAGTCTTGAATCCTGGAAACAGGTGGTCCTCATCCTTTTTAGCTATATACATGTAGCCTCAGGCAGTTGTGGTGGTGGTGGGTGGGTGGGTGGGTGTATGTGGGTGTGGGTGTGTGTGTGTGTGGGTGGGGGGCAGGTAAAACCAGGGAGACAAAACTCGAACTTTTTTCGCACGGGTACTGACCAAATACAGAGTACTCTGGGCACGTATACCCTTTTCTTTGGCTTAATATTGTTTTCTTGAGCGAAAATGGCCTCCATCCATCTATTTAGACATTTTGAGAAGGGATTATGTTCACCAAAACGCCAAGTGAAGGGATTGTGTTAGACCGTAACACCGATGCACCTTCATACTGAAAAGCGCAGTACTGTGGTGGATTACATCTCAAATCAAACGATGGCGCCTCGCAAGGTCAAACCGAGAGGAATACTGTAAATGTAGTGTTAGAAATTACGTTTCTTATTGTTGAGTCTGTAAGGCTGAGCACGATTATCTGTATGATTAAACTTTGAAGACGGTGTAAAAACAGGCAATCATCAAGTGATTTCTGATTAAAATGGACTTGATCTTTGTTGTTGGACGAGGTCGAAGGAAATGCATCTAGTTTATTAACCGATTGCGGAATGACTCTCGTTTTTTAACTGATAAATTTAATTTGAACTTTGTACGACACGAATCTTAATAATGCATTTAGGCGAAATGGATCTCGGTTGTTCTTTTTCCTTTTTTTTTGTGCCAGGGACTTTTGTAATTTTAGCATACATTTTTAAGAAAAAAAAAACAATTGAGCGTTGGCTTGCTCGAACATTGAGTACTATAGTTGGTGCATTTGATACTTAATGCTTGGACTATGTTACCAATTTATGGAATTTAATATGTAGAGAGCATAATTATGACGACTTGGGGCGTAATTAAAAGACCATAATGTGGGTCACGTAAGGGGCCATGTTCGATTTAAAGACGGCTGGCTGTATTGATGACGGATAATTAGCTGGATTACCTTTACTATACTAAAAAATGTCATTGAAGTAATTCATTTTTGGTAAAAGGTAGGCGTAATGATCGCATGCTCTATTTAGCATAAATGTTTGATACCTCGTGCGTATATGTACATGTTCGCAAACCAGTTAACATATATATTCACAAATCACAATAATATTGAACTGAAACGGTAGATTTTGATTAAGTAAGAGGTCGTACAAATGTAATTGCACTCACTAAATGTATGTATATATGTGTTCATAAGATTAAAAACGTCACGTAGGCACATTGGTGTTCCTTATTGTTTAAAATGGTGTATGTAAATGGTCCATTAGTGTTTCAATTTATGTGATCTAATGACATTTTATGCTATGATTTTAAACTTAAAAAGTGGCAACACAATTATCTCACAGTTAAAATCAATTATAAGAAAAGTCATTTGTTTTTAAAGACTACGTTTATGGAGATCATGTTTGATGGAATAAAATTAATTGAACAGTTTTTAGATTCAACGGTGGAACTGGGGGGGGGGCAACAAGGACTCATGTTTATTACTACTTTTTTTAAAGTGATTTTTTTTTTAAAGTGACATAAGCGCAGAACTGTGGTGGATTACAACTCAAATCAAACGATGGCCCCTCGCAAGGTCAAACCGAGAAGAATACTGTAAATGTAGTGTTAGAGATTACGCTTCTTATTGTTGAATCTGTAAGGTAGAGCACGATTTATTGTTGAGTCTGTAAGGTAGAGCACGATTATCTGTATGATAACTAACTTTGAAGACGGTGTATAAACAGGCAATCATCAAGTGATTTCAGATTAAAATGGACTTGGTCTTTGTTTTGGGACGAGGACGAGGGAAATGCATCTAGCTTTTAAACCGATTGCGATGCCACCTTGAACTTTCATCAAACAAAAAATAGAGAATCTGTTGAAAATCGTTTATCTCATCAAGTTTATTTTACGTGTTATTTCCCCCCAACAAGTCGCGAAAGTCCAGCATCGCATTCAAAATGCACGTAAAGTCGATCGACAACAGTCTTAATATGCATCAGCGCCACGTGAAACACATGCGGGAGACCTTGCTCGCAAATACAAGCTGGACGGGCATTCCGGGCGAAATGCCTCTGGATTTTTTAACTGATACATTTAATTTGAACGTTGTACAACACGAATCTTAATAATGCATTTTGGCGAAATGTATCTCGGGTGTTTTTTTTTCGTAGCACTTTTGTAATTTTAGCATACATTTTGTAGAAAAATATAAATTTGCGCGTTGGCTTGCTCGAACATTGAGTACTATATTTGGCGCATTTGATAACATCACCCATAATTTATGCCTGGATTATGTTACCAATTTATGGAATGTAATATGCAGAGAGCATAATTATGACATCTGGGGGCGCAATTAAAATACCATTATGTGGGCCATGTTCGATTTAACGACGGCTGGCTGTATTGATGACGGATAATTTGCTGGATTACCTTTACTATACGAGAACATGTCATTGAAGTAATTCATTTTTGGTAAAAGGTAGGCGTAATGATCGCATGCTCTATTTAGCATAAATGTTTGATACCTCGTGCGTATATGTACATGTTCGCAAACCAGTTAACATATATGTTCACAAAACACAATAATATTGAACTGAAACGGTAGATTTTTTTTAAGTAAGAGGTCGTACAAATGTAATTGCACTCACTAAATGTATGTACATGTGTTCATAATATCAAAAAGGTCACGTAGGCACATTAGTGTTCCTTAATGTTTAAAATGGTGCATGTAAATGGTCCCTTAGTGTTTACATTTATGTGATCTAAATACATTTTATGCTATGAATTTAAACTTTAAGAGTGGCAACACAGTTATCTCACAGTTAAAATAAATTATAAGAGAAATCAGTTGTTTTTTAAAGACTACGTTTATGGCGATCATGTTTGACGGAATAAAATTAATTGAACAGTTTTTAGATTCAACAGCGGAACTGGGGGGCAACAAGGACTCATGTTTTTTTTTTTTAAAGTGATATTGCTTAAAAACAAATAGCCACTGCGTACACCATCTGTCCTTAAATTTGTTTATTTAAAGTGGTCGGAAATTGCCTCAGATCGCAGCAAAGAGCATCTAGAATCCCAAACATTTCCGGTGCCCTTAAGCGGGCCCCGGGCCCACGCTCTCAATTTGTTTTGCCCCCCGCCAGAATATTTGTGTTCTGGATCCGTCCTTGATTAAATTTATTCCAAATTGAACAGAAACATTCACATTATTGAACAAGTCCTTCAGTTATATTTGTAAGATTAATTAAAATTAATAAAGTCACGTAAGTACACTGGAGTTCTTTGAAGCAGTGCATGTAGCAGGTTCATTCATTTGCAAATTTTATGCGATCTAATTACATTTGATGCTATGAATAATATTTCATAGGTGGCGCTATTCGTCTTACACGGGACTTTTAAAACAACAGCCACTCTTGGAAAAGAAGAAATTTCGAGGGAAAAAAAGAAACGTGAAAAAAAAATCACTTTACGTTAAAACCCGGTCTTCATGCTAACTTATGCTTCTGTGCTTTTCTCTGGTTGCCAAATTTGCCGGGGGAAGCGAATGTTTTATTGGGGCGTGCGCCCCCCCTCCCCCCCTTGCTGGTCACGCCGCGGCCTGTATTGGAATATAATTTTGTTAGGAGAGTAGGAAATATGCAGAGACGAGGCTTGTAGGATATTTGTGTTAACTATCATTCAAATGATTCTGCCCTTCAACTCCTTCATCTTAATCAAAGGCGTAGCCAGCGGGGGGGGGGGGAGGTGGTAATTCCCCCCCCCCTCCCCAATATTCTGTAAAGACTGCCTTACCCCCCCCCCACACCCAATTTTTTTTTGTTTTTAAATGCCTTTTTTTTAAGAAGTGCCCGTTTTTTTCCTGAACAGAAGCGTTGCCCTTTTTTGTGGCACCAGCCGTTTTGGGTGCCTTTTACTGAATTTCGCACATGTATGGCCCTGAAAAGCACCTTATATTGGCCGTATGTGTGCATAATCGTCGGTTTTGAACAGCGCCCTCATCGACAGATGGTTCTGAATCTATAAAACTCCCCCGTTTAAAAAAAGGAAGAAAGATTGAGTGTACCCAGTTACACATATACCTCTCAGATTTAAGCATTTGGACTATTGGACAGAGAGATCAAACAGATTGAATCCAGCATGGGAAGGACCCATATTCAAAGGCTAAAATCTGCCATTCCAACTAGGTTAACCAGGTCAAATTGCATCGCACAATTGCCGCAACCAACCAGTCATGTGGTTGCTAAGGCAAAGCGTCTGGTGTTGTTGGGCAAAGCTAATCCTATTACGTACTATAATGGAGCAGTGGAATCCATGCACCTCCAAAAAACATGGCCTTTTGAACGGTGTGTTTCTCAGAAAATATGGTCAGTATGATTGAAATGTTAAATTATAACGGAAGACGACATTCTAAACTATGTCAGTGAAAAAAATCTCGGTCATCGATGCCAAAACGTCAATACTGGTTACTGGTAAAGCTGACCTTTAAGTATGGAAAAAAAATCGTTCCAAAACTTCCCCAAATACATGCATTAACCTCAATTTCTAGGAATCTCTCCAAGTTGTTATTTCACAAGTAGTTCAACACTCATATCATCTAAGAATATTCCGAGTTTCAGCTTAATCTGTTGTTGCATATGCTAGTCTACCAAGTAGAACCATCTCCATGGAAAATTTCGACGAAGATTTTCCGCAAACACAACCGACGTGCATTGTTCAGTAAGCACCGTAGGAGCTACAGTTGACCGATTCCGGCCAAGCGATGGTAGCTTAGCATATTCATTAGCGTCACTCGGCGTGGGTCTCGGTATCGACCAATGGAAGCCGGCAAAAAGGGTGATATTTATCAATAATATTAATAACTCGTGGATTAGGCTTTTCTCCAAATGTACACTGCATATTATAATGAACAGGAACCTAGTATTTCGTCGTGTGCCCGGCAGAAGGGCATAAGTGTGCATATGCCCTTATGCAATGTAGCGTAATGACCAACATGTTCCCAGCAAAAGGTCATATGCAGAAAACTGCCTCCATTTTAATGAAATTTTAACATTTACGTCAGAAATTAATACAAGTTGTTCCTAAACTTATGATTCATACGTGTGACAAATTTCAAATTCGTACGATTTATATTACGTGTGGGAGAACATTGGATACATAATGCGCGCGAGGGAACAATGGAATCTTTCAATGCAATTTTCTTGAAAATGATTTTTGCGTCAGAACGCTCATATGCCCTTCTGCCGGGCACCCGACGATTTGTTAGTCTTGAAAAGATTGACTGATATTGTAAACGCTCGTCTACCAACTTTCAAAAGTGCACGTAGCCAGGCCTATTTTTCCAATTTCAACAAAACGTAATGAGCACATTACAACGATTTTTAGCACATACTTGGATCATTCAGTGCGTTCGATTACTTTCCCCGCGCTTACTCGTGCAAGCGCGAGAGCGTTCGATTTACCTCTCACGTGACTTCTCGCGCTTACTCGAGCCTGGCCCAAGTAACCGACTCGCCGAGCCGGTTACTTGGGTAAGTATCCCATGAGGCCATGCAACGTCCGGCGGGCGCCTCAGGCCGTGTCCAAAATGGGCTTCCACGGAGCATAGAGCTTTAAACCCTATGTAGCTCTATGCACGGAGCTACGGCTATATACGAATAATTGTCAGCGCGTCCCCGCGTATTTTCACTGGCCGTGGACGTGCTCTACACAGTTAATTGATTCGGATGCTGCCTGGGAGAAATGTTGCAACCTGGCGCCACTTCCGCGATTGTGTACAAAGTCTATGAAGTGTAAAGATTTTTTCCTAACAAAATTGGAAATATTTCTCAGTCCCAGATTCATGTCTTATCATTTTTTGCAATGAATGACCTTCATTGAGTTGATATGTGAAGAAAAAAAAGTGGTGTCGGGTTGCAACATTCCCCCCCCCCCGGAAAAGCAAAAAGAAAGAAGAAACAAGAGAGAAAAAAAGAAAGAAAAGGGGCGAGAAGTCATATTGGTGTAAATTTAATGGGTGGGGAGGCAACATGTCCCTACCCCTCTAAAACTGATAAATCGAGAAGATGTTGAGAAAAACAGGATTTTTTTTTGGAAAATACGTTTTTTGCCACCCTTTTCTAGAAAGAATCCTGGCGACGCCAGGATTCTTTCCAACTCTTGCACAAAACTTTACCCGAAACCGTTCCTTCATTTAGCTGCACTGCGCATGTCTGTCATTACGCGAGGAGCCAGGCGCGAGTAAGCTGGGGGATGTAATCGAACGCACTCTAGATGAGCAGTGGCGTAGCCAGGAATTGTTTAGTAGGGGGGCACTGGGGGGTGGGTGCTGGAACATTTCATGGGGGGGCGTCAAGCAGGGGCGTTAATCGCTTCTCAAAAGTGGGGGGGGGGGGACATACCTTGATCATAACTGATGCAAGCGCGAAGCCCTTACGGCGTGGGGTTCGAGGCCGCTTAAGGGCCCCGAAAAAAATTGGATTCTAGATGTTCTGTGGTGTGATTTGAAGCAATTTCTTACGACTTTCCTCCATGCTTTAACTAATATTTTCTTGGCAAAAGATAATTATTTGAACATCGTTTTCGAGGTTGGAGACATTGAATTAGCTTTCGGTATTCTGAGCTATTGGCGTGGGGTTCGGGGCCCGCTTAAGAGCCCCGAAAAATTTTGGATTCTAAATGCTCTGTGGTGCTATCTGAGGCAATTTCTGACCACTTTAACCAATAATTATCTTAGCACAAAAGATAGTAATTTAAACATAATTTTCAAGTTTTTCTCAGCTAAAGGCATAAGAAAATTTTGTGAACATTGTTTTCGAGGTTGGAGTCATTGAATCAGCTACCAGAATTCTGAGCTATAGGCGTGGGGTTCGGGGCCCGCTTAAGGGCCCCGAAAAATTTTGGATTCTAAATGCTCTGTGGTGCTATCTGAGGCAATTTCTGACCACTTTAACCAATATTTCCTAAGCAAAAGATACATTGTAGTACATAATAGGGCCCATGGCGTCATGTAGAGCAATGATAATTTTTTAGAAACTCAAAATCTCAGTAGGGGGCGACTGGGGGTGACAAGGTTTCATGGGGCGGTCGCCCCCACGCCCCCGGTGGCTACGCCACTGTAGATGAGGGAAGTTAATCCTGAAAGCAACCTCGTCCCCAATGCTTACTTTATTTCCAACCTTGTTTCCAATAGTAAACCCTGGATAGGAAACTTCCTTCTTGCATCCTGATTCGATACCGCAATTGGCTAGAAATGGATTTATATCGTGTACTGCATGGTGTTGTTACTCACAACGTGCAGTACGTGTTTTCGCGATCATTCGTCCTCGCCTTCTCGAAAATGTTCATTTGCTTTCCAATTTGTTAATATTAATATGAGATGTCATACTGCAAGTTGTCTCGTTAAGATCGTAACAATTTAATTAAAATGAAATCATGTTTTCGTAACTCACGCCATGCTCGCGCTGCGACGAATTGATTCTGTTTTTACCCCAGACACCGCATACAAAACAAACGCAAATGTAACGCACAGGCAGGCAGGCACCAGACAACTCCTCATTTGCCTACGTGTTCAAAAATCTTGCACATGCAAATGATCCAATACCAGGTCGAGAGAGCAGGTAGTGGTGGGCGCGTACTGCTCGACACCCTGGGGACGAGGTTTCCCTGAAAGTTGCATGAAGATACGGTCTTCCAAACGGGAGAAAATATTTTTCAAAGATTTCTCCCGCCAACATGAACATGTACGTGTAAATGAAGTGATACGTAGCCTTTAGAAATCGCCCTTCGCAACCACATGACTGCAACAGGTGATCAAGTAAAGGCGCTTTATTTGATCAACTTAACGCGCATGCGTCCTTGACCAGATTTATCCGGTGTACGTGTTACTTCTCCAGCGTGCTAGCTGCTCCGAGAGGGAAATTTCGCTTCAACACGCATACGCAAAATTGCGCATTAGTGTACATTTTCGCCAACTTTATAGTGTGCGCTGAGTTCTTTGCGGTTGTACTGGTGCACGTAAAATCTTAGGATATTTGTATGTAGACGTGACAGGAGCAGTCCAATCCAGAATTTTCGTTACGCGTGCAACTCCAAAAAACCCAAAAAGTGTTTTTGTAAAAAGGAAAGAAGAAGACACATTAAACATGTGATGGACCAGGAACGAGCAAGGAACACAAACCAAGGAGTTCGTTCTGAATTATTTCTCCATGAACACACACACATGACGCTGGGAACACAAATCAGAATTAATGCTTGCACGATTATGGAATGACTTGACCCACAGGAAGTGTTACACAAAAAGCATTCTTTGGTGTCCCTCACTGTGTTATTTATGGACTTAGTAGACTTCAGAACACAGCCCGAGGAAAAGTAAGCACAGCGGAAACATGGACATGAACCGTACTCATGCAACGTGCACCGTAACGTGGTCAATTATCCGCCGAATCCACCCGGAGAAGCTAGCACGCCGGAGAGGTGAGACCGTGACAACGGATGGTTCTCAGACTTCATTTTTAATCCCTCGAAACCCTCAGGTCCGAAAAAAACCCTCAACGTTTTAAAATAGATCAATCACTTGGCGAGCTGAAAACAAGCCATCAAAACTGACAGACATTAAAAGGGATTCGTGAAGAATTATGCAGGTCGTTTTACATCCCTTGTCAAATTGTAGGGGAGGTGACGATCACAGTCAAGACATATTACCAACCAAAAAGATATGAGAAGCACGAAGTGTTGGCTATCCTCATACACATGCATGTTATGAGGTCTGGTTTCTGGTCAGGCCGGTCTCATAACATTTACGGTGCAGTAAATTTAACGCAACGAATGAGTTTGCACGGGCCAGATTAAACCAAGTGCGGCACACGAATGTTAACAAAAGCTTGCGATAACGCTGTGGTATAAATGCGAACGCTGCTGCTTATTACCGTATTTTTAGCCGTAGCACCGAGATTCAACATTGCTTGAAGACATATTTCTGTAAAAAAGAAAACCCTCCATGACTTTTGTTCTGATGTTCTATCTCAAAATGTTCTTTGTGTGATATCCTGTCTCGAAAGCTTATGTCGTACATCGGAAAGCTGTCTAAGGTGGACTTTAAGCTTTGCGTATCACAATTTTTTTTACAGGCTGCATTATATTTGAGTTTGTCCTCTGTATAACCCGGACCTTGCCTCCCCTGAACGCTTGATGCACGTGACGTGATATGGATTGGAAAGGTGTTAAACGTAATCAATAACACGATAAATGGATGCAGGTGCATGCTCGTGTACGGAAGCCGTGCAGTGCCATCGGGATGCGTTAGATTGTACAGGGTGAGTCAAAAAAAGCAAATTACTGAAATTACTCAATCCGTTCAAAGAATATCACCATTTAAACACAATGACCCTAAAACCTGTCTTGTCCATAAAAGCAATTTTGTTGTGTATTTTGACTGTTTGGATCAACAAAGACATTGACACAGAATACTTGTTTCAACAACTGTCACTATACTGCAGCACGCAATATCTTTATTAACAACCCTGGCTAGACAAACAAAACGTTTTTTTTTTAAAGGACGGGCCTCCAAAGAGATTTTGTTGGATATTTTTAACGTTTAAGAGGCCATTCAAAATTGTCAATGTTTTTTAATTTGGGAAGAGACAGATTTAAGGGTTATTGTGTTTAAATGGTGATATTTTCTACAGGGTTGACCAATTTAAGCCATTTTTCATCTTAAAGTACCTCATGAAATTGGCTTTTCAGTCATTATAATTGTTGGTGCTACATATTTTTTCAAATATGAAATAAAAATTTTGGGGTTTGGGTGCCACTTTTTTTTTTGACTCGCCCTGTATCTTGTCCCCTGTTCCCCACGACCTACAGCTGGCAACTGCAGCGCTAACTATGAAAAAGTGCCAACCACATAAAAAGTTTCGATTCTAACCATGTTCTCTTTCACAAGCTTATCTTGCAATGCATTGGGTTGCAGTCTGAGTACGTGTGTTCAACAGTTTCTGATGTGACATCTTAGATTTAGCTGGTACCCCGTAAAACTTGGCACACACGTGGTGAATAAGTTGCCAATGGGAATTTTGTGCGCATGCGCTATTGGAACGTTAACACCGACTTATCGTTTTCTAACTCTCTTCTTCTGCGGCAACGATCGGCATCCGTACATATGCAACGGATCACCTTTTTATCTTTTGAAAAATTGCTTCTTTGTCCTCCCTTTATACAAAAGCCCGTGAGCGTTGGAAATCGTCACAAGTGCAGCGTTCGTTGGGCGCTGAGGACGTTGATCTGTTTTGCGACAACTAAGCAGAAGTTTTGCCATTTTGACAAGATCTGTGCCAATAGTTGGGTTGGTCCGCGAAGATGCGTCGCCTACGTAGAGCGACCGAGATGCTGCTGGCTGCATTGTCTATAGCTGCAGTCATCGTCTCATCCTCGGATGCTCAAGGTACCACATCGTATTTTCTCTCTCCCCTCAATCAATCAAATACCGTATTCATGTCCCTTAACGTGGCGCAACCCTAACTGTGCGCACATTGAATTTTCAATAGCAAACAATTTCGCTCTAATTTTATGTGTGAAATTTCAATTTCGGCGATCATTGTGCGACTGTTTTTGAACATGTTAAAAAAATTACGGCGACCATGGCGTCCATGGCAATGTCTGAACATCCTGTGTACCACCTTTGAACAACCTAGGCAACCATTTGGCCTCCTTTTGGGCCTCCACTGGCGACCTGGCCAGTTTTATGGTCGCACAAGGGAGGCCCAAAGGTCGCAGCCCTGTGTAAAGGGGGTCTAACAAAGAGATTAGGCAACAACGCATTAATAAATCGATATGGGACTCCCTTTTTTCTGCGGAATTCAAATTTGATTTTGGATCATCACTTGCCCCAAGATTTGTTTAAAGATTGAAGCTGCATTTAATAATTGAAATTGAGTCATGTAAATCCAGAGCTGGAGCTGCATCATTTAATGTTCACCAGTCCCTATGTTCCCCAGTTCACTCCTTAGTGTAAGGGTTAAGGTTGGGGCCAGTTCACTCCTTAGTGTAAGGGTTAAGGTTGGGGCCAGTTCACTCCTTAGTGTAAGGGTTAAGGTTTGGGGCCAGTTCACTTCTTAGTGTAAGGGTTAATGTTGGGGGCCAGTTTACTCCTAAGTGTAAGGGTTAAGGTTGGGGCCAGTTCACTCCTTAGTGTAAGGGTTAAGGTTGGGGCCAGTTCACTCCTTAGTGTAAGGGTTAAGGTTTGGGGCCAGTTCACTTCTTAGTGTAAGGGTTAAGGTTGGGGGCAAGTTCACTCCTTAGTGTAAGGGTTAAGGTTGGGGCCAGTTCACTCCGTAGTGAAAGGGTTAAGGTTGGGGGCAAGTTCACTTCTTAGTGTAAGGGTTAAGGTTGGGGCCAGTTCACTCCTTAGTGTAAGGGTTAAGGTTGGGGCCAGTTCACTCCTTAGTGTAAGGGTTAAGGTTGGGGGCCAGTTCACTCCTAAGTGTAAGGGTTAAGGTTGGGGCCAGTTCACTCCTTAGTGTAAGGGTGAGGGTTGGGGGGCCGGGAACACAGGGACTGTGGGTCTGACTTACATAGGTACGCACCAGTATGGCGGGGGGGGGGGGCAACTGCACATCTGTTCCGAAGTGGGGACATGTTTTTTTTCACCGGACACTTGGCCTCCGTAAAATCAAAAAGCGGGGGGTGGGGGGGGGGGCTGTCCCACCTTGCAAATAGGGGTGGGGCGCTCTTCAAAACTGACCATGATTAGGCCTATGCCTGCCAATTATATACCCATTTTCATGGCACATTGTAATGGTTTTTGAGCGGTTTTTTGGGGATTGATGTCAGAACTCTAGAACCATGTATTGAAATAATAGCTGAACAATAATTGTCGTGAAATGTTTTTTCCCCTCTGCCCCTCCCCCCTCTGGATACGCCAATATGTTCTTGTGTCTCTATAATAACCAGTCATAATGTTACCCGATCCCTAATCCTAACCATAACCCTAACCTTAAGGACTGGGGAACATAGGGACTGGGGAACATAGGGACTGGGGAACAGAGGACTAAGAAACATAGGGCTGGGGAACATAGAGAATGGGAAACATATGGACTGGGGAACATAGGGACTGGGGAACATAGACATGGGAGAACATAGGGACTGGGGAACGTAGGACCGGGGAACGTAGGACCGGGGAACGTAGGACTGGGGAACATAGGGACTCGGGTACATAGAAAATGGGGAACATAGGACTGGTGAACATCGGACTGGGGAACATAGAGAATGGGGAACATAGGGACTGGGGACATAATGACAGGGGAAGAGAGGACTAGGGAACATAGGGCTGGGGAACATAGAAAATGGGGAACATATGGACTGGGGAACATAGGGACTGGGGAACATAGGACCGGGGGACAAAGGACTGGGGAACATAGAGAATCGGGAACATATGGACTGGGGAACTTAGGACTGGGGAACATAGGACTGGGGAACATAGAGAATGGGGATCATAGGGACTGGGGAACATAGGACTGGGGAACATCGGGCAGGGGAAAATAGAAAATGGGGAACATAGGTACTGGGAACATCGGACTGGGGAACATAGTACTGGGGAACATAGGGACTGGGGAACATCGGGTTGGACCCCGTACAGTGTGTCCTCTTAAAATCGGACTCACCTTTAAAAAAATGTAGACAGTCAGCACATGTTCATGCATCTCGCGTTAAACTGGCTGATGGCAAGTTGACGAATTTGACAGGAAAAAGGTGTAGCTATTCTCATCTTTACACATGCAAAAAGAAGGTAAATAGTTTTTTTTCATATTTTAAGAGCCTAGAGCTGCCAGTGTCTTATTTCTGGACTGCAAACAGGTTTTTTTTGTAACTAGAAAACAAAAAAGGGAAGGTCTTTTAGCATGAGTGTTAAAACCAAACTTCACGCATCGAAGCGGTCTAAGGGCTTTTAGAATAGAACAATGACCAAAATTGATTGTTAAGATCTTGGCTCAGAAGAGGTAAGACCTTTTAGTAGAACTTGCCGAATCTTGTCTTGCTTTTGAGCATTTTCAGAGCTGGTTTAAAAAACAACAACATTATATTCGGGTTGAAAAGATTCAGAAAAGAGTAAGCCGCGTTGTATCCTCTCTAAAAATATACATCCTATGAGGAGGCCTTGGCTACTCTGCAGCTTGAAACCCTAGAACATCGCAGAGCACAAATAAGATTATGCAAGGACTTTGCTCAAAAGTCTAGCCGCTCTGATAAATCTCAACCTGGTAGCCTGCCTCTGGGTATAGTTCATCCACAACCTAGAGAAAGAGAAACACATTTGGGACATATAAGTGCAAGACCAAACGATTCAGATGTATTCCTCTGCCCTATTTGACACTACTAAATGAATAAACACCAATGTATAATTCATGTATACCATTTCTTGCTAAGTGTTTTATATTGTTTATTTAAACAATAATGTGCAATTTAAGTCCATTTCATTTTTTCTTTATTGAAATATATTTCAAGTAAGGCCGAGACTCGATCCTCGTACAAAATGCAGAGGAGGCTTTTTTTTTTAAGTCTAAATACTTTTAATATCTATTTGTGCTTTATAATTTTTTTTTAAAATGTTGTAAATGTCATGCAATTAAGTGTCTAACTGCTATATGTCATGTTTTTAAATAAACCGTAAACCATAAACCAACTCGTGCTATGGAGCTTCCGCCAAATCGGCATTTAATTGAAGCTAAAGTCCGAGTTGACAAATACGGCAAAAGCTGTGTCGCGTATCTCACTAAATTACTGAACGAACATACTTAATAATTGGCCTTTGACATCGTCTGGGTTATTTATCGAGACAAACAAGGTTGTATCTCATTGGCTTGTCCGTTTAAAAGCAGAAAAGTCGTTGTTTTTGTTCTGATTTTCCCCCTTTTTCCCGCTTCTTTTTGTGCAACCCCAAATCCCATAGATTTTTAGGCTACGCGCCAACCCCCCCTCCCACCCCAAGGGCAACAGAAACAGGAGAATAATGCAGCCTAAGTGGTGAAGGGAAGATCTTTACACTAAAATGTATAGGATTGGTGTTCCTTTTAAGAAAATAAATGTTCCACTAACAAAAATCGTTAACTGTCGAAAAATAAAAGATGGTAGCCAAAAATGAAGATGTTGGCTATTTTATAGTTTTGAATTATCAAAATCAAATTTTTAAAGAAATTATATAGTACAAACAAAC
Organism: Patiria pectinifera; assembly: GCA_029964075.1. Classification (NCBI taxonomy): domain Eukaryota; kingdom Metazoa; phylum Echinodermata; class Asteroidea; order Valvatida; family Asterinidae; genus Patiria; species Patiria pectinifera. The sequence continues at coordinate 14,818,775 of CM057138.1, read as the reverse complement.
CCAATGCATCTCAATATCCTTATTTGACAATACTGAGAAATAACGTGATTATCACGTTTGTGTCCAGCAGGATATTAAATTTCTTTAACTTGACTTATGGATACTGACACACTGGCATGTTAAATTTGCATCCTTTAAACCCCCTTGAAACTGTGAAAATAAAACTTTGTAATGGAACTAACCCCCTCTCGACCCCTCCCTCAGCTTTCACATGTAGTGTATGCAGGTTGTGTGAAACGAGGGTAATTTGTTTAATACGAGTGTGTTAAATGCAGAGGAAGACTCCGGTCAGTTATACATGTTAGCAGTTTGAGGGCCGGGCTAAATTTGACCATCTCTCAGCCGATAGCTTGAGTGACGAAAAAGTATGAATTTCGGTACATGCCTAGAACAACTATTTATACCCACGAAATTTCATGACTAGAGGTCCAAGGGTTTTGGAATTATGGCAAATTAATTATTCATATGCACGAATATGCTCTGTGTACGTCCGCTGAAAAAAAGTGAAACAGGAAGTACCAGCTCAAAGGTCACGATGGGGAAGGGCGCCTCGCGCGGTATAGGTAGTAGGTAAAAAGCAGACTTGCCCCATTCACTCAACGTAATAACCGAGTTATGCATAGTCGGTAAACTATTTTTTTTGTGGGGGGGGGGTTAAAATTTAAGTAGTTTATTCTCTGATCAGTATCACTAATCAGTTGCTTCGTGGGTAAATGCCTTTAAGTGATTTTTGTTTTGTCGGTATCATGCTAATGAGCTAATTGTACACGGACATCTGAGAAGTCAGAGATAGGGGTGGCATTGTGAACAATATTTACCCCTATTATCTACATGCACTTTGCATCATGTTTATGGCTCAACAGGGTTTTTAAGTAAACAGTACATGTTTACCGATTAAGTCGCAGTTTATAACGGCAGCATTTCATGACGGTGAAAATCTAGACTAACCGCCTCCACAGCATATATTACATTGCATTTTCTGATAGCACTTTATTAGTGGCATAAAAAAGAGGAAACAGTACGTGTTGTATTAAACTAAAGCATTGTTTATTCAGAATCCAACTAAAGCATTATTTACATAGAACCCCCAAACCCCCTTCAACCCTACGTAGGAGATAGGAGTATTTACTATGAATTACATGTAGATAATTCAGAAATATTACTTAATTTTGGTTAGGTGATAACTTAGGTACTCCTACACCTTAGTAAAATATGGTATGAAAAACTAAAACAAAACAAGCCTTAACTTTTGTCAATGTATTGAATTTTGCTGATTTGTTAGCTACTGAGCAGGTGCAAGCATTTACAACTTCTTTTAATTTTGCTACATAAGCTGATCTTTTGCGCTTATCTTACAGATCTTGTGTACCAATGTTAAGGTCATGGCAAAGTGTTTTCAACAATTTTATGCTGAGATTGTGTAGAATCCCTGATCTGAAGAGTTCACAAATATTATATCTGTTCGACGTGATTGGATGTTCTGGCCCAACTGTCTCAAGAACAGAAACCAGACGTTGCCTATGATCTCTCTCTCTCTGGTCTCCTCTTATACTGCTGGTGACAACTTCTCTAACCTTTGAAGTGAGTCGACTAAAGTAACGTGAGATCTGTTGTGCTGTCTTAAGCTCTGAAGCACTGCTCTGAAGACACGGCTGTGTCTGTTTTTGCTTTATTATGATAATTCTGTGTTAACTTTGCACTTTGTCTTTTTATTTGTACAATGAAAATGTCATGTTTTTTTTTGGTCTCCGTTTTGAAACTAGAGTACCAGAGCGATTTTATGTTTTTTTTAGTTACTCTTTCCATAAATGGCACAGAGAAGTCTGACACGCACGAGAAATAAAGAAAACCAAGCCCAAAGAACCCCACATAATACACAGGCTTTTGATTTGCCCTTTTTACATATTTTTTTCTCCAAAACGACATTCACATATGGGTGTACGCTATGGGGTTTTGGACTTATTTTTTATATAAAAAAAAAAAAAGTGGAAAAAAAAATGACAAGAAGATATAGAATTGGACAAAAAAGTGAATTTGAAAGTTATGAAATTCGGACTTTATTTCCCTTAAAAAAAAAAAAAATCTCCAAAGGCTCAGATTAGAAAAGGAAAAAAAAATATTCGGGGGCAAAACCGAGATTCGAACCTGCAACCTCGTGGTGCAAAACATACCCACTTTCGACTGAGCTGTCGCACTGCTCGCAAAAACGTGGGGAAACAAATAGTCGTATACCTGCGTGCGTTTCATAAAAGTATCGTAGAGGGCGCTGAACAACCAAGTGTGCGGATGTCGTTTGGGAGAGGAAAAAAAATTTCCCCGTCCCGACATCAAATGCTGCAAAAAGCAGGTGACTAAGCAGAGTTGTAATGACTCGAGTCAATGACTCGACTCGAGTCCGACTCGAGTCACTTTTTTTGGCGACTCGACTCGACTCGAGTCCCGACGGGTAAATGACTCGACTCGACTCGAGTCACTGCGAGCAAATGACTCGACTCGACTCGAGTCCCTCATCAGAATGACTCGACTCGACTCGAGGAAGGCTAATAAGACTCGAGTCCCAAAAAATAAAAGCAAAACTTATTTGCGAAACATAGTTGCAATGACTTACGCCGCGCCATTCGCGTTGCCAGTTTTTGTTCACGTCACGTTAATGTTCGCGAATAATGTACGTTCATATACAGCGGCCGTCTGTTTTCCTTCCTCCATAATGATACAACAAACACACACCGTGTCGCGGTCTCCCACCTTGTGGTTCTATAGCATGTAATGCTAAACCCGGAACCAGACTTAAAACGCATTTCTCAATCCGTGGTTTCATCATTGGTTTCGGGCGATTTTGAAGTTCTTGGTGGAACGCTGGCTAAATTTATGTCCCGATTTCACAAAACAATTGGATACGGACGGGCCCACCTTTAAATAATCAGAAACAGTTTTGTATAATGCAATTAGGTTTTGACGTTGTCAGCGATCAGCAAACAACAAAATCTAGACCCGAAGCCAAACCAGTTATAAGTCCGAAGTTTCACATCTTCTTATCTGTGACGTGAGCTAGCAATGGAAACTTTTGGTTGGGTACCATACAGCATACTTTATGTCTTTGGATTTTTGTAATAGACTGGTGCCTTGTATTTCTCTCTTGTGTTTGTTGCTTTTTATTGTAATTTATTATATAGTGTTCAAATATTTGTGACTCGAATTGACTCGAGCTAAATACTTGACTCGACTCGACTCGACTCGACCACACCCTGTGACTCGACTCGACTCGACTCGACTCGACTCGACCTTGTTGACCTAATGACTCGACTCGACTCGAGTCACTTCTTTAAAATGACTCGACTCGACTCGAGTCACAAAAATCAGTGACTCGTTACAACCCTGTGACTAAGTGCATATCGATGGCTGGGGAAATTGAGGAGGTAAGGGGACTTGAACCTCAACAGCAGCAGTTTGCGGAAGCGAGTGTTCGTTGAGGTCATCAATGGGGTCATCCTGAGTAAGCTGGTTAACGGGGCGATCTTGGTGATGACCAAAATGCTCGTAACTGCTTCACCCTCTTCTTGCATGACGACCAGCATAGCGTCGAGACGTGCGCGTTCCACCTTCATCTCGATCAGACGTCTGGTTCTTCTTGCGTGCGATCTCCCTAGCTGGGAAAGGTGGCTGTCTTGAGCCAGGTCTTTGCTAGAGGAGTGAGATTGTTGAGGGAGTCCGAACCTCTTGTAGTAGTGAATCGGCAGTGAATGATGAGGTGGTCAGCTGTCAGACCATTACAAGTCATCTGTTAGATTGATAATCCTTTCAGGATAGCAGTAATGTGTGGTGCAAGAAGCCTGAGGACTAATACAAGTCTACCTCAATTGGTTAACACTGAAAACCCATAAGCCACATAACCAGCTTCAATCCAAATCTAGGAAATGTAACAGAGAACAATATTCCCTCTATAAATTTATAGAAAATTGTCCCACACATGGATAATGTACATGCAGTTCCCCATTATTCACATCCACTTAACCAGATACAGTGGGAAAGCAATGTCTAAAAAGGGGTTGCAATAGTAGAGACAGGAACTTGTAGCTTCTACCCAAGAAACCATGATGTGCCCAACAACCAAGTTATAACACTAAACTTCCTTATACAATGCAGGAATGTTTATATGTAAGCATGCAAATGGGGTCGAGAAAAATACATGAAGGACACTGAATTTTGACAATAAACCATCCTTAAACAAATTTAGTAATTGAGCCAGTGAATGCTACACATTATAAAATGCAGTAGAAGGAGAGGAAACTTACAGATCGTACTTATAGTTAAGGGCATAACACAGATAAGCTGCACTACACGAGCAAGGCTTTCTAATGTGAATCACATGGATTGCAAAAACGCTGGGTACGTATACAAATCAATTACATCAAAGGGCGCTAAACAGGTGGCCCGACAGTCTCGAGGGCAGAGCAGCATGTTTATATATTTAAACATAATTTTTTATCATTTCGATTTTCCCTATTTGTGGAAATAGCAGCTTTACTTTTATCTTTACATATAAGGGTGTGTAATTTTAAACTCATATTAGTGAAATTCTCGATAATAAAGTGCAAACGGAGTCAAACTCGCACATTTTATGGTGTTATCATCTACAATGAATGCTGAGCAGGTTATATTGTACTTTTCAAAACGACCTGCCTAACACAATCGTAGACCCCTGGATCAAAAAGTCACCATTTTTTGAAAGGTCACCAATAATTTGACTTGTACGGACGTTTTAGAGATTGGTTCTCTACTAGGCCTATATTGTATTCGGCACGGGTGGCTAGCGGGTAAAATGCTCGCCTCTCACTAATGTGCTCCTGGTTCGATTACGGCTGGGACCAGATGTGAGTAGTGGTGTTGTTGATTCTCTCCTGCGCCACGAGGTTTTCTCCGGTTTCCCTCCTTCCGCCGTAACTCAACTTGTTCGATCTCTGGTCAGACCTCATGTTCAGTGGTCAGCATGAATCATATGAAATATCAGCTCGACCACGTTTTAAGCCACCCCCCCCCCTAATAACGACCTATAATTATGTACGTAAATGAAAATCAATTGAGTTTTCAATGTCTTTTCAACAATATGGCAATGCGAGGTGAAACGTGGTGTTATTCTTTTTGTGTACTACATGCATCCTTTTTTAGTCGGGCAGTTAATTTGTGAAATCTATCGGCTCATTTGCCATTTTCATCACACAACACATGAAACTGCATCACGTGAAAATTGCTTTCTTACTGCAAAGGCATGTGTATAACTCGCTGTATTTTACTCCCATTTGCAGAAATCCAAAATGTTACCATCGTAGGTAATGCATCAACCCGAATTATTTCACCCAACTTCCCGTTCGACTATCCAAACAATGCCGACAAGACGTGGATCATCAGCACTGAGGAGAATTACAAGATTGCTATCAGCTTCTTTGAATTCAGGGTCGAAACGTGGTCTGACGGCGACTTCCTCCAGATTGGCGACGGTACGAACGTTACTAAGAACCAGTTCTTCGAGGAGAATGGGTTCACGCTCCCGCCCAAACTGCTGTCCAATGGGAATGAGATGTGGCTGCGATTCATTACCGATTACCGGTACACTAGCAATGGGTTTGTGCTGGCAGCTGCCAGTGTTCCCTCGACAGGTATGAAATGTTGATCACGCTACTCCTCTTTGTGTGGAGTACATTGATGTTAAAGTTTAATTGTGTTCCGGGGCTTAAATACATTTCTAAACACTTGTACTAACTATTACCCCACGTTAGAGCCATCCGAACAATGTTTTTAGATTTGCGGATGATTGTGGCCTGTTGAGCATGTTATCAAGCATATAAATTATAATTTGGACACATTAAAACGTCATTAAGATGAAAACAAGTGGTTACAAAAGTGTTTAATGGGACACTACGTCGTGAAATGAGCGCAATTGGGCTACAAAACGCGCTTTGAACGAAATGCTGTTAATCAGAAAGAACATTTAAAAGTAGGATATAACCACCCACACAACTATCCTTAAAAAACTGGGCGTTTTTGTTTTTTTCTTGTGTTATGCGTGCGAGAACGTCTTTCGGGGTCCACTTTTGCGACCCCAAAAAGTCGGGCTATTCATGCTAGTTATGATTCCAGCTATGAAGTGTTTGCCTTTTGCGGACTTGCAAGAAACCACATTTGTGCATTGGTGCTGTGTGTAATTTTTATGTGACATACACAACGTGTTGACTGAAACGACAGGAAGAACGTATTTTGTCATCTTTTTCTCGGGAACGGTAAATAATTAGTTTCCTTTCAACCAAGTGTTTGGAATAGGATAAGTAAACAATTCAAAACATGACAATTTCGTGGATTTCAGGACGCAGTGCCTCTTTAAATTAAAAAGCATATCATTGATAATCATTGTTAAAGTGAAATCGTGCAAAAAACATGTCCGTGGAAACAACATTTTTGAGGAAAATTCAATTTGTTAACACAAATTTTCCAAGCAATATTATTGATATTGTATGATGCATCTTTTTTTTTTTTATCCCCGTTTGGTCTGTGCACTTTTTTTGACAAGAGTCCAATTCTAATTGTAACCTAATCGCACAAACTCAAACTAAATATTTGCAATACAGAAATACTTGAAATGATTTATTAATGATTTTTTTTATTACATTTGCGGATTTACCACTTTTTCAAAAGTCATAAAAGCCAAATTATTATGTTAGGCAACTTCCACCTGTGAAGAAAAAAATGTCTGGCAACCTTATTTGTGTTCTAAAACTGTAAAAAAAAAATGCTTCTGTGAAAACCCGGCTGTGCTTTTCAAAATAGTTTTATGAATACAGCTAGCCCCTGTCATTGACCTTGCCCACGTTTTCAGGTTTTCTTTCTCGCTCTGTTTTTCAGAAATATTGACCTGTTCTCGTACTGAATTTGACTGTGGACATTCTGTCTGCATCCGTGGCACCTTGCAGTGTGACCGTGAAGCTGACTGCTTTGAAGGAACGGATGAACTAAATTGCGGTAATGAAGAGTCAGATAATGTAAACGTAAAGCGTTCATGACATGAATTTTACACTAAACAATAGTTTGTGCAAATTTGTCATTCCTGTGATATGAAAACTGTTTTGAAATCACTTCTTGTTCAACTTTTTGCTCTTTAAAATGTTCCATACGTTTCTTTTGTACCGAGAACACTATTGATGTGACGCCATTTCCGGCACATACTCTTCGGTTTAGGGGTTTTCTGTTCAAATTGTGAACCCAAAAAATACTCATTGCAAACATTGTGTGCGTACATTTTGCTCATTGACTTACTGTCATATAGTGAAACAAAATTAACTCACCTTTTACAGCAAATGTACAACGGTAACCAGCAAACGTTGTATTAGTATAAAGCTAAAAGTGCACCAAAATCGCACAACAAGCAATAGCATAAAGATTGAATATGTCGTTATCCAAATGTTACTTTATAATGTACAGGTTAAATGAACAAAATCCAAAAGTACTTGATAACATGGGCGTCGCGGGGGGACAAGGGGAGCTGGCCCCCCTCCCCCGACAGCCAAAAAAAAGGGGAACGGGGACAAATACAAAGAAAAAAGAGGCGCAAAGTCAAATTGTTGTTTATTTCGTGGGGGGGGGGGGCAAATGTCCCTGCCCACCATCGAAAACATGATCAATCGGGGAAATGCGGGAAAATGAAGGGATTTTGGGGAAACAAATTTGCTTAGCCCCCCCCCCCCCTTCAGCAAAAAATCCTGGCGACGCCCACGCTGGATAACAGACTATGCATACAAATATTATTTGGACGTTGTCATTGTACTGACATCTAAAAGAGTGATTTATTGGTTTTGTTATGAAAAGCTTACATGCATCCTTCAGTTAAAGGTGATTTAAAACATTGAGGTGAAACAAACTTTCTCCAAGTTGGCTGACTTATAGTGGTGGCTTTCATAATTGAGCTCACACTGTAAACACTCTGACAATGTTTAAGTTAAAAAGGTTTACCGACTAAAATCCATTATTGTTGGATTAACTGTTTTGTTGTCCTGTACATATAAGCTAAACAACTAGGTTTCGTATATTGTTCACAAAAGAAGAGGTTTGCTACAAATAATTGGGGAAAAAAGATATTTTTCTGTTCACTATTTTGACTTTTTGTTGTCTGCCAAAAGGAGAAAAGCGAAAATTGCGCTCAAACAAATGTGCACCCAAGATCTTATAAGCGAGCTACTACTCATATTTTCGAATTTTGATACACAGACGAGGACCGTCTCGTTTACATTGGAGCATCGGAAACAGCTGAGCTTGCCTCGACTAGTTACCCGGACTCGTACATCAATGACATCCAGATAACGTGGATCATCCAAACCGAAGAAGCTCGCATGATCCGCATTTCCTTTGCCCAGTTTTATACCGAGTATTGGTATGACGTCTTCCAGGCCGGTGATGGCAACAGTAGCGCCCACAATGTGTTCTTCCAGTGGAGTGGGTGGAACAAAAACCCGCCCGATCTGCTGTCAGCTGGTAATACAATGTGGCTTCGGTTCACTGCCGACGAAAGTAATGGAGATGCAGGGTTTCTGCTGACAGCACGCAGCGTACCTGCCTCTGGTAAGCCATAATGCACAAAAAAAAATCAATAAAGATTGATCAATCAGTATAATCTGACCATTTTCAGGCAGCTCTTCGTAGCAACACATTTTGTGCAACTTTGTTGGTTAGGCCTAAATGTATTCAAAAGTGCACTTCTTTAACCATTTAATATTGAGGGCGCAGTTGTTGTGATGTCATTTCTCATTTGAACAAAAAAAAAGGTCTAGACTAAACAGAGTCTTTCTGAAGTGACATCACAGCAATAGCGCCCTCAGTTGTCCGGAAGAGAAAGGACAATATTAAATGGTTCCAGAAGTACACTTTTGAACACAATTAGGCCTAGGGATTGCATTGGTCTTTCAAACATGCATGAGGTGATTTTTCATTTTAAAAGCCTAGGTTTATGGGGGGGGGGGGTCTGTGAGCCGAGTGTATATGATGGCCTGTGCGCCCACAATTATGTGCACAGTCCCACGATTCCGAAATTCTATTCCACGATTTCGAATTTGTGCGCAATTTGAACGATAAACAACAAGAATAAAAAGATAGCTCCTTTCAGTCATCTAAAGGTTACGCTAACACTTCATTTTGAATGAAACTACATGTGCACCCACATGCACATGTTCACGTTGGCGGGCGAAATCTTTAAAAATTAATTTCTCCCGTTGGGAAGACCGCAACTTTCATGCAACTTTCATGGTTTACTTTCCTGATAATGATCCAATCATGTGCTAAAAATCGTTGTGATGTGTTCAGTACTTTCGTTGAAATTGGGAAAAATAGGCATAGCTACGTGCATCATTAAAAATTGTAACACTGACGTTTGCAATAGCTGTCAATCTTTTCAAGCCTCACGAATTAATATAATTATTAATATAAGGTTCCTATCCATTATTGTGTGCTGTAAACAATTGAGAAAAGCCTCCTTCACGAGTTATTCATTAGAAAATATAACCCTTTTTGCCGGCTTCCATTGGTCGATACCGAGACCCACGCCACAACACGCCGAGTGAGGCTAATGAATATGCTAATCTACAATACGATATTGTGTGGCTTGGCCGAAATCGGTCAACCGTAGAGCCTAAGGCGCTTTGCTGAATAATGCATGTGACTTGGGTCGGCAGAAATCATCGTCGAAATTTTCCATGGAGATCGTTCTAATTGTAGAGCTAGCGTATGCAACAACATATTAAGCTGAAATTCGGAATATACTGAGATGATATAAGTGTTTAACTGCTCTTGAAATAACCATTTTGAGAAATTCATAGAAAAAGATTCAAAGACAGAGATTTGGGGAAGTTTTCGAACGATTTTCTTCCACACTTGAAGGCCAGCTATACCAGTAACCAGTATTGACGTTTCGGCATCGATGACGCCGAATTTTTTCACTGACATGAAGCTACGAATTTCTTCTTCCGTTATAATTTAACTTTTCAATCATACTGTGCATATTTTCTGAGAAACACAACGTTGAAAAGGCCATTTTTTGTGGTGCATGAATTTCACTGCTCTGCTATAGCGTCTAAGTACGTAATGGGATTAGCTTTGCCTAACAACGGCAGACGCTTTGCCTTAGCAACCACATGACTGCTTTACTGGCCAGAAACCAATCGTATACACTTGATGTGTTTAGGTCATTGGAGGGTTGTTCCTTTCGCCATGGTTCAGGCAGATCTAACGTCATTTAGTCAAGTGAATTTCTGGTGGTTGTAAGCATTCATCCAATAATAGACTGCCCCAAGGAGATTAAAACTTGGGATAGATAGAGAGAGAGAGAGATTGAGCGAGCTGAGAGCGGCACGCTTGAAGGGAACGATGAGAGTCCTCATAACTGCAGTAAAACCAAACGGTTGGGGCAATTTGCCAAGTTTCATATGAGCCTAGCATTTTGAAATGTGTACACGACGATTCTGTCACTAAAATGTTTTCTTTCATGTCACCCATTTGTCCTAGACAATTTGACATGTTCCCCTAACCAGATTGACTGTGGGCATTCTGTGTGTATCGCCTCTTGGTGGCAGTGTGATGATATACCGGACTGTTTTGATGGACGCGATGAACTAGGCTGTGGTAAAAACCCATTAATATTCTAATGGAATTAATCAATTAGCAGGATTGGTATAAACTGGTTAACTAGAAGCCTCATCCGTGTGGCTAAAAACCGAGCCTTTTCCTTATCGAGCTATACAGTGGTGACAGTAACATGTGAGGGAAAAGTTCTGCGGAAATCAAATTCGAGACCGTTTTGTTTTTAAGTTTCACTTGATTTTTACTCTGTATTCTGGGAGATATAAACTAACGACCAGGACAAATCGCCAGATTAATGTAAATGACGCCGAGAAAAATACTGCAATCATATTTGGACGAACCTCTGTAAAATGTGTCTGAACTGAAAATTAACAGGGATAACTAGACATGCATCTAGAAAGGCATCAGGAACAGACTTAAATTTGTGTTGGTTATTAAAAGGTAACTATCTTCCGTAGTAAAAATCATGTGAAGAAAAAACAGTCCCGATTTCGATTCCTTAAAACAACTTGTTTTCACATGTTGCTGTCTCCACTGTTTGCGTCACAATACGGAGGAAGCCCAGTTTTTGAGCCACTTTCAAAGCTTTTTTTTCTAACGTCACAAACCTAATTCGCCGGTAGTTGCTCCGACAGGAGTACACCTATACGTAGAACTAATTTCTTGGTGAAGGATGGTCCATTTTCTATGGGAGCGCAAATATGAAGGACATTTGTGACAGAAACTACAATGGCAAAAGTTGACTGTAATTCAAGTACGGTGAATTTTCATTGCACGATTTGTGACATCAACTTCGCTTTTCCTATTTTACCCGACGGTAGGATGGTCATTCACGTTAATCTGAATAGGGGATCATAAGTCAGCTGCAACAATGTTCTATTTATATACATGTAGATATCACAGCCACTCACTGGAAATGTTTGACCTTTTTCTATGCCTCATTTTTTTTCTGACAGGTACTCATGAAATATTCCTCAATGCCAGTGAAACAGCCACCATACAAATTTTATCCGTTCACATTGACTCCGTGTGGCTCATTCAGACTCTGGAAGACCGGAAAATTCTCATCACTTATCCCACCGGTTATTTGTATTTGAGTGGATCCTTCGTTTTGCGAGCCGGTGATGGTGACGATAGTACCAACAACACAAATATCTTTTTTGAATGGAGAAGGAATAGCTATTATGAACGTAGGCCCCCAGACCTGCTGTCAGACGGGAATAAATTGTGGTTTACCTTCGAGCACGGAAAGTCGTTTGACTCATACGACTTCGGCATACTGGCTACGAGCGTTCCGTTATCAGGTAGGCATATCATTTGTATCTGTGGATAATTCTCTGAAATTCTCTGGTGTCCACATTTTCTCGTTTCTGTTGCATCTGGCATCTATAAGTTTGTAATTCAGGTGCGCTCTTTAATGTAGCGGTACTGTTCCTCCAAAACTGGTTAAGTGAAGGAATAAAATCATCCTCAACGATAAAAAAAAATCTATTCAACATGAATGACACTTGAATGGCAAATTACAAAGATCACATGTAACAGGAACAGGGGAAAAGGTCACATTGGACTCCAAATTCATAGAATGGCCCACATGCACGAATTTTGTATTGAAAAAACATGAATTTTAAGAAAAAAATCTGTGTGCGTGGATAACTTAAAAATAAGTATTGAAATCCTTTCCAGTGTAAAACTTTAATATTATTTTTGTTGAAGTGAAATCTTGTTTGTTTCCCGCTTGGTTATAATGATACGGGGCCGTATCATAAGTCAGACGCCTCATAGGTCCGACGCCTCATAAGTCCGAAATTTCGGACTTATGAGGCGTCGGACTTACGAGGCATAACATTTATTTATTCCGCTTCATAGGTCCGACGCCTCATAAGTCCGACGCCTCATAAGTCCGACAAATTAAACGCCTCGTTTTTCCGTTGTCGGACTTATGAGGCGTCGGACTTATGAGGCGTCGGACCTATGAGACGTCGGACTTATGAGGCGTAGACCTATGAGGCGTCGGACTTATGAGCGGACCCGATGATACAATAATGCATACATTCATTTTCCGTATTTTACTCGGAAATCATCATTTGTTAGTTTACTCAAATGCAGCATGCTTTGAAGGAAGTAGTGGGAATTACTGGTCCTGAGGTGTATCTCCCGACGCGCATCGAAGAGAGGTAGTCAAGCTGACCTACACCGATGGATCAGTAATTCCTTCCATTTTCCAGAAATAAGCCATGCTGTATTTGTGTAAACGACGTACTCCATTCGGCAAATGACGTGCTCCAATTCGATCATGAATATTTATTAGGTGTTGTAAAACAGAATACTGACTGGTCAGTCTCAGGCCATAAGGCTGTAGCGGATTTTGATTTTCTTGGCTTTGACTTTCAGAAGCTCTGACCTGTTCCTTGGGTGAAGTGGACTGCGGACATTCGGTCTGCCTTAGCCACGCCTTCCAGTGTGATACCACGTCAGACTGTCTAGATGGCACTGATGAGCTGGACTGCGGTAATGATAACATTATTAACGTTGTTTTGGTAAATCACATTTTTTTTCTAAGAGAAAAAAATTATGATGTTGCAGTACTCCTGTGCCAGCTGATACTACACAAGTATACTCTAGATCCATACCTTTGGCAGTCTGTCCGATTACCAGACCTGACAGTTGAGTTAACAAGTTCAAACTTGCTCATCAAAGGTTCTTTTTACCTTCTACGGTCCGAATATTGAACTCTCTTCCTACCCACATACCTACTATCAGAAAACCAACCAGCTTCAGTAGACAGGTGAATCGCTGGGCGACAAGCCGTCAGTAGTCTATTTTGGTCGATAATGTTTTTTTTTATATTAAGGTCTGGATATGCCTTTCATATAAAAAAAACAAAAACACAAATCAGATTTATTCATGATGTTCTCAACAAAAGTGAGAAAGTAAGTTTTTTTGTTTCGGTTTTCTTTTTAGATAAAGACCGTTTGCTGTTTATTCCGGCCAATGAGACAGCCCGCATTAGCTCGACGTCATATCCAGACAGCTACCCCAGCAACCTTAATATCACTTGGATTGTCCAAACCGAAGTGGGTTGGAAAATTCGCATTAAATTCTTCACATTTTCAACATATACTTACCGCGGTGACGACCTGCTCCGTGCGGGAGATGGCAACATTGCAGCCAACTCTCAGTTTTTTAAGTGGCATGGGTACAGAACGCCTCCCGATCTCCTATCCACTGGCAGCGACATGTGGCTTCGATTTACCTCTGACGAGTCTTACGGCAGCGCTGGATTTTCTTTAGTGGCTTCTTCTGTACCTTCTTCAGGTAAGCAAATCTACCAAAGGTGCATGTTTTTGATGTAAATTCCTATAGCAAGGTGTCCAATACAACCTCTTGCATGGGTAATCTGAAAAATAACTAGAGGTTCGCGTTTGTTGTTACAAACGCAGAGTGGTCGGGTATAGACAACTTTTTCATTAGACATTGTCCAGTTAAGTTATGAATATGTCTATGTCAAAAAAACGATAAAGAACTTTTACATTTCCAGTACAAATTATTTTGTGCAAAAAGAATGCGTCTTTTAGGGTACGATAAATGTCAGTAAACATTTAGGTACACGTACAATTTATTTCTTTAAAATTGATATTTTTGTTTAAAAGTACTAGATGAAAGAAGATCGTTATTTTTAAACGAAATTCGCTTGTAATTTGACACCCGATGATGTCATCACGACGTCAGAGTAATATGCACCACTTAGGATGAGGGTCGATATATATTGAAAGTTACAATTTCATACCATAAACCGTTCAGGAGAAAACCCACAGAAACGTGCTGTACGGAAAAAAGAAAGAACTAGAGGTTCGCGTTTGTTGTTACAAACACAGAGTGGTCGGGGCAGGCAATTTTGTTCATGAAACACTGCTGAGTTAAGTTATGAGTATGTTTATGTAACAACAAAGGATCACGAAATTAAATCCTTTCCATCAAATTATTTTGTTGAAAAAATGAATCTTCAACGGTGTGCTAAATTTCCGTAAACATTTTATGTACACATACGAGTTATTTCTGGCTTGATGACGTCATTATTAAAAAAAATGTGAGTAGTGAATAGTGATTTAGTTCGGAGTGAATAAATGTTTATTGTGAAGTTAAATAACGTATGCAAATATAAAAAATATAACTGTATGTATTTATAACACCTAACTTCCGGTTTCATGACGTCACAAGTATTTGGAAGCAAAAGATTAACATTAATTGTTATGGTATCGTTATTTGGGCTTCGAAGATATACGACATGGATCAAATGATAGAATTCAATTTAAAATATGATCATTTTCAAATTCTCATCGACGTATTTCCGGTCTGATGACGTCATGAATTTAAAACCTTGGTAAGTTATCTGTGGTTAATCAAAGAATATCAAAGGGCGATTTGGTAAAATTGGAACCGATCGATGTTCTTCAGATTATAGAAAACAAACACAATTTTATGTGCCGCTAGGGGGCGCCCTTTCATATTATAACATCATCCTACTGTTTTTGGTGACTTGCATTTCTCACTAAACAC
The DNA here is from genome assembly GCA_029964075.1 of Patiria pectinifera. Classification (NCBI taxonomy): domain Eukaryota; kingdom Metazoa; phylum Echinodermata; class Asteroidea; order Valvatida; family Asterinidae; genus Patiria; species Patiria pectinifera. Next base: position 14,803,604 of record CM057138.1, on the reverse strand, counting down.
TTGCATAATATATATGTCTGTAGTAAAGTGCTTCCGCTTTTGCAGTATATTCAGTTTTCATTGCACTTCCGGTAACACCGGAAGTAAAGGTCAAGCGGCTTTGTGTCCGGGAACAAGAAATGTTTCTCACTGCATAGTCTACAACCTCACGAAAAACGAACACGATACTCTATTTAGTTCAAAAGATATAGCACAAACTGTTTTGTCCAAATTTGCCCTTAAATCGCTTGTAATTTGATACCTATAACAAAATGTACAATCAATTATTTTGTTATAAATTAAGTAATGCAATTTCTGGGTTAATGACTTCATTATTCAAAAATGGAAAGTAAATACTGATTTAGTTCGGAGTGGATCAATGTTCATTGTGAAGTTAATTGTGAAAATCAGGAAAATATAAGCGCAGTATACGAAGATATAACATGGATCAAATGATTACAATTAAGTCTAAAATGTGGTCGTTATCAAATTTTCATAGAAATAACTTCCGGTCTCATAACGTCATGAATTTGCCATTTTGCAAAGTTATTTGGGGCGATTTGATAAAATTTGAACGAATGGCTTTCAAATTGAAGAAAACAAACACTGTTTTATGTGCCGCTAGGGGGTGCCGTTGAACAAGATTACGTTATCACAATGTTTTGTGTGTCTGGCATTCCTTACTAAACACTTTCATTATTTGTATGTCTGCAGTAAAATGTTCCACTTTTGAATTATATTCGGTTTTTATTGCACTTCCGGTAACACCGGAAGTGAAGGTCAAGCAATTTTGAGTCCGGGGACAAGAAATGTTTCACACGGCATAGTCTACAACCTCACGAAAAAACGAAGATACTCTATTTAGTTCAAAGATATAGCTCAAACTATTTCTTCAAAATTTTCCCTTAAATCGCTTGTAATTTGATACCTGATGATGTCATGATGACGTAATTTTTTTATAACATTTTCGTTTCACGGTACATGTTCACACCAGGTTTTCTGAGCATACCGCAAACCGTTTGGAAGAAATGTTGTCTTCGTTTTGAATTCACCTAACTTTGACCTTCCGGTAGACCCGAAAGTAAAGGTCAAGCGAGTAAACGTACACAAACAAATAAGGGTCTATCTGATTACAAGTTTGGAACATGATTGATCATATTGATCATATTGTTATAGGTGAAAGAACATCGTCATTTTTCCAACTAAAATCGCTTGTAATTTGACACCCGATGACGTCATCATGACGTCAGAGTAATATGCACCACTTCAGATGAGGGTCGATCTATATTTAAAGTTACACATTCCTATCATGAACCGTTTAGGAGAAAACCCGCGAAAACGTGCCGTACGGGAAAAAACAGATTTATGAGAACAATTCCAGAGAGTGGTCGGGTTGTGCCCGACCACTGAATTAATCGCAACAACTCAACTCTGTGAATTTACTGTCAGCGTTCTCGGTTCGCCAGTGCATGAAAAAAATCCTGCGTGACTTGTAATTACTCACGTGGTTTGTAAATCAACGCGGATAATGTCTTGGTCAGACTGTAGATTACAGGCTTTTGTCATCACGATTCGATGTAAAGAAACACTAACATTAATTAATAATGTAATTTTGCATTTTCCTGTATTTTTTGGGGGGTGGGGGTGGGGGTGGGATTTAATAAATAATAACACATCTGATATCGTTGCAGAAATCTTGACGTCGTGCTCCCCAAGTGACTTTGACTGTGGTCATCACTCTGTCTGCATCCCTGACATTTGGAAGTGTGACGGCTTTGTTGATTGCTTGTTAGTTGCAGAGGGTGACGAGCATAACTGTGGTAAATGATTCATTTGACATTGATCATGTTTCGAGCAAAGTTTTATTAATGTTTGTCAAACATAAGAATATGTGTTATCTGGTTAGCTGGTTCTTGGTTAGCACTTAACTTGGTGGTATTTTGGTTAATGTATATTGTGTTATGAAAAGAAATTCTTATGTAGGCAAATTTAGTCAATCAATTGGAATTCTTTTAAATGACCTATGTGTGAATATTTTGTCCGAAGCCTCTGTATTGAATAGAAGAATGCGATATGCTTCATTAATTTTCAAAATTTTAAATTCCAATAATTGAAGAATGTAAGTATACCAACGGAGTCTTTCAAACTACTTAAAGACCTGTATTTCGGTTTCTTTAGACAACGATCGTGTTATGTTCCTTGGGGCAATGGAAACAGCCGAGCTAGGGACTACAAACTATCCATCCAGTTATTCATATAACATCGAGATTACATGGATCATCCACACCGATGAAGACCGCAAGATTCGCGTCAGTTTCTCCGACTTCCAAACTGAGCATCTGACTGACTTTGTCCAGGCAGGAGACGGCAACAGGAGCACAGACAACGCCTTCTTCCGATGGAGTTGGTACAAGCTTCCGCCTGATCTGCTTTCCAGTGGTTCGGTGATGTGGCTTACATTCAAATCAGATGGCAGTTACAATGAACGCGGTTTTTTGTTGTCTGTTGCCAGCGTGCCAGCTACAGGTATTGCAAGCATCTACATGACATTATTTCATGGCTCAATTCCACAATTCTATGCTAACAGAAGGGTGCGTGTGCCCTTAGGGCAAGGCATTTTGTCACTCATTGCTTCTCTCCACCCAACAAGTATATTGGTACATGTGAGGGCAGAGATGGTTATTGTGATTGAATAAGCACCCGTGCGTCTAACAGGCTGTATCAAGCTATGTTCTCCCAGGAAGCTGAGCTGGTATTTAGAATGATCCATTGGCACAATAAGCAGGGTTGATTATGATGTAGCGTCTTGAGCACCAGTCCGGGTGGATACATGCGCTTTGTAAATACGCACTATTATTATTATTATTTGATTGACTGTTTTTTTTCTTCTTTTCTGGTCGTACAGAGGAATTGACGTGTTCTCCTGACGAGTTTGACTGTGGGCATTCAGTCTGCATAAGTAACTCTTCAAAGTGTGATGCAGTAACTGATTGTTTGGATGGAAGTGATGAATTCGATTGTGACAGTAAGAACATAATTACCATGCTGTTGAGGAAAAATATTATTAGTAATCCCGCGAGCACGAGTGGAACACGGAATTATGTAGTGCGTCTGTGTCCCACATACCTCGAGGCCGAAGGCCGAGTGGTATGTGGGACAAAGACTCACTACATTTTCCGTGTTCCACGAGTGTGAGCGTGTTAACGAATTTGTCTTCAAGCAAATTTGACGCACTCAAAAGATTTTCAGCGGTTATCCTATTACACGTGCGTGTAATGGCGTGGGCATCTTGGAATGGCGCAATACGCGGAGTGCGGTATGGACCGTGGCCATGCGGTATGATTATATGAAGCACGGTTTGTTGCCATGAATCGACCAATCAGGATCGAGGATTCAAGTTTACTTGAAGGTAATACTGCATATCATAGTTTAACTGACCAATTACATTTGTACGCGTTTTCGTGTCAACACAATTGTGCGATCAAAATATATGATTACATATCGATTTGTTTATGGCCAAAACCGCTCCTATTTTTTTTAAAACCAGATTCAACCCGATTTTGCGCATAGCACGATGGTAACAAAATGTAATACAAATGCGCGTTTGCGCAACGTGTAATGTGTGTAGAAGTGAGCGGCCGGCCGGCGTGACAAGACTTGAGCGTAGTGTGTACGCACGCACAACGCAATGCCCACGACGTATGAGCAGGGTTATTATTGGCGATCATCTTCTTCAATCCTAAATGTACGGGCCTTAACAATGTCCAATCAGAATACATGTAAAATAATTAGTTAGACCAGCAGTCTCTTTTTTAACAATGCCGTACGGTGGTGCTGTTTGTGTTTACCGCGAGTTGAAGCGGTGCGGGTTTACTGAAAACCTTGATTTACACACAAAATCGTGTTAAATTCTGCTAAAACAACAATATTTATCCTGAAAAATACGGGCTTTGTTTTTCATATAAAGTCAATATTTTATATCAGTATGATGTAGAATAAAATTGTCTGTCTTATATTCTTTTAACAACTCCGTTTTCCAATGGTGTACAAAAACCCATCGAGGCGCCGTTTTTGATGGCAATTCCCATAGCGGAAAAATCAGTTCGCTTGAAAAGGAGCACTCACAAATTGATATGAAGAGATGAAAGTAAGAAAGTATGAAAGTTTAATGAACTAATGAGTTTTGTTTATCCATTTAATCAGGCACTTTGCGAATATGGTGTTTTGTATGGTGGCTGTAAAGGGACATTGCACATATAAATTGCCGCCAATATTGACGCCAATATTCACGACATGGCCTCCATGTCGCAAATATTTGCGCCTATATTGACGCTAATAGTCACGACATGGACCCAAGTCGCAAATATTGACGCCAATATTCACGACATGGCCTCTATGTCGCAAATATTGACGCCAATATTGACGCCATTATATACGATATGGTCTCCGTGTCGCAAATATTGACGCCAATATTGACGCCAATACTCACGACAGGCCCAAGTTGTAAACCCGCTCATGCGTGACTTTTTTTTCACAGCAACCTGGGTGTCCGTTACCCACACAGTCTTGCACCCAGACACACTGATCTCTTGTTGAACGTTTGTTGTGAGGCGCAGCGTGAGCCATGAATGTATATGTACATTGGATAGAAGGTCACCGTTTTAGCCAATTTTCGGCTAACTTTGAGAGAATTTTTGCAAAAAACGAGAGTTTGACAGAAAATTTGACAGAATGGATTTTTTTGGGCAGATTTCCGGCAAAATTCTGCAAAAATGGTTGTAAATTTGATTTGATGAGAAAAACAGCAAATTTGAACAAAAAATTGTACATATTTGTTTGAAAAAAGTGTCCCTTTCAAACAAATTAACCCTAATGGACAGGTTGGCTTGTCTAGGCAGAGTTGTAATGACTCGAGTCACAATTTTTGGTGACTTGACTCGACTCGAGTCCCTTAGGGTAAATGACTCGACTCGAATCGAGTCACTGCGAGCAAATGACTCGACTCGACTCGAGTCCCTCATCAGAAGACTCGACTCGGCTCGAGCGAAGGCTAATAAGACTCGATCGAGTCCCAAAAATAAAAAGCGCAACTTTGCGAAAAGTATTTGCAATGACACGGTGCAAAATTTATACTAATTCGCTGTTTCATCATTTGTTTTGGGCGATTTGTTATAAAGCTTTTGGTTTCTAACGCTTGCTAAAGTTATGGTCTCTTTTTTAAAATTTTAGTATACATAGTGTTCAAATAATCGTGACTCGAATTGACTCGAGCTAAATATTTGACTCGACTCGACTCGACTGGACTCGACCTTTAGACCTAATGACTCGACTCGATTCGAGTCACTTCTTTAAAATGACTCAACTCGACTCGAATCATTTCTTTGAAATGACTCGACTCGACTCGAGTCACAAAAATCAGTGACTCGTTACAACTCTGGGTCTAGGTGCTGAAGTTCACCAGGAAACGGAAACGGTCGTAACGGTGGCCAGTTCCGCGTTTTGCTCAAAATTAACGGGATAATTTCATTACATCTTTATGTGACTATAGATCGTTTATAATGTGATTTGAACTAATTGAGGTAATTCTACCGATCTACATGTGATTTTAAGTGATTATAGTGTATTTCGAGTAATTCTGGGGAATTTGGCATATTTTTGATAAATCCGACAGATTTGTTTATGTGCATTTAGCAGAATTTGGCTCTGACCTTACCATCACACTGATTGGACGTCTGTATCCTTGCAGCGAAGGAAGTTCGCGCTGACACAAACATAATATTAAAACGTGTGTACTGAAGGGTGCGCCAGACTATTTGCTTGAATTACCAACGTAGGTTCCTAAAAAAGAAGAAGAATATTCACGTCTGAGTGGGTTTGGGACTTAGGCCATGTCGTGAATATTGGCGTCAATGTTGGCGTCAATATTTGCGGTTTGGGGCCATGTCGTGAATATTGGCGTCAATATTGGCGTCAATATTTGCGACATGGAGGCCATGTCGTGAATATTGGCGTCAATATTTGCGACTTGGGTCCATGTCGTGAATATTGGCATCAATATTTTCGACATGGAGGCCACGTCGTGAATATTGGCGTCAATTTTGGGGTCAATATTTGTGACTTTGGTCCATGTCGTTAATATTAGCGTGAATATTGGCGTCAATATTTGCGACATGGTGGCAATGTCGTGGATATTGGCGTCAATATTGGCGTCAATATTTGCGACTTGGATACCATGTCGTGAATATTGGCGTCAATACTGGCGTCAATATTTGCGACTTGGGTCCATGTCGTGAATATTGGCGTCAATACTGGCATCAATATTTGCGTCTTGGGTCCATGTCGTGAATATTTGTGTCAATATTGGTGTCAATGTTTGCGACATGGATGCCATGTCTTGAATATTGGCGTCAATATTGGCGTCAATATTTGCGACATGGAGGCCACGTCGTGAATATTGGCGTGAATATTGGCGTCAATATTTGATACTTGGAGACCATGTCGTGAATATAGGCGTCCATTTTTGCAACTTGGGTCCATGTCGTGAATATTGGCGTCAATATTGGCGTCAATATTTGCGACTTGGAGACCATGTCGTAAATATTGGCGTCAATATCGGCGTCAATATTTGCGCTTTGGAGACCGTGTCGTGAATATTGGCGGCAATACTGGCGTCAATATTTGCGACTTGGGTTCATGTCGTGAATATTTGCATCAATATTTGCGACATGGAGGCCATGTCGTGAATATAGGCGTCAATTATGGGGCCAATATTTGTGACTTGGGTTCCATGTCATTAATATTGGCGTGAATATTGGCTTGAATATTTGCGACATGGAGGCAATGTCGTGAATACCGGCGTCAATATTTGCGATTTGGATACCATGTCGTGAATATTGGCGTAAATATTGGCGTAACTATTTGCGACTTGGGTGCATGTCGTGAATATTGGCGTCAATACTGGCGTCAATGTTTGCAACATGGATGCCATGTCGTGAATATTGGTGTCAATATTGCGTCAATATTTGATACTTGGAGACCATGTCGTGAATATTGGCGTCAATATTTGCGACTTCGGTCCATGTTGTGAATATTGGCGTCAATATTGGCGCAAATATTTGCGACATGGAGGCCATGTCGTGAATATTGGCGTCAATATTAGCGTCAATATACATGTGCAATGTCCCTTTAAAGCCACTATGGTTTTGTCAACAATATTGGCGTCAATATTGGCGACTTGGGTCCATGTTGTGAATATTGGCGTCAATATTGGCGCAAATATTTGCGACATGGAGGCCATGTCGTGAATATTGGCGTCAAGATATGCAACTTGGAGACCATGGCGTGAATATTGGCGTGAATATTGGCGTCAGTATTTGCGACTTGAAGACCATGTTGTGAATATTGGCGTCAGTATTGGCGTCAATTTTTGCGACTTGGAGACCATGTCGTGAATATTGGCATCAATATTGGCGTCAATATTTGCGCTGTGAAGAGCATGTCGTGAATATTGGCGTCAATATTGGCGTCAATATTTGCGACTTGGGTCCATGTCGTGAATATTGGCATCAATATTTGCGATTTGGATACCATGTCGTGAATATTGGCGTCAATATTGGCGTCCATATCTGCGCCATGGAGGCCATGTCGTGAATATTGGTGTCAATATTGCGTCAATATTTGATACTTGGAGACCATGTCGTGAATATTGGCGTCAATATTTGCAACTTGGGTCCATGCCCTGAATATTGGCGTCAATATTGGCGTCAATATCTGCGACATGGAGGCCATGTCGTGAATATTGGTGTCAATATTTGCGACATGGAGGCCATGTCGTGAATATTGGCGTCAAGATATGCGACTTGGAGACCATGTCGTGAATATTGACGTCAATATTGGCGTCCATATTTGCAACTTGGGTCCATTTCGTGAATATTGGCGTCAATATTGGCGCAAATATTTGCGACATGGAGGCCATGTTGTGAATATTGGCGTCAATATTAGCGTCAATATAGATATGTGCGATGTCCCTTTAAATCCACCATGGTTTTGTCAACAAACATTAGAATATTTTAGGTGTTTTTTTTCAGTGTAAAAAAGTTCAGGATTTTTTCCCAGATTAACCTAGACTGCTTAGTGTGGATTTTTCATAATGCCGACCTAGTTCAATACAGATAACTCTTATTTTCAAACTATGATTTAAACGCTGGAAATATTTAAAGAACATTAAGTAGGATGTATCGTAACGACTATCATTTACAATATCATCAACCCATTTGTTTTCCCTCAGGTTAATGTTGGTTGGTTCTAAATGGGGGGGGGGGGGGGTGAGAATCATTTTAAAACTTATTATCGGTATTTATTAGGTGTCACCACAGTTATAACAAAAACTTGAACGAATAATGTTCATCTTTCTTTGTCATCAGATCGCACGATATTTCTCGGTGTGAACGAAAACATCCAGATTACTTCTCCGTTTTATCCAAGCAGCTACCCGACAAACCTAAAAACAACCTGGACCATACAGACAGAGGCGAATCGAAGGGTTCTAGTCACTTTCCACGATTTCTCAGGTTCTTCTCATCGCGGCACATTCAAGGCAGGGGACAGCGGCGCTAACGACACATTCTATATTTCACACCGGTGGAGGTCTCCCCCAAATCTACTCTCCGATAACCGGACGATGTGGCTCAGTTTGGATTCTAGCAAGGATTGGTTTTGGGGATTTTTCTTGACTGCTTCTAGTGTACCATCAACTTGTAAGCACCCCTGCTTTCTGTTTTTTTAATTGTGTGTTTGTCCATTTCCTGTATTCTTGCTGCAGGAATACGGAACGCTATTTCTTTTGCTGGCAGAACAATTTCCGGAAAAGTTTTTTCATTCCGTAAAATAAACAAACCCTTTACATGAGTTTGGGACATGTGTACACGGTTGTGGGTGAAATAACAATATGTATTTGGATGTACTATATTATGTGTAAGTGTTTGGGCCGATGTGGTTGATTGTTATCACGCTAATTAGCATAATTAATATTTCCATTTACGGAAAGTCCGTAAAATTACGGCAAAAAACACGGAATATTTCACTTTACGGAGTCTGTAAATTTACGGACATTTTAAAAGTGTACTTTTTTACGCTCATAGTTGCTTATTTTACCATTTTACTAGTGTTATTTTACAGATCAGCTTACCTTCCTAGGTCAACCCTTCCTAGGTTAACCCTGCGACGGCCGAGTTATTGTTGGCCACCAATTGTTCGAATTGTGTAAAGTTATTAAATGTAAATTTTTCCTTTGATGACTCATTCGAAAGCGCGCTTTTGGGGGTGGGGATGGGGTAGGAAAATATCAATTGTAAGCACAAATCCTTCTTCAGGGTAAAATTCGAAATCAAATGGGGATTGCATATTTTAAAATGACTAATACATGTAATCAATATCTTGATGTCGCATGAATTCCTGTATATCGACCCAAGTTTTAAATGTTTTTTTTTTTTACATCAGAATGAGCGAAAATTCTGCATTGTACCTACAACAGTGTCCATTTTATGTTTTTATTTTATTCTAGACACCATACCATGTTCGTGGCGCAACTTTGATTGCGGTCACTCGGTCTGCATTGATGGGAGTTGGCGATGCGACGGTGAACTGGACTGTTTTGACGACAATGATGAAGAAAATTGCGGTAAGCCTATGTTTAGTAGAAATTATGTGGGTGCTGTTTTTGATTTAAAAGGTAATTAAAATTTTGATCTATGTAGTTAACAGGGTTAAAATAAAGTAAAACCCCAAAAACAAAAGAGAAGGAATTTTTCCGTTCCCCTTGGATGGGATGCTTGTCCAGCGCAGGCTCAGTACTACTCCTTGGTTGAGAGAGGCAAGTGGGGGTTAAGTGGCTCGTCAAAGGACACAACATATGACCAATAGCGTGCTTCGAACCATTGACTTCGGGTCGGATCGGGTCGGGTCGGTTTGTCCATCTTTTCAGTCGGGTCGGGTCGGGTCGGGTCGGTTTAGCCATCTTTTAAAAAACCAAAATAGACCGAAACTAGACATATGTTTGTGGACAAACATAGGGCTGTTTCGGCCTGATGATTTTTATTATACGTCCCTGACTATGCGCATGCATGAACATAAAATCTGTCAAAGTTAGCCGAAAATCGACTAAAACGGTCACTGTGATGTGGACAGGATTTGACCTCGGCAACACGTGCTCTGCAGGCTGACTGACATACGATGTATGTGCATAACGTACGTGTTTGTACATATTGACGTTCTGTACATGTGTTAGGGCAGAGGTATTGTCAACATGAAATTTTAAGTGTGCGCAGGGCATGTCCGAGTTCGCTTATAGCCTCGAAGCTTTTAAATGTTTTAGACCTACCCTTAAATCGACAATTAAAGTAAAAACTAACATAAAAACTGCCATGGTTGATATTTCAGGAATTTTCAAATGAAAAAGGGTCTTTTTATTATAACTTCCGGTCTGATGACGTCATTCGCCTAAAACTTAGCACACGTCTTAAGTGGGTCACGGTCATCATATTAACCAATATTTAGGCGATTCCGACAAACTTCGCCACAGACGTCTATTCAAAATACATTTTTGCAAATTTTCAACCTGTCGCTAGAGGGCGCTCGAAGATTGCATGACGTCATTGGTAGATGATTTAAAGAATACTTTTAGCCAAGAGACTAACACCGTTGAAAGCAAGGTCATATCTATTACCATTTTTAAATAAAAAGCCACTTCCGGTTTTGGCCTTTTTCGACCGGAAGCAAGGGTCACGTGATTTCACGCACACTGAATGAAAAAAAGACCTCAACCTACTCTACCATTTGCCGGTAACAGAATGCTGCGGACGCGTACGGTTGATTTCTTATGCATTTTTAAATATTAAAAGTGTCACAATCTAATTGCCTATAAATACACACCGGATGACGTCATCATGACGTCATCATTACACAATGTTGTTTGAATTAGGGTCTTTGGTTGGACAAAGATTGGTGCAAATGAATTACTGGCAAAGAGTCAAAAATGCCCTTTAAAAATCGACAATTTTTTCTAAATTTCTGTGTACAAAGTCTATGGGAAAAATTAAATATTCAAAAATCTATAATAAATTAGTCGATGACGTCACCATGACGTCAATTTTCGGGGCACATCTTCAAATGCTGGTCTAAGTGTGTGCCGAGTATAATTTCAATCGGATTGATTTTAGTGCCCAAAGTGCCTTCCACTGTAAAAAACGTGTACAAATGCTATGGGGAATGGCTGAAAAAGAAGAGAAAAAAAATAAAACTAGACGGACGTTGTGTTTGTAGGTAAACAAACACCGAGCTGTTTCGGTGTTTTTTTCTGTCTTTGAATGAAAAAGATTGACGTGGCCATCGGCGGCTATCGAACCCAGAACCTTTGTGTGGGGATTCCAAGTTTTTGCCGTGTGTGCCAAGTGTGTGAAGTCGATTTATGTCAGACATCCTAAATCCACGTGGTTCAATGTGTGCGCAGTCATCTTTTCTTTGCGTTTGGGAACGGGTGCGCGTGCAAAACGTACATGTAGGTGGGTGATTCCATAAATTTAGGGTCCAATTTTGGTGTCCGAGTTACATCGGACTTGTGTAAGATTTTGTAATTCAGGACACATGTCTTTGATTCTAAGAGTGATTATGTAAAGCAAACTACCTGGTAAACAAATGAAAAATAGTGTGAAGTCATTTTTATTGACACTTGAATGGCAAATTAACAGGTCCGGTGTAACAGGGACACCAAAAGTGTCACACTTTTGGACCCCTTATTTATGGACATACCCAGGTGCGCAGATGATGATAGCGGGTCGAGGATAGATTTAGGAAAGTGTCAAAGTGTACCTGTATTTAGCAACTTATTTCTGGTGTCTATATTTGAAGTAGGAAAAACGAAATGTGTTCAACTATGTTGGGAGTGAAAATACCAATAGTACTGAGCAGACGAGAAGGGAATTAAATTTAATGACGTCTTGGAAAGAATTCCATAATTGGACTCCAGTTATTTTCCTATATATGACTTGAAAAGTACCAAAAGTTGTAAATCTGACGAAGAAACAGAAATTTAGGAGGAGAAAAAATCAAGATTTTCTTTAAAAATACTTTGACGTTTCCTGTCATGGCCCATAGAGGTGGAGGCTTATATGGAATTCTTTCCAGTGTTCCTAACGTGGCGCACTTGAACAAATCCCCAAAAATCCCACATTAACATTTAGGAAATTCTTTAAAGTTGCTAACTTCTGATAAATCATGATTATCCCAACACACATACCCAACTACAAGTTCGTCACATTTATGTAAGCCGCATAATCTGTGGCATCATGACTGTACCGCGTAGAGTTTACGGGGACCTGGCCAGCTGTAGGGCGGCAAGGCATGCACGCGCACGCTGTCAAAATGTCAAGTTGGATAACGGTCGAGTTGTCCGACCCCATGGGTACAAAGCCTATGGAGAAAACAACGTGCACAATGCCTATGGAGAAAAGAACGTGTACAAACCCTATGGAGAAAAGAACGTGTACAAACCCTATGGAGAAAAGAACGTGTACAAACCCTATGAAGAAAAGAACGTGTACAAAACCTATGGAGAAAAAGACGTGTACAAACCCTATTGAGAAAAGAACGTGTACAAACCCTATGGACAAAAAATGCACCTTTAATGTTACATAACTTGACACTTGATGACGTCATGATTACGAATTTCTTCTAGGACCATCTGTGGATGGTGGTCTAAGTGTGTGCCAAGTATGAGGTTGATGCAATTTAAGAAAGTGCCAAAGTGCCCTTGCAGAAGAAAAAACGTGTACAAACCCTATGGAGAAGAGTCTGAAAGAGAAAAAGAAAAAGAAACTAGAAATGTGTTTGTGGACAAACCCAAGCTGTTTCGGATATTTGAAATACTCTGTGCACATGACGAACAATCAGTGATGTCACTGTAAATGTCATCTATATAACAGCACATTATAATACATACATGTACATGTCAAGATAGAAGCAAATCGAACATTATAGTTCTGTAGATATAGACCTATAAAAGAATAATATGCCCCTTTAAGGGACGTCATATGACATTTGATGATGACGTCACTTCAATTTTCATATATAAACCATCCCTATGAATGTTCATACCAAGTTTTAATCCAATTGGACTTGTACTTTTGAAGTTATAGCGATTTGAAGAAATGCTCATTTAATGTCACGTCACGTGACACATGATGACGTCATCGTTATGAGCTCACTGGGGACCACCTTAGGCTGCTGGTCTTACTAGTGTCTGACAAGTGTAAAGTCAATCTGACATACATGTATGGAAGTGAAAAAGTGTATCAGTTTGAAGAAAAATGTGTACAAAACCAATAAGGAAACAATGCATCTTTAATGTGATGTAACCTGACACCTCATGACGCCATGATGACGACTTTCTTCTAAGACCATCTGTGGGTGGTAGTTTAAGTGTGTTCCAAGTCTAACATGGATCGCATTTACGAAAGTGCCAAAGTAGAGTGTTTTAAAACGTGTACAAACCCTATGGGGAAAATACATCTTTAATGTAACGTAACCTGAAACCTGATGACGTCACGATGACGACTTTCTTCTATGACCATCTATGAGTAGTGGTTTAAGTGTGTACCAAGTATAAGGTCTATCAAATTTACGAAAGTGCCAAAGTGGAGCGTTTTAAAACATGTACAAAACCAGAGGGGAAAATGTGCATCTTTAATGTGAAGTAACGTGACACCTGATGACGTCACGATCATGAATTTATTCTAGGACCATCTGTGGGTGGTGGTGTAAGTGTGTATCAAGTGTAACGTCGATCAGATTTATGAAAGTGCCGAAATGGAGCGTTTTAAAACGTGTACAAACCCAATGGGGAAAAATGAATCTTCAATGTGACGTAACCTGACACCTGATGACGTCACAATCATGAATTTCGTTAAGGACCATCTGTGGGTGGTGGTCTAAGTATGAATTAAGTTTAAAGTCGATCAGATTTACGAAGATGCCAAACTGGAGTGTTGTAAAACGTGTACAAAACCTAAGGGGAAAATGTGCATCTTTAATGTGAAGTAACGTGACACCTGGTGACGTCACGATCACGAATTTCTTCTAGGACCATCTGTGGGTGGTGGTGTAAGTGTGTATCAAGTGTAACGTCGATCAGATTTATGAAAGTGCCGAAATGGAGCGTTTTAAAACGTGTACAAACCCAATGGGGAAAAATGAATCTTCAATGTGACGTAACCTGACACCTGATGACGTCACAATCATGAATTTCGTTAAGGACCATCTGTGGGTGGTGGTCTAAGTATGAATTAAGTCTGAAGACCATCAGATTTATGACGGTGCCTAAAGTGGAGTGTTTTAAAACGTGTACAAAACGGTAGCTTGATACGCAGTGCGATTGCTATTAAATGTACATGTAATGTATATCACACCGTCTATGGATCAACCAATCTGAATTGACAATTCATGTTTGAAGATCAAATTAATCAGTGTTTTACACTTTAAAATTGATCACTCTGTCACATTACAGTGCATTTTTCTTCCTTCACCCAAAGAGTACATGCGTGTAGCATCAGAAATGTGTTCAACTATAACTGTGTACATTAATGGTTAAAGTTGGTAACTACTATCACAATTCTTTTTAAAATTGTAAAATGCAAATAAAATTAATGAATTGAAGTGAATTGCACTTTTCGTGTCTGTATGCTTATATATTACTTTTTACAAATCATTTTATGGCATACATGTCTTTAAATACATGTACTTTTCATTTCTATGTACTTTCTCAGAAGCAATTGACACATGACCTCTAAAAATGAATTTCAGATCCTCTGGAAAGACATTTCAGCCAAATAAAAAGTGTCCCTTATTTATCACATTTCTTGACTGAAAACAAGGATGATTTTTTCCCACATGGTAGGCAATGGGCATGGTTGTGCAAAGGGGGGGGGGGGGTGCTTCTATGTGAATTGTGTATTCTTTACATGTAGTTTACTAAGCACCTCTGATTTTTTTAAAAACTTTATCAGCCTACATGTATATGACTGCCCAAATCATCACTTGGTATCCAGTTTTGCTCTTCTCTGATGATATCCTTTTATCCCCGACCCTGCGTTCGTCACATGACTGTCTCCTTTTAACTGCACACATTGATTCCTCAGATTGTATGTAATTTTGACCCTCGAAATATAATCCTGACAATCTCGAACGTTTGATTATAGGTAGATCATTTAAAACACTAGAGGGCAGCAAACAACTTTAACAGTGCCACAGTTGTGTGCGAGGTCTGACAAGAATACAAAACGTCTTGGAAAGAATTCCATATACGTACTTCAGTTATTTTCTTAGATATGACTTGAAAAGTACCAAAAGTTGTAAATCTGACGAAGAAACGGAAATTTAGGAGGAGAAAATCAAGATTTTCTTTAAAAATACTTTGACGTTTCCTGTCATGGCCCATAGAGGTGGAGGCTTAGGCCTATATGGAATTCTTTCCAGTGTTCCTAACGTGGCGCACTTGAACAAATCCCCGAAAATCCCACATTAACATTTAAGAAATTCTGTAAAGTTGTTAACTTCTAATAAATCAGGTTTATCCCAACTCACATACCCAACTACAAGTTTGTCACATTTACGTAAGCCGCATAAATCTGTGGCATCATGACTGTACCGCGTAGAGTGCACGGGGACCTGGCCAGCTATGGGTACAAAGCCTATGGAGAAAACAACGTGCACAATGCCTATGGAGAAAAGAACGTGTACAAACCCTATGGAGAAAACAACGTGCACAATGCCTATGGAGAAAAGAACGTGTACAAACCCTATGGAGAAAAGAACGTGTACAAACCCTATGGAGAAAAGTACGTGTACAAACCCTATGGAGAAAAGAACGTGTACAAAACCTATGGAGAAAAGAACGTGTACAAACCCTATGGAGAAAAGAACGTGTACAAACCCTATGGACAAAAAAATGCATCTTTAATGTGACGTAACCTGACACCTGATAACGTCACAATCATGAATTTCGTTAAGGACCATCTGTGGGTGGTGGTCTAAGTATGAATTAAATTTAGAGTCGATCGGATTTACGAAGATGCCAAACTGGAGGGTTGTAAAACGTGTACAAAACAAATGGGGAAAAATGCTTCTTTAAAGTGATGTAACTTGACACCTGATGACTGTTCGATCACGAATTTCTTCTAGGAGCATCTGTTGGTGGTGATTTTAGTATGTACCAAGTCTGAAGTTGATCAGATTTACGAAAGTGCCCAAAGTGGAGTGTTTTAAAACGTGTACACATGATGACGTCATCGTTATGAGCTCACTGGGGACCACCTTAGGCTGCTGGTCTTACTAGTGTCTGACAAGTGTAAAGTCAATCTGACATACATGTATGGAAGTGAAAAAGTGTATCAGTTTGAAGAAAAATGTGTACAAAACCAACAAGGAAAAATGCATCTTTAATGTGACGTAACCCGACACCTGACGATCACAAATTTCTTCTAGACACATCTGAGGGTGGTGGTCTGAGTATGTACCAAGTCTCATGTCGATCGGGTTTACGAAAGTGCCAAAGTGGCATGGTAGAAGAAAAACGTGTACAAAACCTATGGAGAAAAGTGGAAAAATAAGAAGAAAAAAAAAAACTAGAAATGTGTTTGTGGACAAACACAAGCTGTTTCGACTGTTACATTATTTTACAAGGACATGAGATTATGACAACTATTAGTGCATGCAAAGTTTCAACCGAATCGGACGAATAGTTGCGGAGATAAAGGGCTTTAAAAGATGCAAGGTTAGGGCTCCCTCACATGACAACCACAGAAGTGATACTGTCGCCACCGATATTTTCACATTGACACTTCCCAATATGAGGGCATTCAAAGTTTCAACGCAATGGGACCCATGCTTACAAAGATATAGGGCTGCAAATGATGCTATGTTAGGGCGCCCACACATGATGACCGATGACGTCACCTTGACTTAACCTATATTCTGGTGTATAACGGATTCAAGTTTGTGTGAATGCAAAGCTTCAACCAAATCTGATGCATACTCGTGGGGATATGGAAATTATGCAAAGTTAGGGCGCCCTCACATGACAGCTAATGACGTCGCGATGACGTCACCTATATTGCCACACGAAACACACCCCAATGTGAGGGCATGCAAAGTTTCAACGCAATCGGACCCATACTTGCAAAGTTACAGGGCTGCAACAAATGCAAAAGGACGCCCTCACATGACACCTGATGACGTCAAAATGACGAAAACCTTATAGGACCATCTGTGGTTGGTGATATGCGTGTCTGCCAAGTCTGAAGTCAATCAGATCTATGAAAGTGCCAAAATGTACTGATTGAAGGAAAACGTGTACAAAACCTATGGAGTAAAAATGCACCTTTAATGTTACGTAACCCGACTCTTGATAACGTCACGATGGCGAATTTCTTCTAGGACCATCTGTGGTTGGTGGTCTAAGTGTGTGCTAAGTCTGAAGTCGATGGCATTTACGAAAATGCCAAAGTGTATGGGTAGAAGAAAAACGTGTACAAAACATATGACAAAAGTGGACAAATAAGAAAAAAAACTAGAGATCTATGTCTGTTTGCAACAGAACATAGGGCTTTTCCGCATTATGATTTTTTTTTATCAATAATATGCCCTGAATATGCATGACCATAAAATCTGTCAAAGTTAGCCGAAAAATCAGCTAAAACGGTCACTGTGGACAGGATTTCACCTCGGCAATACGATGTATGTGCGTGTGTACAAGGTGTTTGCTTGGACAAAGAGTGATCTAAATAAATTACTGGCAAGAGTCGAAAACGCACTTTGAAAATCGACAATTATTTTTAAATTTTTGATGACGTCATCGTGACGTCATTTCGAACTTTGCATACTAGTATGATTAACTACCTACCCACCAAGTTTCATGACAATTGGACCTTTCCTTATATGAGTTTTGAAAAATGGCATTTTGATTCCGTCATGATGACGTCACACATTTTTCAAGTTTTGTACGAATAGCTATTACATAACAGACCAAATGCAAAAAAGAATTTGGCATTTTGCATGTTGCATTCGGGAGATATGGCTAAAAGGTCAAAAAAATAAATATTCATATAAAATCTCAGGATGACGTCATCATGACGTCACCTCCTTTTTAATCTATAACACTTCCTGGTATAGCCACATACCAAGTTTCAACCCAATCGGACTTACATTTCTGTAGATATAAGACTTTTTCAAAAATCAATAAAAAAAATAGGTGATGACGTCATCGTGACGTCATAGTCTTGGCATAATTTTTGTATGAGGGTCTTCCTTGGCTGTAACTTTGATGACGATTCCAGATCGCCAAGTTATAAAAATGGTGGCTTGAAAACGTGTACAAAGTCAATGGGTTAAAAATCCCACAGCAGAAAAACTGCACCTTTAAATACGTGATTTGCCTTTAAACTGAAACATTTTTATAAAATATTACTTGATATTCAGACTCTTGGGAATATTTTCAATCAAATGGTTAACGTAAAAAAATACGATTTCTTTTTCCTTCTCATAGTAATTCTACGGAAGCTTAAAGTGACCATTCGAGTTTCCACGTTTCTTTGATGATTTATCTCGGAAAGATGGATTACTAAGATATTTATGACGTGTTTCCCTGATATCGTGTCTTGGAAAGACGTCTTTCCCTGATATGGTATCTCGGAAAGACGTCTTTTCCTGATATCGTATCTCGGAAAGACGTCTTTCCCTGATATGGTATCTCGGAAAGACGGCTTTCACTGATATTGCATTTCGGAAGGACATCTTTTCCTGATATAACATCTCGGAAAGACACCTTTCTCTTATATCATCTCGGAAAGACGTCTTTCCTTGATATCGTATCTCTGAAAGACGTCTTTCCCTGATATAACATCTCGGAAAGACGTCTTTCTCTGATATCATCTCAGAAAGACGTCTTTCCTTGATATGATATCCCGGAAAGACGTCTTTCCCTGGCGGAAAGACGTCTTTCTCTCATATCTTATCTCAGAAAGACGTTTCCCCCTGATATTGTATCTCGGAAAGACGTCTTTCATCTCGGAAAGACGTTCTTTCTCTAATATCTTATCTTGAAAAGACGTTTTCACCTGATATAACATCTTAAGACGTCTTTCTCTCATATATCATCTCGGAAAGACGTCTATCCTTGATATCGTATGTCGGAAAGACGTCTTTCTGAGAAACGATATCAGGGAATGACGTCTTTCCGAGATACAATATCAAGGAAAGACGTCTTTCTGAGATACGATATCAGGAGAAGATGTCTTTCCGAGATACGACATCAGGGAAAGACGTCTTTCTGAGATACAAAAATTCATGTCACGTGGGTAACAGTTTTATACGTAAGGGCAGGCACAAAAAAGTGATTACTTTGTCCAACCTTATTTTTAGTCGGGTCGGGTTGGTTTGAGGGTGTTAAGATCGGTTTCGGTTCGGATTGGGTATACGTTTCGGGTTGGTTTCGCCTATTCAACCCGAGCCGATGCACATCATTAGCCCTGACCCTCTGATCATGAGTCACGAACCCCAACCACTATAGGCCCAGACTACGACCTTCATGGTTGTCTTTTTTTCTCCATAGATAGCTGTGTCGGTCGATGCTTTTTAGACGGTCCTGGGTTCGGGGATTGTTGGTGCGACGCTGCTTGCGAACTGACTGGAGACTGCTGTTCAGACTACATTGAACATTGCCAGGGGGCACAGATGCCAACTACTACCGCACAACCAGGTCAGAGGCAGTTGTATCGGAGACACTCAGGATTTTAAATACACAATCAGTCATATAGAATTACATATGTACGCAAACATGAATGCAAAAGGGTAAACAATACAGCTTCGCACTTGTTTAACGTTAAATCGGGCCAAGAAAACGGTTGGGAGTTTCATGGGGTTGAAAAATGCCCGATGGAAGTGTCAACCGCGTCCGCATAGAGTGCGTTGATTAACATAGAAATTGATTTAAATATATAGAATTGGGGAAGTTTTCAAAAGATTTCTTCCAGACTTGAAGGTCAGCTTTACCAGTAACTGGTATTGACAATTTGGCATCGACGACGGCGAATTTTTCACTTATATGAAGTTAGAATTTCTTGTTCCGTTATAGTTTAACATTACAATTATACTGAGCATATTTTTTTGAGAAACACAATGTTCAAAATGCCATGTTTTGAGGGTGAATTAATTTCACTGCTCCGTTATAGCATCTAAGTACGTAATCGGATTAGCTTTGCTCAACAACGGCAGACGCTTTGCATTAGCAACCATAGTGCTGTACTAGCCAAGCACCTGGTTAATCAGCAAACCCACTGTGCTGTCTGTCATACGGACCACTTGTGCGAGGTGCATGTGGACGTGGTTGTGAACCAGTCAACAAGGCCTTCCAGCCAATTTACATTTCAGCCATTTTGTTTGGTATAACCACGTATGAAACACTTCTCACTACTTTGAAGCCCGTACTTCTTTGCCCATACTTCTTTGTGTAATGGTTACAGTACTGAATAATTAAATAATGGTTGGTTAACATTGTCTTGTGCTTCAATCATCCTGTAGCTGTCGATGAATGTAACCCGGATGCGCCGTTGCACAACTGCGATGACAATGCAATCTGCAATGATACCTTCGAGGGTTTCACATGCACCTGTAGACCTGGATATGCAGGAAACGGCGTGTATTGCACGGGTAACGTAAAACACACATATTTTGTTATCCTCATTGCATGGTTTCATATTGAATGAAACACAATGCATTATAATTGTTAACAGTAGGCCTACTTGCAGTCTGAAGATGGGATGAGAGATAACAACCTCCAGAAACATGTTGTCATGCAGGCATTGATAATAACAGTAATTGATAACATCAGATAAAAAATCAATGTGCTTTTACAGAAATGAGATCAATTCATTCACCTCCAACCGACTATAGTTTAAATTGTAGAGGGTAGAAATCTGACCTTTCAAAAATCGTTAAAATTTGCACAGTACAATGTACGTTCAAAACACTGCAGACATTGTTACCTTTTTTAGTAATCTAAGTTTAACCCATAAGGGGCCGGGTTATTTTGACCACCTCTCAGCCGGGGGGGGGGGGCGGATTGCGCCCATCCCAAGATCTCGGCCATCGAGTGGCGAAAAATGTTGACACTCGGAACATACAAAGAACAACTCTTCATAAACATACCCAAGAAATTTCATGACCAAAGGTCAAAGGGTTTTGGAATTATGGCTAATTAACTATTCAAATGTATGAATGGCAATTCTGGTTCGTGTACACGACGTATATGGGAAAATTCAGTTTTTACGGCGCCTAGCGCCGGAAAAAGTTTTCGCTGCGCAACAACCTCTGGTCCGATTTTTATGTTTTTGGTGTCAAAAGATGTGCAAGGCTCGAAGCTAAAAAATCATAAAAGCTCAGGTCGCGAAACATTTTTTTAAAGGCTATCGCGGAAAAAGTCTGGGGGGGGGGGCGGATTCCGCCCCGGCCCTTTTTTGGATTAAACTATATGTTATCTTTTAAAACTGTTATGAACTACCAACCAACGGAATTCACCTAAAGTTAGAATCTGAAAAAAACCCAGTCCCCTACAGCGACAAATGTTTCCAATCTAGCTGGATTTTCGTCAAATGCAATGATGATACTATTTTCAGTGATTTTCTATTTGCACGGTCATTTCCAGATGTGGAACCGCCCAGCATCACTTGCCCTGCCGACTTCACAGTCTACACGGACTGTAGGAAGAGCTACTCAACGGTCTCCTTGCCCGACGTCCAGTCTGCATCCGACAACTCCGGCCAGTATACCATCAGCATAAACATTGGCGGCTCGATATACGAGGTGGGCGACACAACAACTCTCAGTCTGGGAGCATCTCCTCACATGGTCCGCTACACCGCTACTGACAATTCCAACCATGCAGACTGTGATACAAACGTGACGGTGGCAGAAGTTTCCGGTAGGTGCAGCTTGATGTGTGCGATAATTCATATTTAGTAACGGTTGGTATAGCGGTAGGGCACAGGATTCATGATCGTGAGATTGTGGGTTCGAGCCCCGCCGTGGCCATGCGTGTTGTGCCCTTGAGTAAGGCACTTTTAATACCTAAATAACTCCTCTCAACCCAGGTGTTAAATGGGTACCGGTATTATTCACTGCTGGGAAGGTAACAGACTTGCTGTGGAGGAGGTGTGGCGATCCCGCAGTAGCATTTCATGGACTCGAGTCTGGCCCAATCGCTTCGTACGAGAGATGGGCACTCCGTTCCTGTGAACACAGGTTCTTCGCCTTTAAGGATAAATAGCCCCAATGTATGCAATGAGTAAAAAGGCCCGAGAGCAGTGCTACAGTTACCACATCATAAGGGCTTGTAAGAAAAGTGCGTTTACCCAGGAAATGCTTATTCAGTGATTAGAGACCTGAAAAGCGAGACCTGAAAAGCAAGTAGCAACATTGGTAATTATACCGAAAAAAACTTGCCAATATAATGGGCAAAACCTAGCTCCAAGTAAAGTTAGAGTTTGTTCCAGGTACTCTGGGAACATCTTACACATGCCGCCATCAAATATTACATGACATTAAAAGAGTGTACACGGATATCATTACAACAGATGGAACATTCTGTGAAGAAACCGGATCCCCACCAAACTGCATCTGTAAGTCAAACGAAGGACTCGACTGCACTTGTTTCTACAAAAACTGTGGTCATGACTGTTCTCGTAAGTAAACAAACAAAATTTGAAATTCATCAAACCAATAAAATGAATATTATAAGAAATGCAGGAAAGATCACACATACAAAAATAGTTTTGTGGAGAGCTCGTCAAGTCAGGGTGCTCCACTGCCAAAGTCTTGGAGAACATTTTTGTGTGTGTGTGAAATAACGTCCGTACTGTGATGGCTGACTTTACAGTGACCGCCTGTTTTTTACATCGAAAGAGAATATGTCATGAGGCGCCTTCGAAGATTACATCACTCCAGTGCTTCTGAACTTGAAACGTGAAGTTAGCATACAATAAAGCATAAAACTGTAAAAGGGACACGTGAACGTGTCTATAATATGACATTAAGTGTAATACATAGGCCTAGGTCATATTTAATTAATATGATTCTCGTTGTGAAAGCTATATGTCACAGATCCTTCCCCCAAATTATTTGTCCGCACTGCCATTATGTACTGTATATGTTATGTAAACAGAATCCTCTGAGGGAGTGGAATGTACAGGACCAGGCAAACCATATCCAAAGTGCACAGATGTTGATCTATGCGATCCTGGATACTCAGGACCACGCTGTGATAGCGGTAAGTTTATTTCCTCCAAGGGTACAATGAGTTACATGCAATCAACCTCAATTAAGACATTCCTTGCCTGTAGTCTTAAATTTCTTCCACTTCCATTTCATGCATTGGCCGGTAAAAAAAGGGGGCTCTGCCAAAAATGATGACGTCACTAACATATGTATCTGTAACACATCCTTGTCTATTTGCATACCAAGTTTCAAACCAATCGAACTGAGACTTCCGAAGTTATAGTGATTCGAAAAATACACACTAAATATGACGTCACGTGACATACGATGACGTTATCGTAGCGAAAATCATTGGGGTCCATTTTCGGGTAGTGGTCTAAAGTCTATCATACATATGAAAGTGCTATAGAGCACAGTTTGGAGAAAAACGTGTACAAAGCATGTGGAAAATATGCATATTTACTGTGAAAGTAACAAGACACCTGATGACTTAATCGTGACGAACATATTCAGCATACATCTTCAGGTAGTGGTCTAAGTAGTACCAAATCTGCAGTTGATCAGATTGAGGAAAGTGCCAAAATGTACGTGTACAAGAAAGAGGTGTACAAAACCTTTTAAGAGTCGGAAAAAAAGGAAACTCAATTTCAACGAAAACATGAGCTGTTTCGGCTTAAATGCCCAAACAGCTATAAAAAAAAGTCAGACCACATTCGTGTTATTACACTGCGGTCAAATTCCACCAACCGACCAAAAAAATGTTGTAAATTGTAGATACAGATGGCATATCAATCACATCCGGTTAAAGCATGGCCATATCAAAGTCACCAGCGAATTTGTAGCTGTTAAAAGCAGTCATAATCGAGTTTGACTGTTGTGATGGCGTAGATGAACTTGTCAGCCAGAGAGGAAGGTTCATCAGTTTGTCGATGTTTATTCTTCAGACAGTAACACTTTGCAGTGTCCAGAAGTTGACAACCGCTGTATTTCTGACAGACTGTCGTCCGTAGAGATTAGTTGGTCGCTTGGCCCCCCGGGTTCTAGCTCCGACGTAACTTGCACAGATTCCTTGGATGGAGCCACTGTGGAGACTACCGGGGGTGTGTTTGGTGTTGGGACGCACCACGTGGTCTGCTCCTCGGCAGATAATGCCTTCCCAGACTGCCTAATTTCTTTCAGTGTTTCACGTAAGTGTTATGTTTTGTTTTTAAATAGAGCTCATCTGCAAACAATATTGGAGATACCATGTGATGTATATTTCACCATCATTAATAAGGAGAGGGTAGTTCTCCTTTTTTTTTAACCCAAATACAGCGGTGCTACGATAAGGATGCACAAGCCGAGGCTATTAATTGCCATCTCAAACTTCTTATGGATAGTGTGCATCATATTATTCTTCATCAACTTGTGATCATCAATAATTTTTTGTTAACATCATCAAAGTCACCGACATGATGCATTATCTTTTCAATCAGCGTGCCCACCTTTGTCATTATGATCATTATCATTGCCATCATCATTATGATCGGAGGTAGAATGGAATACAGTCTACTCACATTTCTATGTTTTATATTGTCCCAGCCATGTGGTATCCATGCCCGAGGTCATCTTTGACTAGATCCAAGTATGGACCATGGCACATCCACCAGAGGGGGGTTCACTTGGGTAACCCTAGTCGATGGGTTGAAATTGGCGGGAAGACCTAATGTGCTGGTGCACATTCACACAGGCTTGTATACAATTGCGCTGTTTACATAGGAATTGCCGTGACCCGTGACCCGTGACCAAAATGGAACAGTCAAATGAAATTACCAGGCAAGTCGGTGGTTTTAATGGTTGTTTTGAGGTCGTAAGGATACCAGAGGTGCATGGTGTGGGTTTGAGGACCAGGTGGCTCAAATTACATTGTGGATGAAAAGATGAGTTGCTCCGGTATGTTTCAAACATCATTTTGTTATGGTTTACATTCCAAACGTTGAAACAAATGCACAAGTCTGAAAAAGGGTAAAGGAAGGTTTGGAGATGTTTATTAGAAGAGCGGTGTTATTGTTGTGCAGCTAAGTTAAATTGTTCTTGCCTTACAGACTTCCCCTCTCTGACAGTACCTAAAGTCGGTGGGCAGTGCACGGATCCAGGCATGAACACATCTACAGTGACATGGACCGAGGTTTATGCCACGGACGCTGGTGAAGTCACCATTGATTGCACAGATTCTGGTGATGGCGTCGGTGTCGGTGTTGCAGGAGGTGTATTTGGAGTAGGGCCGCATATCATCACATGCCGTGCTGACAATGATGTTGGGTGTTCAAGGTCAAAGCTCTTCACGTTCAACGTCGTTGGTAAGACAGTGTTCTCCCCGAGGGTTTTTTGGATGGCCAGGCAGCCTGCTAAATGTCTATACCACCATGCTAAAGGTCTGCTTCCCGGCTGATATTTTCAATTTTTTTTTATACATACTCTACATTACGTTTTTACAATTGAACAACAAAGACTCATTGACTTTTTGGATTCTTAATTGTTAACTAAGGACAAACTATACGATTTTAAATAGATCAAATACCAACAGTGCATGTATGGGCAAGTAATGTCTTGAGAGAATACCCTCTAGCCCTCTTTACAGTTAATCACGACATTTATCTGCTATGCTGCTCTGCTAAAGTTTCACTTCCTAGCAAACACTGAGAATAAATACGCTTAATGAAAAGGCAAGTTTTACTCACACTCAAATAAAAGTAGATATAGTATGTGTGAGCGTGTGCGTGTACAAACACTGCCTAGTGGGTTACCGGAACAATGGGAGGTACCCCACAAGGAATGCCCATCGACTTGCGGGGTACCGTTTTGGTACAAAAAGTTTTTCACGAAAAAGATATGTGGATTTTACTCAAAAACTAGGAATTTCCAAGGTGGGTTGATCCGTCGCAAATGGAAGAGTTTCAGAAAAGGGCCATTAAGTCCGAATTTCAGCCCAGGAAATTAACTATGGTTAAAATAAGAGCATGTTGACGTGAGTGTGCTGTAATGGGACCATGCATATTCATAAAACCTTTGACCTATACCTCCCATGGTTACTTGATTACTGTACATGGAGCGTGGAACATGACCTACAGAACTTCATTTAATACATCGCTAGTCTTGTCATTATTCTATATTATCATATCACATGTGCGACGTTGCAAAGTTTTAGTACACGAGAACAAAGGAAGTACCCCACTTCTATGCCTATGTAAGCGTGTGTGTGGGTGTGTGGGGGGGGGACGTCTCTATGGTCCGACTTCCCATTGGTCCGACTTCCCATTGGTCCGACGTTTCATTGGTTCGACGTCCCATTGGTCTGACGTCCCATTGGGCAGACGTACCATTGGTCAGACTTCCCATTGGTCAGACGTTCCATTGGTCAGACGTCCATTTGGTACGATGAAACATAATACTGTGTAGTTCCACTGGTTTAGGTTGACTGAGCCTAACCCTAACCGTAACCCTAACCCTAATCCTATCGGGCGTCGGACCAATGTGACTTCGGACCAATGGGACGTCGGACCATTGGGATGTCGGACCAATGGTACTTCGGACTATACTTCGGACTTCGGACTATGTATGTGCCGCAGCGTCAAGTTCAATGCAGGCAATTTAACCGGAATACCAAAACAGTAGGGCAAGCCGGAAGCATAAGACGGTACTCATGACTACCGTGAATCATCAAGGAGTAGGCCTACAACAGGTATTCAGAAGCTTACCGGAATACCAAAAAAAGTAGGGCAAACCGGAACCAAAAGGCGGTACCCATGACCAACATTATAACTCAACTGATTGTTACCAATGACTTCTTTTCACAAAACATCAACGAAGAACATGTCTATACGCAAATAAAACAATTCAGTAAAACCATAGACCGTAATGGTGAACAAATTCGTGAATATTAAAATACAATCAATTGGTAGTTTATTATTTGCAAGTTTTGGTTTTTTTTTTATAGAGGGCAATCTCGTCCCATTTGGAGAAGAAATCGGAGACTCCCTGTTGTTAAAGGAACCACAGGGGGTAAGTTTTTGCGACGCATGTTAGAAAAAACCTACGCAAAATTATCCTGCCATTAACCTGGAGTAATAAAAACACGAAAGTAAAAGAAGATAAAATGCTGTCAGTTTTTTACGTTTAAATGTGTTAGATTTGTTTTAAAAGTGTTATTTTGGCTGAGTATTATGCAATTCATGCAGAAAATAACATGCAATGGCACATGTCAGTACATAAGAATGTTATCCAACCATCTCAGATGAGATCAAGTCAATCACTGGTCAACAGAAAGTCAGTCAGGTCTCAGCTAGTTAATAAGCAGAGGAATTTCTTTATCACATTTCACAAACTCGATGACAGCTCAACCATACATATTAATTATTTTTTTGTACATATTGGGGCCTAACCACCTGCGTGCACATCGATGTGGCTTAATTGTGATTTGGCATCTGTTCTTTGTGTATTTCGCTTGCAGCCACACTTAGCAAAGGATCTGATATCACCTACCATCTATCCACCAAACTTCTTTCCCTTCGGCAGCAAGCTTTACGAAAAGATATACGTAAGTATTGGCAGCCCCTTGGCAATTTTATTTTGGTCGCTAACTGTTTGCCTAAATATTTGATGTAATACCTAACGTAATCTCATTCAAACCTTAAATGCGGGTTTCCAACCTTTGTCGTCTGGCGAACTCCTTTGGTTTGAGTGTAGAAATTTCAAGAAAATGTTCTTTTAAGATTTCATACGAGTCAAAATTCCATGTGACACAAGAAAAGTGTTCAAGACCACCCAGCAGGTCTTTATTATCCGTTTAGGACCGGCCACGTGACGGGCTCTCGACCAATAGGAAAGGGTAAACTGTCTAAGGTATTTGTGAATAACTTTTTAATCTTTTAACATGTTCAGACAATTATATGCGCTCTTTGATGCTTACCATTGAATCGAGAGGAGTTTATAAGAGTTTTTCAAGAACTAATTTCATACTCATTTAACCGATTTTTCAAGAAAGACTTTCTACTTGGTGGGCCCATGAAAGTCATTTGTTTTAATGCTGACCATGAAAAAGGACCTTTTTTTGTCCCCTTAAACCTTTATTTCAATTTTTTGGCTATTTATAGGGGCATTTTGTTGCCTTTTGGGCTTTTGTGCTAATGATATTTGAATATTCATGAGTGAAAGTGTGATGTCATTTCAAGCAGTAACCTCAATGTAACATCTATTTTAGCACAAACATATACTAGAATTTTAAATATTTTGCAGTCGTAAATGTTCTTCTCTTTGACGTTTCGTTGTTGTTTCAGTGCATAACCGTGGACCAGAGACAAAATGTTTCTAATGACTAGATGTTGGATTCACAATTTGAACAGAAAATCCCTAAACTGATCTATGTCTTCCTGAATTGCCATCACAGCAACGAAATCTCATGACATGGGCCCTTTAACACTTCTTCTTATTTTTATGCATCAATGTGATTCAATTCATCCTCTCTTTTTGTAGTTTACCGACAATGGAGTGATTGTCCTGTCCAACGACCAAAGCCTTGATAAACGAGCGTTCCCCAGTCCGCGGGGTAAAACTTTCCTCGGTGACAGGACGATGATAGCGCCGTTTTGGGCAGATGTCAAAGCTAACGCCTTCACTGCCACAGATAATGTGTTTTGGCAGGTACGTCTCCCACTATCGTTGGGAATATTAGCTAACGTGGTTTGTTAAATGGTTTAGTCAATAACGGAAGTTTCTATGGGAGCTGTATTTAAAAATTACCGCACCTCAATCGGGAGATTGCCTGGAAGTCATGCTTTATAAATTGCGTACTGTTTGAGTTTCAAAACTCTGGGCAAAGAGAAATCCACGTGATATTTGACATAAGCAGAGACAATATTGAAAAGCGAGTTTGCACTCATCTGATCTTGGAGACATTTTGTTTGCCTCGCCTAGATGCAAATAACCCTTAAACTATTCATCAGGCACCAATGTCTATTTTTTGCTTGTTTTTGGGCAGGTACACGATCAGTATGATCCAAATGTCAACCAGAACATGCTGGATGTTGCTAGTGTCATAGTTTCAGCCTACTACAGTGGTTTTTCAGCAAACTGGGCTCTGTCTATCACCTGGAGAAATGTAAAGGCCATATCACCCTTAGAAGTAAGTCTTACAACATATAAGACATTTTATTTTTGGGATAGTGTTTTAAAGGCAGAGACGGCATCGCCGTCAGGATCAACTGCTTCCAGTTGCAGGATGAAGTTCTTGACCACAATAACTTCAATGGAGTCCACAGGTGTTATGTTCCATGGGAAATTTTGTTTTGGTTCTAATAAGACTATCATTTTATGAGTGCGATATATATTTTTTTGTTCAATAGGACACAAATACCTTCCAAGCTTTGCTTGTGACTGACGGGGTCCGCGCTTTCGTCGTTTTCAATTACGATCCCTGCGGCATGAACTGGGATACCAGTTTTTTGCCCAACAAGAACGTCATCCAGGGCTACACCTCCGGAGTCTTTGGCGAAACTGTGTATGTAGACATACCCGAAGAATCACAGTTTCGTCCCGGTGGCATAGTGGGCAACACAGGGAAGGCAGGACGCTGGGTCTACCAACTCGACAGCCTCCCGGACGGTTTTGTCAATCCACGTTTGTCCTGCCACAATTGGTACCACCGCCAGGAACCGTACCCACTATTTGGCATCTTCTATCCCCCGTTCGCAGACACGTGCCCATGCAGTCTGTGGAACGCCAGATTTGATTGGAGATACACCGAGGCCTCGCAATCAGTCGTCTTGCCAGATGATGGAAATTCATATCGTAAGTTGCAATTCTTTTATTTCATCTTATTTGTGAAGTCATGTTGGAAGAAAGCGAGAATTGTGTTGCTCAAATGGAAGAAACAACTGTAGAGAAGAAACATCTGTATAGTTTGTAGTTACTGCTCTTAGCCGAAGTGTCAACCTAAGACAGGCACCACATAAAAAAATATCTCACCTGAGTGACATTTTACTGTGCATTCATCAAGTACTAAAACATTTTGATTTTGAGTACTAATCATTTGTACCCAGACATGCATTTGCCCAATAATTATACAGAAACCGTACGTTTTCATGGGGAATTTGTGTGAAGATAAAAACGGTCCTTCAGTGCCGCTTCCTGGCTTGTTCTGCTTCCATATCTTTATTGGATGTGCACAGGAGAAAAGGACGTTATTTAAAATCCAGGTTCTTGAATCCTCCTTGTATATTTACACTACCAGTCTATGCAGCTGCTTTCGACTTGGGACGGGCTTCAGTCGGTTAGGCGTTTTGACCCGAGGACTCTCTCCCTCCCGCTGCCGTCAAGTTGCTGTCGGTACTTCATTTCTTTCCACTGTCTCCAAACGTTTGACAGCAAGATTGTATACGTGGATCATTTTTGAGATATCACCTGTTGCGTTCCTCATTTCGTGTTAAATGCGTGCATTAATATTTAAAGTCGCAAGGGTTTAATCTTTTAAAAGTGCTCAATTAATGAAATTTTGCTTTTGTAAAACCACACTTGTTCTACAGCCGCTGTTTGCTACGTCAGGCTTTTCCAGGTTTCCGGGATTCCCGGTCCACTGTGCTGCTATAATCTTGTCGGTCGTGATCTTGTGTACGACGTCCGAAGTGCCAGGGTCGCGTCTGTCTTTGAGAGGTATCCACTTGGGCCTATATTCTCCACGGCCGACTCTTTCGACTTATGGAAAAGTAAGTGCTTGAAAAGATTTGTAGTGCCAGGAGATCTTAACGGTACATTTTACATGATTTTGTACATTCAATGAGTGATCATCAATGCTACACTAAAAGTCTGGGTTAAATTTAATATAGGCCTATATGTAATTACTCCGTCATTTTCTTTCATAAAAAATATATCAT
The DNA here is from genome assembly GCA_029964075.1 of Patiria pectinifera. Taxonomy (NCBI): domain Eukaryota; kingdom Metazoa; phylum Echinodermata; class Asteroidea; order Valvatida; family Asterinidae; genus Patiria; species Patiria pectinifera. Next base: position 14,772,402 of record CM057138.1, on the reverse strand, counting down.
ACTCCACGAGTTCCCAATTGAGACATTGCAAAAAGCCCCTTTAACCCTGGTTGAACTTTTGACCCAGAATTTTTGAGGCAAATGTCAGACCCAGGACAATTCCTGAGGGATTTTTTGTCACGTTGCATCGCATCGCATCGCATCGCATTGCATCGCATCGCATTCCATTGCATTGCATTCCATTCCATTGCATTCCATTGCATTCCATCGCATTGCATTGCATCGCATTGCATTGCATTGCATCGCATTGCATTGCATTGCATTGCATTGCATCGCATCGCATCGCATCGCATCGCATCGCATCGCATCGCATCGCATCGCATCGCATCGCATCGCATCGCATCGCATCGCATCGCATCGCATCGCATCGCATCGCATCGCATCGCATCGCATCGCATCGCATCGCATCGCATCGCATCGCATCGTATTGCATTGAATTGCATTGAATTCCATTGCATTCCATTGCATTCCATTGCATTGCATTACATTCCATTGCATTACATTCCATTGCATTCCATTGCAAGTGAAGCTGCGGTTATTACAAGGCCATCAATCACCCAGTCTTGAAACTGGGATACACGTGGTCATCGTCTTTTTTAGCTATAAATATATATATATATATAAATATGTAGCCACAGACTACTGGTTTGTGCGAGTTTGTTTCTGCATTCAATATGGGACGTTGAACAATAGAGTACAATAGGGTCCCGAATTGCCGAGAGGTCCCCAATTTGGATTCGTGTAAAAAACATATGGGAGTACAAACAAAAGATGGACAATATGGAGTCCCCACCCCACAAACTTTTAGCCTGTATTGTTTTAATCCAACTGCTATCATAAAGGTCTTGAAGAAATAGGCGTTTTTAACCTTTTTTATTATTATTTTACAGGTGAAGAAGTTCTTCCACGTTATTATTGTTGTCAGAAGTCTACTCTTTGCCACCTGTACATAACATGGCGACCTCTAATGACTTGCGGGTGGTACAGGCCCCCGGCTTGGAGTGAGTTATGAACTTAAAGGCTTTTTGATGAAAGTCAAGTGCATTCGCATGGATATGATTCTTCCAAATGCCCTTCAAACTGTTTGTTTAAATGTCACTTGTGTTCGATAAGCATGAAGGTTCAATTTCAGCTTAGCCTAGTCTCTAGCTACGGCGAGATCAAGCGTATACAACATTATCCTGTTTTTTTAATAGGTTAAATAATGTAAATTTTAGACCTCAGATAGAATGGAATCTGGGGCGTAATAAAAAAAACATTAAAATGTTACTTGGCAATAGAAAAATAGCTATGAAGAGTCACATTCCTGCAATGAATGCGAATTATTTCCAGAAAACTGCAAATGTTAGTTCTTTCTTTTTATAAAACACACAAGTACATCAGTGACGGGCAAAACCTTTCTCTGATGCAGTTTCCTGCATCCAAGATATTGGTTGTATAGCACTGGCTGTTGAAAGCAGATTTGAGCTGACCAGCAGACCTTGAGCGAGCAATTAAAGTTTCCATCATTAAGTTGTGAATTGCAGCGCTTAGACTACTTTGGTGAAGACCAAACACAAAATTGTATTTAATTTGTGAAGTTCTCATTCTGTTTTAAATAGTGTGGGGCTGGGGAGACCCCCATGTCGTAACTCTTGATGAACTGGAGTACTCCTTCAATGGTCTGGGTGAATACACACTTTCACTCATCGAAGATGACGATGGACAACGAGTATTTGAACTGCAAGGTCGCACACGACAGGCCGTAGATACGGAGACAGGGGAACTTAGTCAGGCTACTGTCTACTCTGGATTCGCTGCGGTGTACACAGGAGAAGCAAAGGTCTGGTTGTAAACACAGATTAAGTATTTTAAAAGATTACCTTTTCAAAAATGCTTTGACTTGACTCCGCAATTTGTTTCCATATTTTTATCAGGTGTTAGGCTTTGCGTTCTCAAACAAATATTGTGTAATAAGTGACAAGCTTCTTTATATTTCCAAGTTATAGTTTCTGTAGTTTTTGGTTCTAGACTCGATGTCTTATATACTAGTCCTTTTGTTTTGTCCTACCAAGTGCCCACAATATTGTGCATTTATTTTATTAATCATTTAAACTAAAAAGTTTTATATTACATCTGTTTGTTTCCTCTCTTGGGTTTTTTCTCTTTCTCCTTTCGTAAACATTTATCATTCCATTGTACTTCAAAATTCATCATCTTACGACTACCTTTCTCTTCAGCGAATAAAGCTCTAGCTTTAGTACATTTAGTCCTTTATGAGTTTGATATTTTTATTTCATATTCTGTCAGTTTTATCCTTATATTTAAATGTGTAAACAAATCACCTGAGTGGATATTCTTAAAGGTATATGGATAGATTCCTTTCATCTTGATTTTCTTTACCTTGAATATGTGTAGTGTACTGGTGATTGTCTTTTTTTATTTCGATCATCTTTTTGCTTTTACTGGAACCACTGAATGGGCCATAATGAATGTGTAGGTTTGCTACTCATCATCAGGCGATAAAATGAAAGTCTTTAACATTACGATGATTTGCAGGAATTTCAAACCCCTCAACAGCAGTTTGCCGGTTTTGTTTGCCATTCAATACAGATTGAGATCAAGTTGAGTGATGATGCCGTGGATTTGGTAACGACTGTCAATGGGACCGTTGTCACACCCACTGCTGAAGGTAAGACGCGTCGCCAATTTCACATTGCCTTAAAGGTACAGTCCATCATTTGCTGCTATCCAAAAAGTAACTGACACAATTAGCGTTGAAAAGCATACTTGGTTTAAACGTAGTAATGGGAATAAACTCCCTGTGAAATTACTATTTCTGTCAAGCTGTCATTTTGAAGAAAAAACAATGAAAAGGGCATATGCAACAATGCGTGTAAAGACGCATTTTTGGACAGTTCGTTACTAATTTGGCAACGCGCCCAAGCGTTGACATAACGCACACACGCGCGCGGTTGCTATTATTTATTATTTTTTCTTCTAATATCTATGTAGTTCGTTGGTTTAGTTAGCAACATCTGAATGAGAACGTGTCCCGGACGCTGAATTCGGGCACAATTCAAAACATTACTCGGCAACTTTTGAATTGAAATCGAGATCCTAAAATATTGTTTTCTCGGAATATACAACGTTCACTGAGCTGAAACTTCATCAAGTTAGTAGTTCAGCACCCTTGTTAAGATTTTGAGCACTTGTTGCTTCAAACGAACATATTGCACGAAACAAACATGATGTCCTTTACCTAAAACGGCGATTTCAGATTATGAGTGGTTTATCTGATGGTCTATTTTGTAACCTTTTCCATCTGTTATACATACATTTGAACTCAGCAGAGGGCTATGACTTTGTGACGGTGCTGTTTTAATCAACATCTTCCTCAAAATGGATGCGAAATGTATGTCCATTGTATTTTTTTTTCTCGTAGGATTGCAGTTTGATAATCTTCAGGTAACGAGGGCGGAGAACCCAATCAAAGTGAGCGTCATGTATTCTGAGTACGTCTCCTTTTCCGTCGGGGTGAATAACAGCATGGCCGACATCACAGTCCTTTTCAACGAGGACTTCCAAGGCAAAACGAAGGGAATTCTAGGTATGGTTCTGTATACTACCACGACAATTTTTTTTTTCATCCTATTTTTGTTACAATGCCACTTGGTTTGGCAAATCTGATGAAGAAAAATAAAGTTAGTAAATTGTAGGTTAAATCAATTCGGGCGATTCACACTGCATTGGCCACCAAGAATTTGGAAAAGGAGAGTCCATTTTTTTAGTCTACGGTCGACAAAACATGCCCCATTTGAATGAGTGTCAGTAGCCAACTTTGTTTGGGGCATATAGCGTTCTGCCGCCTCACTAAATACACAATATACACCATGACAGACAGAAACGAAAAGTGCAAACAGATACTCCAATCATGCGCTTACGAAAATACTGACCGGAAAAACAATTTGTCGACCTCTCCTAGTCTCCCACAGTGCACTGGGAAAAATGAACTCTCTGTGGCAAACTCTTGGTGGCGCACTGTATTGTGAAACGCCCGAATTGAGATGACAATATCTGTACTGTATAAAGTGACAGTCCCAAATTCTTTTAATTTGAAGTTTAAACGCATTCCAGGGAGTTGGGTTTCAGGTGTAAACCCATTGCTTGATTTCATCGATCTGTTAAATTTGTTCAGGTGTGTGGGATGACGACCCAAGCAATGATGTGTTGACGCGTAATGGCACTCTGCAAACAGGCTCTGGAGACAATGGAGAGCTGGTGGAGAGGGACTACTTCGAATTTGGCGAAACATGTAAGAAAACATCCAAACCCCTTATGAATAATGTGATTTTAATGTGGACGGCTTGTCATTGTGTGATTGGTTTGAAATTGGATTGTTTTGCAGAGAAATGAGTATAATTTATTTGGCGTGATAAATTTCAGGGCGAGTTGTGGAGGAAGACTCTCTCTTCTTCTATCAGTCTCCTGATGAAAGCTACGACTCCTTGAACGACCCCAACTTCACTCCAGACTTCCTGCAAGATTTGATCGACAAGGCACCGCCGGGAAAATACGACGAGGCCAAAGCGGTCTGCGGATCTAGCAACGAGTGTCTGTACGACTCCTTGGCTCTGAATGATACCAGCATCGGTATGGCTACATCAACACTCAATGAGATGAACATGGAAAACATGGCAATCGCAAGTAAGTGGATACACAACGTTTGATTGAAGGAGAAGCCAGTTTAGTTTGTGTTGCACCTGTTGGCAGATTCCAGAGGGCCAGCCCAGAGCCCTCGTCGCACCTGTTTCACTGACGCACTGACTGACTCGTGACACTTGTGAATCAGACCTGCTTGAGTCTTCACTGACTAGGCCCAAACATTTGACTCGGGTGGCAATGCATACCCTCAGACAAAATTGGTCTAGTACAAGGTTTATCAAGGCGTGCTTTAGTGCTGTTTTTTTTCTGACATAGTCCTGGGCATGATTACGTAATATATTGGTTGCTACGAGTGTGGTACAATTTTGCACTCCAGATGCAAGAACCATTGAGTTTCTGGAATATGGGTCTGGGAGCTAGATAAGCCAATATAAAAATCCCGGATGTCGGCGCCCGCATATTTGGTGAAATGTAAACGTTTTCTGTATTAAATGAAAGTGGTGGGAGAGCCGCTGTAGCATTTTTACGAAATCAATTTTCTGCAAATCCCCTTTACGTTCCAGCCAATTTCCCACCAAACATAACACTTGTGGACACCATTGAAGTTATTGTGGGCAAGAACTTCATCCTACAACTAGAAGCAGTTGATCCTGACGGGGATGACGTCACTTTTGACTTACTTGAGATGGTAGCAGGGGCAGCCATTTCAGCCTCAGGTTTGTTAAAAAGCAACGTATTTTAAAGTCTGTGTGTAGCTGTAAACATTCTGTATTAATGTCATAAATTCCCAGTGTTGTAGTACTTGTACTCGGTACTCGTACTCAAGTACTACTCGAGTACTTTTTTTTTTAAATTACTCGTACTCGTACTCGTACTCGTACTCGTACTCGAATGTCAAAGTACTTGTACTCGAAATGACGGTACTCGTGCTCGGGCAGCAAAGTACTCGTACTCGACATGTCGAAATTGTACTCGATCATTTATAAACTACTCGTACTCGAATAGAAGTACTCGGCCGGGGAAAATGTTGGCCTTATGTTGGCCATTTACCTTGGCCTTATTTTATCAATACTCTCAGTTTGTAATGGTTGATTGGCTTGTGAAGAAGTCAAAATTTCCTGATTTTCCTCTGTTTAAGTCCGTACAAACACATTCAACAGCTAGCTGTGAGTGGGTCTGTATATCGGTCTGACTGAGCCTGGGCCAATTACGCACAATGAACCATTTGGCGTATGGCCGTTTTCGGAAGTACTCGTACTCGTACTCGTACTCGTACTCGTGCTCGTACTCGGAAGTACAAGTACTCGTACTCGGAGTCCTGTTCTTGTACTTGGAGGTACAAATACTTGTACTCGTACTCGTACTCGGCAACTTAAGTACTCGGCAGTACTCGGTACTCGGAAAAAGTACTTGACAACACTGTAAATTCAAATTCCATTATACTCCAACATATCAATAGTGATTGGTTGCGCTGTGTTACAACTGATAATGTAGTAACCAACCGATAACGTATCACCAACCGATAATGTATCACAAATTGACCGATATTGTATCACTAACCGATAATGTACCAAAAATTGACTGATAGTGTAGTAAAATTTGTATCCGATAATGTATCACGTGTCGACGGATAATGTAACTACAAAATAACTGTATCCGATAATGTATCACCACGGAACGGATACTGTATCAACCGATAATGTATCAAAAATCAACCGATAATGTATCAGTATTGGAAAAAGGTGGAAATATTGCAAATTATTTAAAGTCTAATAAGTGCCTTTACTATGATAAGTCCCCACTCGAGAAAGTTTATCATTAAGAATATGTTTTTATTTTTTTGGGGGAGGTAGGGAGTTGCTCTGGTTTGGAGACGCTCTACTTCCAAGTGGGCCTAGGCTAGTGGCGTATCCCGCTTTTGATGTAAAGGGGTGGGGGGGGGGGGGAGGGGGGTAACCGCACTCGCACATCCGCGCCGAAATGTGGACAAATTCTTTTCTTCGGACATTTGACCTCCATATGGGCTCCGTGCTGCGACACAAGAGGGCGAGTTTTACCACTTTTGAGAGCCCCATGGACGTACGGGACCATTGATCCCCGTATGGAAATCAATGGACGGGACACAGCATGTGCGTACTGTACTGTACTGGTTCGCGCGCAAGGTTCCACACCAATGTGCCAGAATGTGGCTATTAGCAGCAGCGTCTTTGCATGAGCGTCAGGCAACGTCGGCGCGCGTATACGTTCAATTTAACTTGAGATGGTCTCCCAGACTATTCCCTCCCCCAATAACTTTGCATCATTCAAAATACGCGCTGTGCATGAACCGGGAAGCGATCGCAACCGGGAACACATACAAGTGGCGAGGCATGTGTATAGCAAAACTACCATCTGAAATGATCATGTAACTTGAGCTGTCACAAAAGATACAATGTAACACGTTTACCGGATTTAGGCGGCAATCGTCGAAGATAGTCTAGATGCGATCAAGCTTCATGGGTCCCTTGTCGACCCCCGTCGATATTTTTTTCTTACAGAAAGGGCACAATCACAGCATTACTGCTCATTTAGTGGGGGATGAGGGGTGGGGGTGAGGGGAGGGGTTGAGGGGAGGGTCGATGAGGGGGGGGGGGTCGTGCCATATTTTCAACGGGGAGCGCTGATAAAATCCTACAATCAGGTACACAATATTACTGTACCGTACAAAATATTACTGTACCGTACAAAATAATGCCCCGGGGGGGGGGGCACCGTTCGCATGTGACGTCATTTGTTATTTGTCTACCCACTGACTTCAGTTTGTTCAACCCACACAGTTTTGAGTCCAAACGTCACGAGCCTGCCGCTTCCTTGAGGCCAACACAGGCGCGAATCCGGGGTGGGAGGGTCCCCCAGCTGTGTCCCAAAACAAATTGCATACAAATTCCTAAAAAAAATAATGCACCCCCCCTCTGCTGTGACACCCCCCCCCCAACAAAAAATACTGGTATAATGTCCGCCTGTTCAAAATACGGACGGAGGCAGCTTAGATAGGGGGTATTTTTACACCATTCTGTAATCCAGTGTTAATAATTGTCAAATTTGAACAGCGTCCCCTATTGAAATATGATACCCCCTTCCCCAAGTTTTTGATTTTACGGAGGCCAAGTGTCCGAAAAAAAAAATCCTGTGTACATTTTCAGATTGTTTTGCTGATGAACCCCCCTCCCGCGAAAATTCCTGGATCCGCCCCTGCAACAGTAGCGTAAATCTGCGCTGGGGACTTGGGGATGGGGGATAGCTAAAAAAAAAGTCCTGGCCGTGAAATACAAGCGGGGGCCTTGCTGGAGACCACATGTCACTGGGGTTGCTGTTCATGATACAGACGTCCCAGCGCATTTCAAGCTATTTGTATATTTTCTCCCTTTCTCAATACTATTTAATACATTTCGGCGGTTGGAAAGTTTGAAAAATACCTCAAAATAAGCCCTTTTTCTCTAAATACAAAATAATGGGGGTGGTGGTGATCAACTAGCCCAGACCCCCCCCCCCGCCTCCCTTGTCAAAACGTGGGGCGGGAGAATCGGACATAAAACAAACATTTGTGTACACCTTTTCCCAATACTGATACATTATCGGTTGATTTATGATACATTATCGGTTGATACAGTATCCGTTCCGTGGTGATACATTATCGGATACAGTTATTTTGTAGTTACATTATCCGTCGACACGTGATACATTATCGGATACAAATTTTACTACACTATCAGTCAATTTTTGGTACATTATCGGTTAGTGATACAATATCGGTCAATTTGTGATACATTATCGGTTGGTGATACGTTATCGGTTGGTTACTACATTATCAATTTACTTTTTTTATTTCGGAAGGTCGATTTTCCTGGACACCACAGGACAAGAGTAAGGTGAAGATCGGTTTCTTAGCAACAGATGGAAAAGCAAATGCCACGCTGGAACCAATCGTGAAGCTCTGTGACTGTCAGAATGACGGCACCTGCCTGTTTGATCAGTACGCTAGTGGAGTGAACATCGTTCAGGACCGATTTGGGGTAGGTTTCCATAAAAGGTACATCCTGGATATTTTGCAAAGTGCACCACTGTCTAAAATAGAATGACTCATTAAGACCCGCCCACTTCCGTGGGCAACAACATGTGCGCCAAACTGCATGCTCCAGCTCGCTTCACGCACACTAATAGACGCATGTCCAACATTAAACAACAAATATATGTTTAGTATAGACACGCAGTGCAACGTTTTGAAATCAACAAATACCTAGTAAATTGCAACTGTAGGTTGGTTTATGAGGTAAACGTTGTATGGGGTTTGTTTCACTGCTTGTAGGTGGTGTTATGCCAATGTGAGCCCGGCTGGTCGGGAGAGTTCTGTGAAGAGAACTACGACGCGTGCGCAGACAACCCGTGTTTCCTGAATGTTGATTGCGTGGATGAGGATCCACCCTCGTTGAACAGCACCTGCGGACCTTGTCAAGCGGGACTTGAGGGGGACGGGAAATCATGTCAAGGTCAGTCAGACATGCCTACAGTTGTCCTGGGTCACGGGCATTGCTGGGCGGGGTGGGGTTGGGGGTTGGGGAGTCACACCATTGGTCGTTGTTTCGCCCAAATCATTGCCTGATCAGCAAAATCTTGAGCAATGTGCCGCAATGAAGAGCACCTTCTATTTCCAGATAGTGGTTACAATTGTCTGTTCTGAAAAATCTCCAATTTGACATTTGGTGTGCATCACCTCCCCTTTCCCCTTTTTAAAATTTGACTTGCAGCATAACCTAAAAAAAATTGCGAGAATCGCAAGCATATGCACACAAAATAAGTCCAGGTTGCAGTAGGCCCTTGGTCCGCCATCTTTGTTCTTGAGGTTTTATTCCACTCACCACTAAAAAGTGTCTGGTCATCAGAAACCCCGTTTTCTTGATAATTCAACACGAGAACGGGGTTGCTTGCCTGCGTGTCAGGCTCTGTCAGCAGTGCGTTCGAAAGTCCCATTAAGTGGTTTTCTCCCTTAACTCAACACTTTTTTTCTGCATCTGTCTGTAGACATTGATGAGTGCGAGCTGTACAAAGACCAGCCAGCTAGCGGTGGCGGACTGGGCTGCGACCAGAACTGTCACAACATCCTCATGAACTTCACGTGTAGCTGCAATGCTGGATACTTACTGCATGAAGATGGGAAGCGATGCATTGGTAAGATTAATTCAGAAAACAAAATCAACGTCGTTGTAAATCTGCGTGGTGATTTGTTTGTGTTATTAAAGATGGCACTAATTGTAGGGTTCTCTTACAGAATGGAAGCCAAGTAATCCCAGACGTCAGATTTTGATTGGGTTTTGACATGGTACATTCCAAGTGAGAGGGGTTTTAGATGGATACTTTTATTCCCCTTAATACCCAAATAAAACGTGTTATGTAATTCCAATTGTAGCGGTACCCTCTTAAGGAGGTCTGCGTTCAAATAATTTTATTGAAGGACGCCAAGGCAGCGAAGACAAACCGAATGAAACCAAAAGTGAACAGGTACTTTACAAAAAAGTGTGTGGCTTTTGACATCCATCTCAATTTAAGCTTACAAAACTGCTTTCAAACCAATTTATACTTAAAAATACTTGTAATTCTTAATTCGAATTGCAATTACCAAATTCCTAGTTGTCTAATAGTTACAGTTCCTTGAACATTTTTAAATACTCAAAGTTCAAGGTTTATAAGGTCCAAGTGGTCCAAGAAGTGCAATCGCTATAATAAAGTTCTAAGTGTTAAGTTCCAATAAATGTTCAAATGTTATGCAGTAATGTTCTTTTTTTTCAGACGTTACAGACGAATGTCTCTTGTCTGCGTTGAGCTGTTTGAATGGAGGGACCTTTGATGCGGAGTTTTGCGAGTGCGTCTGTCCACTTACGCACTCAGGAATGACGTGTGCTGGTAAAACATATATGTTTTTTTTCCAGTTCGTTTTCCTAGTGTAGTTTGAAAAAAAAAACTGTATTCCCTCGGATTGGTCAGGAACTTCATTTCGGAATAATCAGAGACCGGGAGATTTGTGGACAAAGTTGATTGTATGTGCCATTGAAAATTAAACAATTCACAGAATGCTTTTCTTGTGGATGATTTTTGAAACCTTTGTTATTTGCCATCTTAGTAAGAGCATAATAGAGTTATGTGTACAGACTCCTTGACCACCTACAGCGTATTATTGTTGTGTGTGAAAAAAACGAAATGCTCTGGTAATGTTCCAATGCAAAACGTCTTTCACAGTGGTTTTCTGAAACATTCGTGCACTAAATACCAGTATGCTTATTATGCCTCTGTATTGCAGTTCCCGAGGCCAAACACTACCTACATTTTAGGGGAATAAATAGAGTGATAAGCTAATGTAAAACCTACACTGATATTTCTTTTCTTGGCAGATGAGAATCGCTGTCTATCTAGCAACAGATGTGGGAATGACCAATACTGCTTACCAAGCAATGATCCGTCGGGATTCACTTGCCACTGCAATATCATCCAAGGATTTGTCGAGGGTGATTCTGGTCAGTGCCAACGTAAGTAAATCACTCGTAATTTGTGTTGCCCTGTATATTGATATTGTAATATACTGTACCGTAATATCAATGTAATGTTACTAGAAATGTAACTTTTCTTATGGTATGTTTTATAGCTATGCTAGTTATTGTAATTTTGCATTATCATATAAATAACAGGGAATAGGTCATTAGGGAATTAGTCATTAGGGAGACTTTCCCATAGACTTGTGCACAACATTTCAAACGTAAAATTGCATCCATTGGCACTCATCAACGTTGGATTTTCTCGTCTCCCAGATTACCCATCCAAGAATGCCGTGATTACTGCCCTTATACTCTTCAACGATGCCTTGAAAAACCCAACGTCGAAAGCATTCAATAAAACTGCAACCGTGTTTGAGAATGCAGTAAGTAAATTATATCTTTCTTGTTTCCTCAGCCCAAAATACCTTACTCTCAAAGGTCCTACCAGAGAGGTGCTGCCAGGATCCAAAACATTTGGCCCTCACTTTTTCATCGTATATTGAAGATCAATCGTTCAGGAAGCAGCAGTTGTATTCATTTAAAATAAATACTTTAAACGTTTATCACACTTACAACAACGTAAGTCATGAACCATCTGAATATCTAGACATTACACAAAATGCAAAGCGATCATTTTTTTTTGATTTTCACAAGATTTAGATACAGAATAGGTTTCTCATGAACAGTTTTTGGTAGAATTTTACAGGACAGATTTTGTTCAATCCGACGTTAAATTTTTGTGGTTAAGATTGACTGTTTTTGGATTCTCATCTGGCACTGGTCTTGGCATCGCGATCTCATTGTAAAATTGTAAAAAGTAATACCATCAAGGTTTACAGTATATTACAAGGGCATTATTTCCCAGGTTGTCCTAACTTCTTGTCTCCCTGATTATAATGACAGTAATAACTCATTAGCACCTGTACTAATTGTACCCTAACGTATTAAATAACTGAAGAGCGCTTGGGCAGTCATGAGCAGTATAGGGAGTAATGGTTAAAAAGTTAAACCTCCTTTCACAGCTCATGTTTGATATTTTTAATCCTAGATTTTGAAGACCCTTAAAGAACACCCATCAACCAATGACGTTTTGTCGGTGGTAGTTCCTTTACTGGAGGAGGGCAGTGTGGTCATTAGGTCTGTAGCACTTTTTCGAACTACTGCACCGTCCAACGCCATTCTACGTGAAGTGCTGGCGAGCAGTGATACACTGACTGATGGCAGTACAGTCATTAACATCGATCAAAACTCGATCCTTGTGGACGGTGAGTTGATTGTAAAACTACTGTCGTATAAAATGATGACTTTAAAACCGTTAAACAAAATTGAGCAGCATGAAAACCGACACACAATATATTAAATTACAAACTTATGCTTGCTATTTTGGCAGCAGTTATTTCCAATGAACAGATGTCAAATGAAATATCACTTTAGAATATGACCATGTATTTCCTGTGAACTGTACAAATACTTTTATCAGATATTTTTAATTTCAATTTCTAAAATAACATCAAGTTGGATATCATTTCTGTTCCATACTTAAATTTTACAAATAAATACCATGAAGGCATTACAAGTCTGGAAAAGGTAATGACAAGTTCATCTTCAATAGGCGAATTGTAGAAGGTATCATTGTGAATTCTGAACAATTTCTACCAGGAAACTTTCCAGAATGAAAGCTGCACAGTGGGAGAATTGAAATGTTACAGAAAACCTGTTCCAGATCTGCAAGTAATACGAACTTTCACTGACCTGTTGCGGGAGGAATTATTACACACATTACCCTACATGTTCAATGACGTGACGCATCAGTGAGACCAACTTTGCTAGTCTCGATAGCTGCACAGTGGGAAAATTGAAAATAACAGAAATCCTGTTCCGAATCTGCAAGTAATACCCACTTTCATTGGGTCGCATGTATAAAAACTAGTAAGTGTTAGGAAGTTTAAGCAAAAAGTAAAAGCATTTACTTTGGAGCACAAGCATTAACCCTAAAGGGGCCGGGGGGTCGGAATCCGCCCCAACCCCTCAACATTTTCCGTGATAGCCTCTAAAAATTTTTTTTTCGCGACCCGAGCTGTTATGACTTTCTAGCCCCGAGCTTTGCGCATCTTTTGATACCAAAAACATAAAAATCGGACCACGGGTTGCCGCGTAGAGAAAAATTTTCCGGCGCTACGCGCCGTGAAAACTGAATTTTTGCATATATATACGTCGTGTACACAGAGCAGAATTGCCATTCGTACATATGAATAATTAATTAGCCATAATTCCAAAACCCTTTGACCTATAGTCATGAAATTTCTTGGGTATGTTTAGGAAGAGTTGCTCTATGCATGTGCTGAGTTTTAAAAATTTTCGTCACTCGATGGCCGAGATTTTGGGGGGAATCCGCCCCCCCCCCCCGGCTGAGAGATGGTCAAAATAACCCGGCCCCTTTAGTGTTAAGGAAAAGCAAATGCTTAATTTCGTATGAATAAAAGTTTTCCTTTACTGTTCAGCATTTACTAGACAACAGGTAGCAAATGCTTCTTACTGTAGAATTGTTTTCATGGACAAATGATTGCCAATAATAGGGTTTCTTTTGTGTGTACGAACTGCCGCGCACACACACAGGGTTTACACGTGGTGTAAATCAACTAAGGTCCAAATCAACTAAGGTGATGCATACAGTACATGACATGTAGTATTATGCATTTTGATCCTCAAATCCAGCAAAAATGATGACACTTTTCGGCAGTTGCAGAATACAAAAAGTATACGTTCATCATTCATAAACATTGTAAAGGTCCACAGTGTCCTGAAGACGTCACAATTGCATAAAAATCACAGACGTGTTTAGGTGGGTATAATCGTACCAACATTCGATACACAAAGAATTTTGTTCATTGAAACATAAAAAAAAAATACATGAAGATTGCAAAGATTGGTGACCTTGAAACTAAACAAATGGTTTCATTCTGTTTAGTCCGCAGGATGCCGTTGGATAAAATTTATCCTTAATTATTCTGTGCCGCACTGAATTTTACGCTACCACTTCTCATATCGTGAACAAAATGCCAAATTATCGTCTTTATTTTTAGTATTAAAATACATAATAATTTTTTGTTCGATTGCGCATATATGTTAGTCAAAATACAGTTTGTGGTTTATATGTAGTTTATAAACGTTTTGTGGCAATTATGGGGCGATCAATATTAATAAATGCAGCACTTTTTGCGCAGAAGTATTTGCATTATATTTTCAAGGTTGCCCCAACCCGGCCTTGAAAAATGACCAGTAAATGCTTGAAATCTGAAGCATTTACTCCTTTTTATTCACGAAATGAAGTAACACTTCTAGTCTAGCGAAAGATAGCAAGTAAAAAGTAAATAATTTTAGCTTTCAGCGAATGCTTTCCAGTAAAAAACATTTGCTTCATTTTTATTCATACACATTGACATTATACTTTCGTTCATTTGTTGGTCGAATAAATAATAATAATAATAATACATGCAAGTAAATGCTTACAAATTTGTAGTAAAAGCAAATGCTAGTTTTTATACATACGACCCAATGACCTGTTGCTGGAGGATTGGTTACACACGTTACCCTGGGTATTCAATGATGCGACGCATCAGTGAGCCAGCTTTGCTAGGCTTGACTTGTCTTGTGATTGTTTATATGATAGATGAGGCAATAGACTGTGTACCGACTTACTGCATGAACGGCGGGACGTGTGAGACGTCGGGTATCTTTCCTTATAAGAACTACGCATGCAGGTAAAAAATGCACGACTTAAGGTCCTTCAATTTAACTTGGTTCCCTCTTGCCTAACTATTAGGACAAAACAATCGAGCTCTTTATGCAAAAGCATCTTTTAAAATATCGGATGCTTCAAACAGAATCACACACATTTGAAAAGTCCCTTCATGTTACCTTGCGATACTACGTACATTTATTTTAAATCTTTTTTGTGAATAGCTTTAAACAAGATAAGTTTAAAAAGTAGGAATCAATTTTACCACGAAATAAAGCACGTATAAAAAGCATCGACTTACTTACGATGTTACTAACTTTTCAGACAAAGCATTTTTGTGTGTGCAGAAATCAACATCTCTACTATATTTCAACTTGCCATTAGAAGACACAAACTTGCTCAATTCAATGAATAGGTAATTGTGTGAGCAAAATACATTTCACAATTAAGGCCTTCAATTACAAGTGCAGTTTAGTTGTGGCATTCGCTGTTATCTGAGCAAACTGCAATCAGGTGACGATGAGCTTGGCTTACTAACTTTAAATGATGTCTTGCATTGAGTGTTCTATCTGTAGATTCCAACCAGTTTCCATTTTCTAAAGATATGCCTCTAGTTTTGAGCATGAAGACAATATTAATCAGACTCGAGTAGACAATCTTCAATCAGTTTATTGGAACTGACTTATTTTCAGGTGCCCTGAGTCTTTTAGCGGTAAGCGATGTGAGTCCGAAGTGTTGCCACATCCAGAAGGTAAATGTGTGTTGTATTCCTATCACGTCATACAAGTTTGCCTACTAACAGATAAAGACACTTTTGACGAGAAAGAGACAACACAGTTGCATTGTCAATTTGGACCATGTGTTGACGAATGAAAGCTTCTTTATACCGTAGGATCACATTATACGTTTATTACTAACCTACTCAAAGTTTGATGATCCCCTTTATTAATTTCCAGATGGACTGTCAACATTGGCCCTAGCTTTCATCATCAGTGGGTCTATCGCTTTGGCTGTCGTGGTGGTAGTCGTGCTAGTCTGCATTGTTCTTCACAAACAAAGCCTGCAGGCAAAGGTTTCTGCCAACCACCGGAATAAGGTTGCCCCGATTATAGTTGAGGAAGCGGTGGTGGACAACATCAGTGACACGACTGACCTCAAGGAGGTAACTGATAACATTCTTTAACGTCCTTTGGGTCTAATTGCCTTACGCATAGTGTTCAGTTCTGATCAATTACTTCAATTAAGGATTTCTTTAAAAAAAAAAAATGGTTGCCCTGAAATGAACTACAGGCGAGGGACGGAAATCTTCTCAACATTTTCGGATAGTGTATTTGTCCATCCTTTGAGAATGTTGTTTCATAGAATCATGACATGGTGAACCTCAGACCCATTCCTTATTATGCATTTCCACCATGCAAATCATATTTATTTATTTTTGGACCTGGTTCAAGATTTTTGACAACATTGACAAGTGGTGCTGGTTGCTGGAAGCAAGGAGCCCCCAATGTTATTCACACTTCCTTGAACTTATGGAACGAAAGGTCCATCGTTTGAAGAATTCATTGATAATTAAGTGTTGCACAAGAAGAGATACATATCAAAGATATTTCAAGGAGAAAACATAATTTTGTCACTGAATCTCAATAATCAACGTTTTCTTAAAAGTCAATGTTTAAATTTTCGGTTTTTTTTGGAAAACGTGAAGGCTTTTAAGTTTTGCAAAATTGCATTTTAAGGATTTCATAACTTGAGATATTGTTGCAGCATTGGGAAAAAAACATGTATTGAAGAGAGGTGACAAATATAAAAACAAACCTGGCTAGCAAGATAGTAATGATCAAATCCGATCATTTAGAAAAAAACCCCCAATGAATTAGTTATTATTCTGGTGAGACTTGGTAAATTTTATTGGTTTAACCCATGAAAATAATAATATATTTATTCTGCAATTCACAGGGTTTGGAAGGCCATGAAGCGTTTGCTATGTCATATATGGCTTCAGGCATGGAGACTCGCAGTGACGATACAGCAGTAAGTAAAGTACATGTACATAACTTTCTATTATACAGGGTGTCCCAAAAAAAATGATCCACTCTCCTTTTCTTTTTACAATTCAAGCAAACCTGAATGCCTAAATTTTCTTATTATGGATGGTAAGAATGCTTTGTGTCTTGGTTGTTAATCACCAAAAAAATTGGATCACACTATCAATCCACAAGGGACAGAAATGCTTAAATATGAACTTGCCTCCATTGCCACCACTCGTAACAATTGTGAACAATCAGCCATAGGTGAACAATTGTTACGTGTAAAGCCTTTAAAGGTCCAAAATTGCTTGGTCGAAAACCACAAATTGATGCATCATTAGAAATATTGAGAGGTATGACTGTATGACTTCTTATATTTTCAGTAGCTTGATCTGGGTTAGTTCAGCCAGAATCTTTGGTTATTTTTACACCATAGTTCAACCGTTTTAATATATCGGGCAAAAACAAAACCTAGTTGAAAGTTGTCATAACCATGTCCATGTGCTTGTCTTACAGGATGACGACGCTGGCCACGTGGATCGCAGTCTTCATGTCTGCTAGATTGAACATGTACCGTACGCCGTTCTAAAAGAAGGATAGTAAAGATTTGCAATCTTTCGGAGTCTTTGTAATCTATCGGAAGAAAAAAAAAGTAGTCTAGTTTCATGCTTTTTTAATTGTTAGTTTTGCTGGTTGGACAGAGTTCCAGCCTACACTCCGCTTGTACTTTACGGACTCACTGACTCACCGTCACTCACTTGTGAGTCGGGCAGTGCCATCATCTAGGATTACCCCTAACGTCAATGAATCAGCCAAATCTGCCCCGTTGTGTACAAAAGATGCATAAATCGAGCCCTGAGCTGAAGCAATTGAATGTAATGTTGTGGCCTCTGGGACCAGCTTTTCAAGGCTTGCCGTGTTGTGCATATTATTATCCTAATATTTGTTCAGCCAATGCATGTTTTAGTGGACACAATATAGGAACTTAAGCCTTGTAAAGATCAAGATTAAAGAATGACCTGTTTCTGACTTTTGCAAAAAGGCTACTTTTGAAACGGTTAAAAAAATGTGAATGTCAATAATTCAATGGTCGTTTAATATGAAGGTAAACTGTATCAGTGATAATCGAACATGGCAATGGCGACCAACACTTCACGTATTGAATATATTAATTGTATACTCAGAAAACAAGTACATGTTGTTAGTAAATTTTGTAGTACAGTGTTAGATGTAAGTGTTATCAGTAATAATTATGACAATGGCGAGTGAAAACTTAAAGCGATCTATTAAACATTTATACAATGTGTAAACTGTATTCTAGTCAATCAAAAAATGTACTCTCATAATTGTATTATTCAGTCTTCAATATGTATACTCAGAAAATCAAGTTATGTAGGGCCTAATTTACCAAAGAAAAGCTAATGTGCTAGATATGTACTTCTACTATGTTTCATAAAATAATACCATTTGTTGCTCAACTCATCTGAAAAAGATCAGCAAAAGTTTCTTTCTCTAAGCAGTGACGTTACTGCTGTAAAGGCTGGTGATATCAATTTCAAAAATATTTACAATTACATTGATCAGCTTAAGGGTTCAAATTCTTTATTACAAAATACAACTACAAACTACAGATTTGCGTTGGGTTACAAACAATTGCATGAGACACGGCCCATTAAAGTTATGAGTATTTACAGAAAAAGGATCAAGAAATTAAGCCTTTACAGTAAAACTATTTGTTTTGTTTTGATGTATAATATGTCAGAATACATTTTAAATGCACGTAAAAGTTATTTTCGGTTTGATAACGTCATCAGTCTCAAAGGGGAGAGTCAATGCTGATTTAGTTCAGAGAGGATACATGTTCATCGTGAAAGAAAAACAAAATATAAAAATGAGGAAATTATAAGTGTTTTATATTTTTTTAAAGACCATTTTCAAATTATTCCTAAAATTTGTTTTGGTCTGACGACGTCATGATTCTAATACCAGACAGAGTTATCTGCAGTTGTCTCAAGAATATTTTGGGGAGTTTGGGAAAGTAGGATTACGGGATCTTTCCTCATCGCAAATTTTTTCATTTGCATTTAACCCCGACAGAGTGCAGAGTGTATTAATTCGTGAAAACATAATTGCTCCAACAATCTTAGAAGTATATGATTATATATTCCTATAGATCTTATTTTGAAGTAGTTACATTTTTTATCAATGTTCAAAATGGAACTTGACAAATCTGCCATTGTCAAACACTTTGCTGATTTGGATCATGTCGTTGATTGGGAACAAGCGGAAATCATAGCTCCAGAAAAACACTGATACACCCGTCGTATCAGAGAAGCTATTGAGACCCACAAACATGACACTGTACCACAAGATATCGGATATTTCATAAGCAACATTTGGCATTTAATAATACCAGGTTGCAACTCTCATAGCTCACAGCCTACTGACTCACATGAGCGAGCAGGACATTCAGCTTGCATCCCAGTCCAACACAATGCCCAGGGCTCACAGCCAACTGACACACTCGAGCGAGCAGGGCATCCCTCTCTAACACAATGCCCAACAGACAACTAATCAGAATCCACCAATACAAGCACTCCCAATCCTAACACAGCCTACTTAAGGAGTAGCATCTCTCACTCTCTTAAGTCTCCTGGCGATGACTAGAGAAGGCTAGTCGAAACGTTGAGACCAAAGACAAGTTCTTTTAGAACTTAAAGCAGGACTGTTCTTATCAGAACAAAAACTACTTAGCGAAAGTTGATAATACGGACAAGTTCTGCTTATTTTCTATTTTTAACACCACACATTTACGCATTGAAAACCTGTTATTCGCTAAGTGGTAATTAGAAATGTTAATTATTAGTTTGGAAAATCACGTGATTAAAAATAACCAAACCTCAAATTAAATGCCAATTCAAAAAAAAAATGTTATTTTCTGATTGATTTGTTAACTGGCTTGAATACAATTTCTGCCCTTAAACAAGGCTTGCTCAGACTTGTTTAATGAGGAGCTGCTAATAATAAGGGAAGTGGTCCACGCAGAACCACAAACAGTAATCAGCCCATCCACCCATTATTTGCGTTTATACACCGGAACTACTTTGCTTGGACACCACAGACGTGCTCTGAGTTTTCCGCGTTTTGGCGTTGGAGGTCCCATGTTGTTGCTTAGCGACCAGTTTCTCCCTCCAGAGAGCCCAGATTCGGCGGTTGCAGCCGAAGGAGAGAAAGATGAAGACCCCCTGCAGAGAGTTGAGGATGACGAAAAGGTACCAGAGGACCAAGTGATTGATGCGGTTGGCAAGGCAACCGAACACCCACGTGAACCCCATGACAGCAAAAATCTGAGCATAAATGGAGAAGAACAAAAGGATGATTAATATCAGTGAGCTATGATCTTTACAATGTGCTATTAAATAACCATTAAATGCCACGAAGTAACAACCAAGTCCGGGTAGTGTGTTTCGTAGGCCCTAGGCACAATGCGTTCTGTAGTCCCTAATCCACCCTAGTCACCGGCACAAAATTCCCGTTCACAAACCAGTTAACATTTATATTCACAAAACAAAATAATATTGAACTGAAAATTAACGGTAGATTTTTATTAAGTAAGAGGTCGTACACATGTAATTGCACTCACTAAATGTATGTTTACGTGTTCATTCGATTAAAAAAAAAGTCACGTAGGCACAGTAGTGTTCCTTAATATTTAAAATGGTGCATGCAAATGGTCCATGAGTGTTTACATTTTTGTGATCTAATGACATTTTATGCTATGATTTTAAACTTAAAGAGTTGCAACACAGTTATCTCACAGTTAAAATAAATTATAAGAAAAGTCATTTGTTTTTTAAAGACTAGGTTTACGGTGATCGTGTTTGACGGAATAACATTCATTAAAAAAGTTATAAGATTTAACGGCGGATCCAGAGGGTGGTGCCGAAGGGGGCCATGGCCCCCTCCCTAAAAAGAAGACCCAATTTTTGATTTTTTTTAAAAAAAAATCAAAAAATTAAAAAATGAATAAAGTGGTCAGAAATTGCCTCAGATCGCACCACAGAGCATCTAGAATGCAAACGATTTCCAGGGCCCTTTAAGCGGTAAATGAAAAGAAAACCCATTTTTTGATTTTTTTTAAAGGATTGTCGCAAAACAAAGCAGCCACTGCGTACACAACCATCATTTCCTTAAAAAAAAGAAAGAATAAAGTGGTCAGAAAATTGCCTCAGATCGCACCATAGAGCATTTAGAATCCAAAAGATTTCCAGGGCCCTCATATAAGCGGTGCCCCAGACCACAAGCCGTAATTTGTTTTAACCCCCCCCCTCCCCCAAAAAGTGTGTTGATCCGCCCTTGATAAGTAAGATCAAGTAAGATTAACAAAGTCAAGTAAGTACGCTGGAGTTCCTTAAAGCAGTGCACGTAACAGTTTCATTCATGTGCAAAGCTAGGTGATCTAATTACATTTTGTGCCATGAATAGTATAGGTGGCGCTGTTCTGGGACGTTCAATCAACATCCACTCATTGAAAACAGAAATGTCGAGAAAAATAAAAAAGGGAGGAAAAACACTTTATGTTAACACCTGGTTCTCATAGCAACTTATGCGACTGTGCTTTTCTCTAGTTTTCTGCACTTCCAGCAGTTGGGGGGACTTGAGGGGGGGGGGGACGAATTTTTGTTTTATGGAGGGGGGGGGGGGGGCCCCCCATGCTTGCTGGGCGCTCCGCTGGCTGTTTTGGATTATACTGTTGTTATTAGGCATTCCAGAATTTCACAAATCAATGAAGAAGAGGCTTGTAGAATATTCGTGCTAACTATCATTCAAATGATGCTGCCCTTCACCTCCTTCATCTTATTTCGTTGTCATCTTAGGACACAGTGTCAGAAAAACACCACCGTAACTCAAAACCATGTCCATGACATTGTCTAAAACATGCTGTTTTATTGGTTAAATTTCTCTTTTATTAATAATAGAAGTTAAAATATTTTTTTCGCTTTTTTGGGGGGCTAGACAGCGGCATTGCGTGTTCTAAAATGAATCACATTTGCTAGTGTTTACAACTTGAAGGCGGCTTTTGTTGTAGTTTTGTTAGTCGGAAGCAGGGGTCATTAAAAGTGGAACTTGTGGCCGTTTTGCTTTCGAACACCCCCAACCCCAGTGTGCGGGCCTGAAACGGATTCACGATTACAAGGGTCGTTCGCCTATATCTCCAATCAAATTATTGGGGAGGTGGGACAGCTAAGACGTATATCAACCAATATAGATATGAGAAGCACGAGGCTGTTTCCTGTCTTCAAGCACACCTGTGCTATACGAGGTATAGTCTCCGGTCCGGGCGTTCTCATGAAGTAAAGTAAACAAGAAGAGTCCGATATATGGAAGTTGGTAAATATAACATTTTACTTTACTTACCCCCTTTTTTTTCTTCAAACACTCAAACATTCATTTATGGAAAATGATAATGTTCCAACTAACCGTATTTTCACTACAGAAACCAAATGTAGTCTCAGTATAATATAACATCCAGCAAGATCGTCTTTTTCTGGGGAAAAAAAAAAACTAATGCAAATTTATAGAGGCCAGCGAATTTCCATAGATATAATTTCTTCAACCGGTTTTAATAGGAGGAATTCTCCAATATCGGTTTAGGTCTTAATTCTGATCTGTAACAAGTTTCCAACAATATAAACCTGGTTGGTTACCTATAACAGTTTCGGGGTATTTATAGCCTTAATAATTAACCTAACCCTATTTTTTTCATTGAGGGTTGGGGTTATTAATAGCTGTGTTTACTGTCCGTACGATTATCCTCCATCTTCAAGAAAGGAATGGTCATCATGCCATCAATCCCCCCATTTGATATCTTCATTTGTACACAAACAATATATGATTACCCTTAGTGCCCCCTTTGAAAATTGGTGCCCCCAGGTGCCCGCTACCCTCCCGGCAGCTTTACACTATACACTGCTTGGCGGAACATTCTGCAAAACTATTTACAGTCGTGGTTGATTATTGACCTTAGTCTTGTGACAAGGCAAACCAGACAGGTCCGAGTGCATTAAAGAACCACACGATCAATACCGGATTTCTGAATTGGTATATTAATTTCTTAAATTGAAAAAAAAAAAAAAAGACTGAGTGTACCCAGTTACACTTGTGCCGGGCAGATTTTAAGCACTTGGACTTTTGGACAGAAAGTATGTTTAATTAAATTGATTGTATCCAGCATGGGAAGAACCCTGTATTCAAAGGCATAATACTGCCAATCCTACAGGTTAACAGGGTCAAGCATCGCACCATTGCACCTTACAGCTGATCAAATAAAGGCGCCTTTATATTTGATCAACTAAACGTGCATTCTTCACTAACAGATTCATCGGGAAGGTTCTCAGACTTCATGTTTAATTATTTAAAGATCTTCTTCAACGATTTGATTATACCTAATAGATCAATAAATCGGCAAACTGAAAACAACAAATAAAACACAGAAACAAAAGCGAATCACGAAGGGCCAAAACGTGTTTAATAGCAACCAATAAGATATACACGAGGCTGTTGCCTGTCCTCACATAGACGTGTGTTATGAGGTCTGGTCTCTGGTCCAGGCTGTCTCATAACATTTACGTTGCGGTAAGGTTAACGCAACAAATGACTTTGCGCGGGCAAACAAATAATTCAAGTGCGGTGCACTAATGTTAACATTCACATGTGTAACTTTTGAAGTTAACAAATATTTTTCAATGTGAACGTCGCTTATTATGGTACTGATAGCCGTGCGTAGTCCCGAGATGCAAGGCATCCTTCTCTAAAAAAGAAAACCGAAGAAGACTTTTTTCCTGATATTCTGCTTCGAAAGGTCTGTTTTTTGGGTTTGTTTATATTCTGTCTCTACAGCTTATGTCGCAGGCCTATATTGGAAATCTGTTTAAATTGGACTTTAAGCTCTGCCTGTCCCATTTGTTTTTTAATAGGCTGCATTATATTTGAGTTTGCCTTCTGTATAACCCGGACCTTGCCTTCTCTGAACGTTTGATGCACGTGACGGGATATGGATCGAAAAGTCCCGAATACTCATGGCACGGAAGCCGAGTAGTGCCATGGGGGTGAGTTAGATTGTATCTTGCCCCTATTCCCCACGACCTACAGCTGGCGACTGCAACACTAACTATAAAAAAAGTGTCGAACACATAAACAGTTTCGATTCTAACTATGTTCTATTTTACAAGTTTCTTACTTGGAATAGCTGATCTTGCGATGCATTGGGTTGCAGTCTGAGTACGTGTGTTCAACAGTTTCTAATCTTAGATTGAGCTGTACCCCGAAAAACTTGGCACACACGTGGTAAATAAGTTGCCAATAGATATTTTGTGCGCATGCGCTATTGGAACGATAACACCAACTTATTGTTTTTTAAATCTCTTCTTCTGCGGCAACGATCGGCATCCGTAAATATGCAACGGGTCACCTTTTTATCTTTTGAAAAGTTGCCTTATTGTCCTCCCTTTATACAAAAGCCCGTGAGTGGGGACAATCGTCACAAGTGCAGTGTTCGTCGGGCGCTGAGGACGTTGATCTGTTTTGCGACGACTAAGCAGAAGTCTTACCATTTTGACAAGATCTGTGCCAACAGTTGGGTTGGTCCGCGAAGATGCGTCGCCGACGTAGAGCGACCGAGATGCTGCTGGCTGCATTGTCTTTAGCTGCAGTCATCGTCTCATCCTCAGATGCTCAAGGTACCCCATCGTATTTTCTCTCGCCCCTCAATCAATCAAATATTGTATAGTGTCCCCTTACGTGGTGCAACCCTAACGTTGCGCACATTGAATTTTCAATAGCAAACAATTTTGCTCTAATTTTATGTGTGAAATTTCAATTTCGGCGATCTTTCTGCGACTGTTTTTGAACATGTTTAAAAGATTACGGCGACCATGGCGTCCATGGCGATGTCTGAACATCCTGTGTACCACCTTTAAACGACCTATAGGCAACCACTTGGTCTCCTTTGGGCCTCCACCGGCGACCTGGCCAGTTTTATGGTCGCACAAGGGAGGCCCAAAGGTCGCAGCCCTGTGTCAAGGGGGTCTAACAAAGAGGTTAGGCAACAACGCATTAATAAATCGGTATGGGATTCCCTATTTTCTGCAGAATTCAAATTTGGTTTTGGATCATCACTTGCCCCAAGATTTATTATAAAGATTGGAGCTGCATTTGATAATTAAAATTGAGTCATGTAAATCCAGAGCTGGAGATCCATCGTTTAATGTTCACCAGTCTCCTTGGTCCCCAGTGTCTATGTTCCCAAGTTCACTCCTTAGTGTAAGGGTTAAGGTTGGGGGCAAGTTCAATCCTTAGTGTAAGGGTTAAGGTTTGGGGCCAGCTCACTCCTTAGTGTAAGGGTTAAGGTTGGGGGCCAGTTCACTCCTTAGTGTAAGGGTTAAGGTTGGGGGCCAGTTCACTCCTTAGTGTAAGGGTTAAGGTTGGGGGCCAGTTCACTCCTTAGTGTAAGGGTTAAGGTTGGGCCAATTCACTCCTTAGTGTAAGGGTTAAGGTTGGGGCAGCTCACTCTTTAGTGTAAAGGTTAAGGTTTGGGGCCGGAAACACAGGGACTGGGGGTCTGACTTACATAGGTATGCACCAGTATCGCGGGGGCAACGGGGGCGACTGCACATCTGTGCCGAAGTGTGGACATTTTTTTTCACCGGACACTTGGCCTTCGTAAAATCAAAAAGCGGGGGATGGGGGGGGGGTGTCCCACCTTGCAAATAGGGGTGGGGACGCTCTTCAAAACTGACCATGATTAGGCCTATGCACTGCAAATTATATACCCATTTTCACTGCACATTGTAATGGTTTCTGAGCGGGCTTTTTTGGGGATTGATGTCAGAACTCTATGAACCATGTATTGAAATAATAGCTGAACAATAAATGTCGTGAAAAAAATTTGCCCCCTCTGCCCCTCCCCCCTCTGGATACGCCAATATGTTCTTATGTCCCTATAATACCCAGTCACAATGTTACCCGATCCCTAATCCTAACCATAACCCTAACCTTAAGGACTGGGGAACATAGGGACTGGGGAACATAGGGACTGGGGAACATAGGGACTGGGGAACATAGGGACTGGGGAACATAGGGACTGGGGAACATAGGGACTGGGGAACATAGGGACTGGGGAACAGAGGACTAAGGATCGGAGCATAGGGCTGGGGAACATTGAGAATGGGGAACATATGGACTGGGGAACATAGGGACTGGAGAACATAGAGATGGGAGAACATAGGGACTGGGGAACATAGGACCGGGGAACATAGGACCGGGGAACATCGGACTGGTGAACATAGAGAATGGGGAACATAGGGACTGGGGACATAGTGACTGGGGAAGAGAGGACAAGGGAACATAGGGCTGGGGAACATAGAGAATGGGGAACATATGAGAATTGGGAACATAGGGACTGGGGAACATCGGACAGGGAAACATAGAAAATGGGGAACATAGGGACTGGGAACATCGGAGTGGGGAACATAGTGACTGGGGAACATCGGGTGGACCCCGCACAGTGTGTACTCTTAAAATCGGACTCACCTTTAAAAAAATAAGCACATGTTGATGCATCTCGCGTTAAAATGGCTGATGGCAAGTTGACGAATTTGACAGGAAAAACGTGTAGCTATTCTCATCTTTACACATGCAAAAACAAGGTAAATAGTTTTTTCCCCATATTTTAAGAGCCTAGAGCTGCCAGTGTCTTATTTCTGGACTGCAAACATGGTTTTTGTTGTAACTAGAAAACAAAAAAGGGAAGGTTTTTTAGCATGAGTGTTAAAACCAAACGTCACGCATCGAAGCGGTCTAAGGGCTTTTAGAATAGCACCATGACCAAAATTGATTATTAAGATCTTGGCTCAGAAGAGGTAAGACCTTTTAGTAGAACTTGCCGAATCTTGTCTTGCTTTTGAGCATTTTCAGAGCTGGTTTAAAAAACAACAACATTATATTCGGGTTGAAAAGATTCAGAAAAGAGTAAGCCGCGTTGTATCCTCTCTAAAAATATACATCCTATGACGAGGCCTTGGCTACTCTGCAGCTTGAAACCCTAGAACATCGCAGAGCACAAATAAGATTATGCAAGGACTTTGCTCAAAAGTCTAGTCGCTCAGATAATTCTCAACCTGGTAGCCTGCCTCTGGGTATAGTTCATCCACAACCTAGAGAAAGAGAAACACATTTGGGACATATAAGTGCAAGACCAAACGATTGAGATGTAGTCCTCAGCCCTATTTGACAACACTACTAAATGAATAAACACCAATGTATAATTCATGTATACCATTTCTTGCCCAGTGATTTTATTTTGTTTATTTCAACAATAATGTGCAATTTAAGTCCATTTCATTTTTTCTTTATTGAAATATATATTTCAAGTAAGGCCGAGACTCTATCCTCGTACAAAATGCAGAGAAGGCTTTTTTTTAAAGTTCAAAGTCTAAATACTTTTAATATATATTTGTGCTTTATAATTGTTTTTTTTTGTAATGTTGCAAATCTCATGCAATTCAGTTTCTAACTGCTATATGTCATGTTTTTAAATAAAGCGTAAACCATAAACCAACTCGTGCTATGGAGCTTCCGCCAAATGGGCATTTAATTGAAGCTAAAGTCCGTGTTGACAAATACGGCAAACGCTCTGTCACGTATCTTACTAAATTACTGAACAAACATACTTAATAATTGGCCTTTGACATCGTTTGGGTTATTTGTCGAGACAAACAAGGTTGTCTGATGTATCTCATTGGCTTGTTCGTTTAAAAACAGAAATTGTCTGTTTAAAAGCAGAAAAGTCGTTTTTTTGGTTCTGATTTTCCCCCTTTTCCCCGCTTCTTTTTGTGCAACCCCAAATCCCATAGATTTTTAGGCTACGCGCCAACCCCCCCCCCCCCCCCAAGAGCAACAGAAACAGGAGAATAATGCAGCCTAAGTGGTGAAGGAAAGGTCTTTACACGAAAATGTATAGGATTGGTGTTCCTTTTAAGAAAATAAATGTTCCACTAAAAATATCGTTAATTGTTGAAAAATCCAAGATGGTAGCCAAAAATCAAGATGGTGGCTATTTTATAGTTAAGAATTATCAAAATCAAATTTATTAAGAAATATATAGTACAAACAAACTCAATGCATCTCAATATCCTTATTTGACAATACTGAGAAATAACGTGATTATCACATGTTTGTGTCCAGCAGGATATTAAATTTCTTTAACTTGACGTATGGAGACTGATACACTGGCATGTTCAATTTGCATCCTTTAAAACCCCCGTGAAACTGTGAATATAAAACTCTGTAATGGAACTAACCCCCTCCCGACCCCTCCCCAAGCTTTCACATGTAGTGTATGCAGATTGTGTGAAACGAGGGTAATTTGTTTAATACGAGTGTGTTAAATGCAGAGGAAGACTCATGTCATCAGTAATACATGTTAGCAGTTTAAGGGCCGGGCTAATTTTGACCATCTCTCAGCCGAGAGCTTGAGTGACGAAAAAGTATGAATTTCGGTATATGCCTAGAACAACTATTTATACCCACGAAATTTCATGACTAGAGGTCCAAGGGTTTTGGAATTATGGCAAATTAATTATTCATATGTACGAATATGCTCTGTGTACGTCCGCTGAAAAAAGTGAAACAGGAAGTACCAGCTCAAAGGTCACGATGGGGAAGGGCGCCTCGCGCGGTATAGGTAGTAGGTAAAAAGCAGACTTGCCCCATTCACTCAACGTAATAACCGAGTTATGCATAGTCGCTAAACTATTTTTTTTTGTGGGGGGGGGGGGTTAAAATTTAAGTAGTTTATTCTCTGATCAGTATCACTAATCAGTTGCTTCGTGGGTAAATGCCTTAAAATGATTTTTGTTTTGTCGGTATCATGCTAATGAGCTAATTGTACACGGACATCTGAGAAGTCAGAGATAGGGGTGGCATTGTGAACAATATTTACCCCTATTATCTACATGCACTTTGCATCATGTTTATGGCTCAACAGGGTTTTTAAGTAAACAGTACATGTTTACCGAATAAGTCGCAGTTTATAACGGCAGCATTTCATGACGGTGAAAATCTAGACTAACCGCCTCCACAGCATATATTACATTGCATTTTCTGATAGCACTTTATTAGTGGCATAAAAAAGAGGAAACAGTACGTGTTGTATTAAACTAAAGCATTGTTTATTCAGAATCCAACTAAAGCATTATTTACACAGAACCCCCAAACCCCCTTCAACCCTAGGTAAGAGATAGGAGTATTTACTATGAATTACATGTAGATAATTCAGAAATATTACTTAATTTTGTTTAGGTGATAACTTAGGTACACTTACACCTTAGTGAAATATGGTATGAAAAACTAAAACAAAACAAGCCTCACTCTTGTCAATATATTGCATTTTGCTGATTTGTTAGCTACTGAGCAGGTGCAAGCATTTACAACTTCTTTCAATTTTGCTACATAAGCTGATCTTTTGCGCTTATCTTACAGATCTTGTGTACCA
Source organism: Patiria pectinifera (assembly GCA_029964075.1). NCBI lineage: Eukaryota > Metazoa > Echinodermata > Asteroidea > Valvatida > Asterinidae > Patiria > Patiria pectinifera. The sequence goes on along the minus strand of CM057138.1, from coordinate 14,742,876 downwards.
ATGTTAAGGTCATGGCAAACTGTTTTCAACATTTTTATGCTGAGATTGTGTAGTTTGCCTGATCTGAAGAGTTCACAAATATTATATCTGTTCGACGTGATTGCATGTTGTAGCCCAACTGTCTCAACAACCGAAAACAGAAGTTGCTTATGATCTCTCTCTGTCTTCCTCTACTGTTGGTACCAACTTCTCTAACCTTTAAAGCGAGTCGACTAAAGTAACGTGAGATCTGTTGTGCTGTCTAAAGCTCTGAAGCACTGCTCTGAAGACACGGCTGTGTCTGATTTTGCTTTATTATGATAATTCTATGTTAACTTTGCACTTTGTCTTTTTATTTGTACAATGAAAATGCCATGATTTTTTGGTCTCCGTTTTGAAACTATCAGAGCGAGTTTATGTGTTTTTTTTAAATAACTCTTTCCATAAATGGTATGGAGAGGTCCGACCCGCACGAGTAACAAAGAAAACCAAGCCCCCGGTTAGGACTTTACTTTTATAAAAAAAAAAAATGAGAAGAAATTATATAATTAGATAAAAAAAAAGTGAATTTGAACGTTATGAAATATGGACTTTAAATCCTCCAAAGCCTCAGATTAGGAAAGGAAAAAAAATAATTTAGGGTGCAAAACCGAGATTCGAACCCATAACCTCGCGGTGCAAAACTTATCCTCTATCAACTGAGCTGTCGCACTGCTCGCTTTAAATGCGGGGAAACAAGTAATCATATACCTGCGTGCGTTTCATAAAAGTATCGAGGGCGCTGAACAACCAAGTGTGCGGATGTCGTTTGGGAGAGGGAAAAAAATAGCCCCCGCCCCGACATCAAATGCTGAAAAAGCAGGTGACTAAGTGCATATCGATGGCTGGGGAAATTGAGGAGGTAAGGGGACTTGAACCTCAACAGCAGCAGTTTGCGGAAGCGAGTGTTCGTTGAGGTCATCAATGGGGTCATCCTGAGCAAGCTGGTTAACGGGGCGATCTTGGTGATGACCAAAATGCTCGTAACTGCTTCACCCTCTTCTTGCATGACGACCAGCATAGCGTCAAGCCGTGCGCGTTCCACCTTCATCTCGATCAGACGTCTGGTTCTTCTTGCGTGTGATCTTTCTAGCTGGGAAAGGTGGCTGTCTTGAGCCAGGTCTTTGCTAGAGGAGTGAGATTGTTGAGGGAGTCCGAACCTCCTGTAGTAGTGAATCGGCAGTGAATGATGAGGTGGTCAGCTGTCAGACCATTACAAGTCATCTGTTAGATTGATAATCCTTTCGGGATAGCAGTAATGTGTGGTGCAAGAAGCCTGAGGACTAATACAAGTCTACCTCAATTGGTTAACACTGAATACCCATAAGCCACATAACCAGCTTCAATCCAAATCTAGGAAATGTAACAGAGAACAATATTCCCTCTATAAATTTATAGAAAATTGCCCCACACATGTACATGCAGCTCCCCATTATTCACATCCACTGAACCAGATACAGTGGGAAAGCAATGTCTAAAAAGGGTTGCAGTAAAGTAGAGACAGGAACTTGTAGTTTCTACCCAAGAAACCATGCAATGATGTGCCCAACAACCAAGTAATAACACTAAACTTGCGTATACAATGCAGGGATGTTTATATGTAAGTACATACAAATGTGGTCGAGAAAGAATAAACGACGGACACTAATTTTGGCAATAAACTATCCTTCAGGCCAAAAAAAGTCTCTGGTTTCTGGTATGCGCGCGCGTTGCCGTAGCCATGCGAGTCGGGAAAATGAGGGTTTTTTTTCAATAGATGTCTCAAAACCACCAAACTCCCTGGTTTGACTGGAATTCTGCTGCTGCACAATTTTAACGTGTTTTTAGATGGGGTTATGATCGAGAATAAGCTTTATGTGGCCTCTCTGGACTCCCATATAATTTGCACTAAGTTTAGTCGGGCACCATTTGCAGTCATCAGCCGACATTTGAAGCCCCCCCCCCAAAAAAAAGGTAAACAAAAAAGCTGCGTCGCCGCAGGTGGTCAATGAGTTAGTGAATGCTACACATTATAAAATGCAGTACAAGGAGATGAAAATTACAGATCGTACTTAGTTAAGGGCATAAAACAAATGATATATAAGCTGCAAACTACACTACTCGAGCAAGGTTTTCTAACCTGAATGACATGGATTGAAAAAATACGATTGGTACGTGTACAAATCAATTACATCAGAGGGCGCTAAACAAGTGGCCTAAAAGTATCGAGGGCAGAGCAGCATGTTTATATATAAAAACAAATTTGTTGTCATTTCGATTTTCCCTATTTTAATCCGTCATTCGCTCGTTTCGCTCCAGCAATCGCGGGTCTAAATTCTTTTAACAGTTCTACCGAGGTACACTACCAAAGAATGATATTACAGTTCTCCACATTTCGTCCAGCAGTTTTTTGATAATTTGACTCGAAAAAGCAAACTATTTGTCCATTATGGACGTTCAAAAACGTACCGTGCCTACGTTAAAAAAATCCGCCGCGTATGACGCATCGTACCACGTGATGTGAACTATTCAATTAGACACCAGATATGAGGTCGCAGGTCATGACACTTAACAAACATGGCGGCGTCCATTGCCGAAAGTGCGTCAACGTAATCGATCGACCGATGCAAAAAAGTGTTTGCACACATAATCTGTCACGTTTGAGGGGAGGGGGGGATGCGAAAGATCTGATGTCCGGTGATAGTAAGTTCACTTCCTCAGTTCCTGTATCGAAGAGTGGCTGAATTTCACAGTGGCATCGCCGAATATATCGATGTGTGGGCAGTGTGGATCTGCTATGTAGTATGTACAGTATACACTACCGGGGAGTACCGGCGCATGTAAACAAGACAGTCCGGCCGGCCGACCTCAACCGTAGGGGTTTTTATAGATAGTAATAAACGTCTCAATGCTGCATGAAAACGCAAACCAGACACTTCAGCTGAGACCCAGATTTCTCTACCGAAAAAGCTCTGGGCAAAGTTCAAGTTTCTTTTAATTGCCTATCCACATAAACTGTGTCATGCTGCACACAAACTCAACCAGGATTTCGATTTCGATGAAAACCTCAATGACAAGCTGCTTCAAACAAGCAGAACTTTCCGTTAGAGGTAGGCTTACGTACATGTCATTATTTTAAATGAAGGTGATTGTGTATTTATGTTCCCCAAAAGAGAACAAAAAAATCCATGTTTGGGTTAAATTGCCTTGAACTATTAGGGTAAAGTTTTAATTTCTTTGAGGGAAACTGGGGGTGACACAACGATAAAAAAAAACACGATAAAAACGCAACGCGAAAACAACACTGGTGGTCACCATGATGCACCGTGAACGCACAGAACTGCATTGATTTGTATGGCGTCAACTGAATATGCTTAAAATAATTTCATTTTCTTGCAAAAGATGCCATTTAAAATGATAATAGATACCTGTAATTGTAATAAAAAAACCTTTTTTTCTCTACGGCAGTCGACAGTTGGGTACGTCACTTGTCTACCGAATGGTTCTCAGACTTTACTTTCCTTTTAAGGAAATTCTCTTAAGGAAAATGTCTTCAATGACAAGTAGATCTTATTTTAAAATTCCATTATGCAAACCGAGTACCTCTGGCACTGAAAATAAATGTCTAACATTAAGCTGCCAAAGTACAACGGGTACTGCACAAAATCCCATAATAAAATGTTGTGCAGTCTCTTTCTCCATTTGTTGAGGGATACTTTTATGGAGGAAGTATGAGGGTGGTCTTTTCGTTTGCATAAAATAGCAAATAGCTTTTTATAGAATTTACTTTTTGATTATATTGATATAAAGGATGAACGACGGGAAAAGGGAGATGTTTTGCGACTGACTGTTCAACCCCGATCGACAACTAAGAAAATTCAGTGTTGGAGGTCTCGAGGCCGGCCTCGGCCTCGAGGCCGGCCTCGAGGCCGATTTTCATGGCCTTGGCCTCGGCCTTGGCCTCGGAGGTGCAAGGCCTCGGCCTTGGCCTTGGCCTCGGAGCCTTCCGGCCTCGGCGAATCGATCGAGGCCGGCTCGAGGCCGCCCATTTTGATGTGTTTTCTACTCTAATAAATTTTAATCTTTTACCGTATCAAACCCTCGAGATTCTGCCGCAGTGGGTTCCGTGAAACGAACGCATATACAATGTACGCACGAATGAACTGGAAATGGTTGCATTGATATTGAACGTACTCACGTACGTACCGGTAGCATCTTCGCCTAGCCTGCGCTTCAGCTTTCCACGTGCGTGCAAGCGTTATAACTGTTACTGCGTGCCAGACTACATAAGTCTGGCACCAATCCCATCTGCGTACAATAACATGTGGTAGTAGACTAGTCTGGTTGCAGTGTTGTACAAAATTGTCTCTTTTCGCCTCTGTACCCCGACCTGTACCCCGACCTTTAAAAATGATTTGCGGCAAGGTGCAGCAAGCTTAATCATTTCTTTTTATAGGCCACTGTTTCAGTAAAAGTCTGAACTTTCTGGGTACGATCGAGTGTACTAGTCCGTACCATTTTTTTCATAAAGATATGATAAAAACAGTTACGATTTATCAAGTAGATTTTATTTTTACACGGTGATTTAAATGAAAGTTCCGGCTTTTACGGTAATGTTTGGCGCAAATGGTCGATATGGAAAGCGCGATTTCAGAATTCGTTTTTCCATCCAAATGAATGCAAAGTTCTGAATGAATGTTTTAATAATAGGAGTCAGTATTCCTCTTGGTACCAGGATACTTTTTTTGTATTTTTAGAGCCATGTTGATACTTATTACATGTACCGGTATAAGCACGGTTTGAAATTGACTAATTTTGCGTGGTTACAGATATATACGGCCAAAACCTCTGGACTTCCTACCTCTTAATTGCCATGATCTTAAAATTCTTCGAAGCCATTGGATTCAAATCGGATGATCCGAGAATTCATGGTCATTTTGATGAACTGAGTGATATCATGCACGCATGTTCCGTGTTGCCGTGTTGTTTGGAGCGGGATTGGCCATTGCCAGACTTTGTCTGGTACCGCGGTATTAACGGTGATAATGCGTGGACACTTATACCGTTGTATGGAGCGGGATTGGAACTATGCTTTGCCCGTGCGTAACGGCAGGCCGTCTGGCATTGTCTTGTCGCATCGCGGTGTTTGCTCGGCGCGCGCCTGGACAGTGCGAAGGTCGGGGGGGGGTCGTAACTTTTTGGTTATGAGTGGTAAAAACCTGATTGAAGAATCAAGTTGTTGTTTATTTAATGGGGATTCCTATGATATTAAGCATTTTGATAGGTTTTGAAAATAAGATTTATAAAACATGCTAAAAGTAAATAATGTAAATCTTACAGAATAGAAACTCAAAATTTGGCCATTTAAATTGTTGTATCTCCAAAGGGCAAACTTATATAAGCCTGATTCAAACGCCATTGATTTTGTTGTGTAATTTGCTTTCAGTGATACAAAACTTGAGATTTCTTTCTTTAAAAGATAAAATTCGCCGGACTCCCTACAAGAGGAAACCCATTGCAAGCTTTAAATCTGCTGGCGCACTCCAAAACTCAGTGAATTCAACTAAAAAGATGTTAAAACTCCAACATAATCTTAGACTGGTTTTATTTATTACATTTTATTACGTGTTTTGATAGCTGGCCTCGGCCTCGGCCTTGGCCTCGGAGGTGGTGGCCTCGGCCTTGGCCTTGGTCTCGCGGTTGTGGCCTCGGCCTTGGCCTCGGCCTCGGAGGTTGTGGCCTCGACTACAACACTGTAAGAAATCATGAGAATGTCCCAGCTTGCTGAACTGTTGGAATCATGAAAATGATTTAGAAGCCAAAGGAACTGGCCTTGGATCTTTATACCGGTAAGATGTTTGATTGTTATTCAGAGTGCTAACAAATATAAACTTTAATAAAATATTCACAATGAAAACCTCTTGATATTGCTTTGGAAGCTTAAAAGGTTGGTTCTCAATAGCTACCAATGTTTACATATTTACAATGGAAGGCAAAAGGATTGAGCACATGATCTTTCTAGTAATTTAACTCTAGATTGAACAAGTTGTTTTCTTTCTTCTAAAGTACGTAGGCCCTAATAGGCCCTAATCATAGTTACTAAACCTGTCTATATTTTACTATTTTTTTTTTTACAGAACTGATTAGTTGACATATTGGCTAAGAAGAGAATATCCACAGCACTTTTCCTTGAATATACGCGACATCATCTACACTGCTACTTTATCTGCTGGAGGTGTTGTTGAATCTCTGGCGACTTCAGAGGAGGATTCAAAACTGAAACTTTGGCTTAAAAAGCAAGACATACGCTCAATCCTGTTGTTAGGCCGTTACTGCACATGATTTGATGAGAACTTTGATGTAGTGATAACATTTATTTGAAGTTGTATCAGCACGACTAGGTAGCATTTGACATTTTAGTGAAAATAATGAGTAACTTCTAGATTTCAAAACTACACTACTTCTGTTTATTAGTGTTGGTTTTATTTATTTTTATTTTTTTCATTTATTAAAAATTAGTACCAGTAGAAAAGCAAGTTCTGTGAGTATTACTAGTTAGACTAGCCACATATGACGAGCCAAATCACTCTCTTTAATGTGTAAGCATACAAAATAGCATGAGTTAAGGTTTTGTTTTCTTTTTATTGATATACATTTACACATTTTTCGGTGCTAATCAATGTATCAATAAAAACATAGCTGAAATTTTCTTTAGCAAAAGACTTATCTTAAAGCTTTTCTCCAAACCAAGATGGCTAGGGCTGTTTTGGTCAAATAGCAAATACATGTACAATGGTTGATTTCTGAAATTATTAAACCAGACTCTGACTTCTGATGGTCCTTTGATTTATAATTGTATTTAAAGCCTGTTTCATTTATAAAATGTGGTCTTTCTTACAAGTAGAAGGTTCTTTAAGTGACGTACATGTACCTGGTGCACCACAGCAGATCCAGAGGGTTAGGGGGGATAGCGCCCAATTTTTTTTTTTTTTATTTTTTTTTTTACTACATGTGTTATTTTGCTTTGTTTGAAGGGGCATTTCTTGTCCGCTTTCCTATTTCTCCTGCTGGTTACATGTACCGGTATTTATTTACTCTAACGACACCTCCATTTTGGGCACCCCCTCGCTTTCATTAATGATAAGCTGGTTCCACCACTGCATTATAAACCTTCAAAATAATTGCATTATTGTATGCTGACAAATAACAAGTTAGATTACAGTGAAATATTTTTGGGAGAGGGACTGTGGTGATGTCTACCAGATGAGCAAACAAAGAGTCATGTGCTGTGTTACCCAATTGCCAATATACATAAAACATATTTTTTAACTCTAAAATCTCCTGGGTCGGATTGACCCCGAATCTGAATCCAAATTTGCTCAGTCCTTTTCTGGGTCAAAAGATACACATTTCGGTCAAATAACCGTCTTTTTTTTTACTTCAAAGGGTCATTTATGACTCAAAAGGGGGTAAATTTTTGACCCGGAAAAGGACTGAGAATATTTGGATTCAGATTGCGTGTCTGTCTGACCCAGGAGTTTCAAGCTATAGTGCTGTAGTTTTGAAATTGGAAGTGCCAACGCAAGACCTCAAACCGGATAATGTGGGTTTTTAGCATGTACATAACATTGGCAAACTTTGACGAAGTGTAACAAAAAACTGCAGCAAATTTGATGGAGAACATCTAACATAATGTTTGTGATGAACTGAACACCACATATGTGCATTAAAAATGTAGACCCAGTGTTGCTGGGACGAAACTCATTTTACAGCCGGTTTTTGAGTTTCAGTTGATGGCCTTATTGTGGAAATAGCAGCTTAACTTTTATCTTTACCTATCAGTGTGTGGAATTTTAAACTCATATTAGTGAAATTCTCGATAATAAAGTGCAGATGGAGTCAAACTAACACATTTTATGGTGTTATCATGTACAATGAATGCTGGTTATATTGTACTTGTGAAAACGACCTGCCTAACACAATCGTAAACCCCTGGATCAAAAAGTCACCATTTTTTGATAAATTACTAGCAATTTGACTTGTACGGACGTTTTAGAGATTGGTTCTCTACTAGGCCTATATTGTATTCGGCACGGGTGGCTAGCGGGTAAAATGCTCGCCTGTCACTAATGTGCTCCTGGTTCGATTACGGCTGGGACCAAATGTGAGTAGTGGTGTCGTTGATTCTCTCCTTCGCCACGAGGTTTTCTCCGGTTTCCCTCCTTCCGCCGTTACTCAACTTGTTCGATCCCTGGTCAGACCTCATGTTCAGTGGTCAGCTATGAATCATATGAAATATCAGCTCGACCACGTTTTAAGCCACCCCCCCCTAATAATGACCTATAATTATGTAAGTAAATGAAAATCAATTGACTTTTCAATGTCTTTTCAACAATATGGCAATGCGAGGTGAAACGTGGTGTTATTCTTTTTGTGTACTACATTCATCCTTTTTTAGTCGGGCAGTTAGTTTGTGAAATCTATCTGCTCATTTGCCATTTTCATCACAGTGTGATGAAAATGGCAAATGATCACACAACAAATGAAACTGCATCACGTGAAAATTGCTTTCTTACTGCAAAGGCATGTGTATAACTCGCTGTATTTTACTTCCATTTACAGAATTCCAAAATTTAACCATCGCAGGAAATGCATCAACCCGAATTATTTCACCCAACTTCCCGTTCCCCTATCCAAACAATGCCGACAGGACGTGGATCATCCGCACTGAGGAGAATCACAAGATTGCCATCACCTTCTTTGAGTTCAGGGTCGATACGCGGTATGGCGGCGACTTCCTCCAGATTGGCGACGGTACGAACGTTACTGAGAACCAGTTCTTCGAGGAAAATGGGTTTACGCTTCCGCCCAACCTGCTGTCCTATGGGAATGAGATGTGGATGCGATTCATTACCGATCACCAGTACACTAGCAATGGGTTTGTGCTGGCAGCTGCCAGTGTTCCCTCGACAGGTATGCGATGTAACAGACACTGTCTGTTGATCACGCTACTCCTCTTTGTGTGGAGTACATTGATGTTGAAGTTTAATCGTGTTCCGGGGCTTAAATGCATTTCTAAACACTTGTAATAACTATTACCCCACGTTAACGCCGAACAAAGTTTTTAGACTTGCGGATGATTGTGGCATGTTGAGCATGTTACCGAGCATATAAAGTATAGTTTGGACACATATAATCGTTATTAACATGAACAAAGTGGTTACAAACACAACGTGTTGACAGAAACGACAAAAAGAACGTATTCGTACTCCGATGTAAACAAGCGGTTTTTCGTTCTTTTTCGGAAACTGTAAGACATAGGTTGGTTTCCTTTCAACCAAATGTTTGAAATAGGATAAGTAAACAATCCAAAACATGACTGTGCCTTTCAAACCCGGCTGTGCTTTTCAAAATGGTTTTATGATGCAGCTGCCCCCTGTCAATGACCTTGCCCCAGGCGCGGTTCTACGGGGGGGGGGGGGCTAGGGGGGGCTGTATCCCCCAAAAAAATTGTCTAGCCCCCCAAAAATAAATTCCGTTAAAAAAAAATGCATTAGTAAAAAGAAGGATTGTGATGTACATGCGAACGGTCTCCCCTAAAGAAGAATAGCCGTGACAAGGGTGCATTAGTTAATATAGTGTGAACGATTTTAGGATTTTATTGGCGCTCCCCATTGAAAATATGGCATGAGCCCCCTATTGATTTGCGGAGGCCTAAGTGTCTGAATAACCGGTCAACATTTCAGCACGCCTCCCTGAAAAAAATTCTGGATCCACCGTGCTAGCCACCCCCCAACATATTGGTTCTAGAACCGCGCCTGCCTTGCCCATGTTTCACGTTTTCTTTCTCGCTCTGTTTTTCAGAAATGTTGACCTGCTCTCGTACTGAATTGGACTGTGGACATTACTGCATCCGTGGCACCCTGCAGTGTGACCGTGTAAATGACTGCTTTGAAGGAACGGATGAACTAAATTGCGGTAATCAAGAGGCAGATAATGTAAACGTTAAGAGTTCATGACCTAAATTTTACACTAAACAATAGTTTGTGCAAATTTGTCATTCCTGTGATATGAAAACTGTTTTGAAATCACTTCCTGTTCAACTTTTTGCCCTTTAAAATATTCCATACGTTTCCATTGTACCGAGAACGCTATTGATGTGACGTCATTTCCGGCACATACTCTTCGGTTTAGGGGTTTTCTGTTCAAATTGTGAACCCCAATAATGATTGACTATTTCGTTATCAAAATGTGACTTTATAATGTATAGGGTGTATGAACAAAATCCGAAAGTACTGGATTCGCGGGGGGGGGGGGGGGCAAGGGGCCACTTCCCTTCCCCCTGACAAGCCAAAACAAGAGGAAAAAAGAGGGAAAAACAAAGAAAAAATTGGTGCGAAGTCATATTGTTGTTTATTTAATTGGGGGGGGGGGGGGCAAATGTTTCCGCCCACCCTCGAAAACATGATCAATCGGGGAAATGCTGGAAAATGTAGGGATTTGGGGAAACAATTTAACTTTGCGCCCTCTCTTAAAAAAAATTCCGGCAACGCAAAAGCTGGATAACTATGTAAACTATTATTAATTGGACCTTGTCATTGTACTGTAATCGAAAACAGTGATTTATCGGTTTTCTATGGATAGCTTACTATGGATAGATAGGTTTAATTTATTCTTCACAAAGGAACAGGATGGCTATAAATAAGTGGGGAATAATAGATTTTTCTGTACACTGTTGTTATTTATCTTTGTCCGCAAGAAGGAGAAAAGCGAAAATTCCTCTTAAACAAAATGTGCACACAAGATCTTATAAGCGAGCTACTACTCATGTTTTCGATGTTTAATACACAGACGAGGACCGTCTCGTTTACATTGGAGCATCGGAAACAGCTGAGCTTGCTTCGACTAGATACCCGGACTATTACGTTAACGACATCCAGATAACGTGGATCATCCAAACCGAAGAAGCTCGCAAGATCAACATTACCTTTACCCAGTTTTATACCCATGTGTATGACATCTTACTAGCCGGTGATGGCAACAATAGCACCATCAATGTGTTCTTCCAGTGGAGTGGGAGCAAAAACCCGCCCGACCTGCTGTCAGCTGGTAATACCATGTGGCTTCGGTTCACTGCCAAATATTACAGCTATCCAGGGTTTCTACTTTCAGCACGCAGCGTACCTGCCTCTGGTAAGCCATTATGCACTTTTTTTGTTAAATTAACAAAGATCTGACCTTTTAAGGCAACTCTTTACACGGTATTGCTCGTTGGAAAAAAGATTTGTTGAAATGTAACGACATTTTTCGTTGGAACACATTTTGTGCAACTTTGTTGGTTAAGCCTTACTGTATTCAAAAGTGCACTTCTTTCACCATTTTAAACTGTCCTTGCTTTTCCGGACAACTGAAGGCGCTATTGTTGTATGTCATGTCAGGAAGACCCTGTTCAGTTTAGACGTTTCCTGTTCAAATGTGAACCAAAACATCGGCTGAGAACATGTGTGAGAAGAAATTGTTCATTGGCCTATTGCCATGTACGCAACGTAACAGACACTGCCTGTTGATCACGCTTCTCCTCTTTGTGTGGAGTACATTGATGTTGAAGTTTAATTGTGTTACGGGGCTTTGTTACAACTAATACAAGGGCGAATCCAGGGGGGGGGCCAAAGGGGGCCATGCCCCCCCCCCCAAAAAAAAAAAAACGAAACCAATTTTTTTTTTTATGTGACGTCGCAATAAAGGCAGGCAATGAGTACACCACCATCTTTTCCTCAAAAAACATTGGTTAAAGTGGTCAGAAATTGCCTCAGATCGCACCACAGAGCATCTAGAATCCAAATTTTTTTCGGGGCCCTTAAACGGGCCCCGAACCCCACGCCGTAATTTTTTGACCCACTTTTTGGGGGGTCCCCTAAAAAATTGTGTTCTGGATCCGCCCTTAAACTGATAATGTAGTAACTAACGGATAATGTATCACCAACCGATAATGTCACACAAATTGACGGATACTGTATCACTAACCGATAATGTAACAGAAATTGACTGATTGAGTGTAGTACATTTTACTCGATTGTTGTTACATTATCAGTCTTAACGGATAATGTAACAAATATCGACCGATAATGTAGTAACATTTACTACACTATTGGTCAATTTCTTTTACATTATCGGTTAGTGATAGAGTATCGGTCAATTTGTGTGACATTATCGGTTGGTGATACATTATCAGTTGGTTACTACATTATCAGTTGTATCAGGCTTAAATACATTTCTAAACACTTGTACTAACTATTATCCCACGTTAGAGCCGAACAATGTTTTAGATTTGCGGATGATTGTGGCATGTTGAGCATGTTACCAAGCATATAACGTCGTGTGAGCGGCAGAAGGGCATGTGCATATGCCCTTATGCAGTAGCGCGTAATGACCAAAATGTTCTCAGCAAAAGGGCATATGCAGAAAACTGCCTTCATTTTAATGAAATTTAAACATTTTCATCAGAAATTAATACAAGTTGTTCCAAAACTTGTGATTCATACGTGTGACAAATTTCAAATTCGTACGATTTATATTACGTGTGGGAGAACATTGGATACATAATGCGTGCGAGGGAACAATGGAACCTTTCAATGCAATTTTCTTGAAAATGATTTTTGCATCAAAACGCTCATATGCCCTTCTGCCGGGCACCCGACGATAATACAGTTTGGACCGAATTAAACGCCATTAAGATGGAAAAAAAGTGGTTACAAATAGTGTTCAAAGGGACACTGCCTTGTAGAATGAGCCCAATCGGGCCACAAAACGCGCTTTGAACAAAATGCTGTTAATCGGAAAGAACATTTTAAAGTAGGATATAAAGACCCACACAACTATCCGAAAAGAACTGGGCGTTTTTGTTTTATTATTGTGTTATGCGTGTGAGAAAGTCTTTCGGGGTCCATTTTTGCGACCCCAAGAAGTCGGGCTGTTCATGCTAGTTGTGATTCCAGCTACGTTGTGTTCGCCTTTTGCGGACATGCAAGAAATCACATTTGTGCATTGGTGCTGTGTGTAATTTTATGTGACATACACGACGGGTTGACTGAAACGACAGGAAGAACGTATTTGTACTCCAATGTAAAACAAGCGGTTTTTGTCGTCTTTTCTCGGGAACGTTAAGACATTAGTTTCCTTTCAACCAAATGTTTGAAATAGGATGAGTAAACAATCACATGAAAATTCCGTGGTTTTCAGGACGCAATGCCCCTTAAAAATAAAAAGAATATCAGTGATAATCATTGTTATAGCGAAATCGTGCTAAAACATGTCTGTGGAAACACATTTTGGAGGAAAATTCAATTTGTAAACAAATTTCCAAGCAAAGTTATTGACCTTGTATATAATAAATGCATCTTTTTTTTACTCCCCGTTTGGTCTGTGCACTCTTTTTGACAAGAGTTTATTTTTAATCGTAGTCTAATCGCACAAGCTCAAACTGTATATATGCAAAATGTTTATTGCAATTGCGGGTCTACAACTTTTTCAAAAGTCATAAAAGCCTTATTATTGAGTGAGGCAACTTAAACCTGTGAAGAAAAAATGTGTGGCATCTTTATCGGTGTTCTAAAACTGCAAAAAAAAAAATACTTCTGTGAAAACCCGGCTGTGCTTTTCAAAATAGTTTTATGAATACAGCTATCCCCTGTCATTGACCTTGCCCACGTTTTTAGATTTTCTTTCTCGCTCTGTTTTTTAGAAATGTTGACCTGTTCTCGTACTGAAATTGACTGTGGACATTACTGCATCCGTGGCACCCTGCAGTGTGACCGTGTAAATGACTGCTTTGAAGGAACGGATGAACTAAATTGCGGTAATCAAGAGAAAGATAATGTAAACGTAAAGAGTTCATGACATCAATTTTACACTAAAAAATAGAGTTTTTTTTTCTATAATTTGTCGTTCCTGTGATATGAAAACTGTTTTGAAATCACCTCTTGTTCAACTTTTTGATCTTTAAAATATTTCATACGTTCCCTTTTTACCGAGAACGCTATTGATGTGACGTCATTTCCGGCACATACTCTTCGGTTTAGGGGTTTTCTGTTCAAATTGTGAACCCAAAAATTCTCATTGCAAACATTATGTGTGTACATTTTGCTCATTGACTTGCTGTCATCTGGTGAAACGACAAAAATTCACCTTTTACAGCAAATTTACAACGGTAACCAACTTTGTATAAGTATAAAGGAAAAAATGCACCAAAAATCGCACTACGAGCAATAGCATCAAGAATGAAGATTTTGTTATTAAAATGTGACTTTATAATGTACAGGGTGTATGAACAAAATCTGAAAGTACTGGATAACATGAGTGTAGCGGGGGATAAGGGGGCGCTTGCCCCGCCCCCCCCCCCTCTGTAAAAACACAAACAAACAAAAACGGAAGAAAAACAAAGAGAAGGAGGCGCAACTTCATATTGTTGTTTATTTAATGGATTGGGGGAGGGGGCAAATGTTCCTGCCCACACTCGAAAACCTGATTAATCGGGGAAATGCTGGAAAATGTAGGGATTTGGGGAAAACAAATTTGCTTTGCGCCCCCTCTTGAACAAAATCATGGCAACGCCCATGCTGGATAACTATGTAAACAATTATTAATTGGACGCTGTCATTGTACTGTAATCGAAAAGAGTGATTTATCGGTTTTCTATGGATAGCTTACTTGAATCCTTCAGTCAAAGGTTATTTAAAACATTTAGGTGAAACAAACTTTCTCCAAGTTGGGCTTGGTGGCTTTCATACTTGATACTGTGAGCTCGCTGACCGACTAAATTCCATTATTTTTTGATTAACTGTTTTGTTGTCCTGTACATATATAAGCTAAATAACTAGGTTTCATTTATTCTTCACAAAGAAGAGGTTTGCTATAAATAAGTAGGGAAAAAGAGATTTTTCTGTATACTATTGTGACTTTTTCTTTGTCTGCAAGAAGGAGAAAAGCGAAAATGTGCGCTCAAACAAATGTGCACACAAGATCTTATAAGCAAGCTATTGCTAATATATTTGAATTTTAATACACAGACGAGGACCGTCTCGTGTACATTGGAGCATCCGAAACAGCTGAGCTTGCCTCGACTAGATACCCGAGCGGGTACATCAATGACATCAAGATAACGTGGATCATCCGAACCGAAGAAACTCGCAGGATCCGCATTTCCTTCACCCAGTTTTATACCGAGTTTTGGTATGACGTCTTCCAGGCCGGTGATGGTGACAGTAGCGCCCACGATGTGTTCTTCCAGTGGAGTGGGAGTGGGTGGAACAGATACCCGCCCGATCTGCTGTCAGCTGGAAATACCATGTGGCTTCGGTTCACTACTGACGAAAGTTACCAATATCAAGGGTTTCTGCTTACAGCACGCAGCGTACCTGCCTCTGGTAAGCCATAATGCAATCTTTTTTTGTAAAACAAATCAATAAAGATGTATGATCTGACCTTTTTCAGGCAGATCTTTGCATGGTATTGCTCGTTGAAAAAAAAAGAGTTGTGCAAATGAAATGCTTTTTCGTAGGAACACAATTTTTTCAACTTGTTGGTATGCAAAAGTGCACTTCTTAAACATTTAATATTGTCCTTGCTTTTCCAGACAACTGAGGGCGCTGTTGCTGTGATGTTATTTCAGGAAGAATCTGTTCTAGACGTTTTCTGATCAAATGTGAACCAAAACATTTGCTCATTGAACATGTGTGAGAAGAGTTTGCTCATTGGCCAATTGCCCTTTACTAATACCGAATCACCAAAAAAAAAAAAACACCATTAATTTTACAACATCAAAATATCTAAAATTCTGGTAACCTTTAGTGGAGGAGAAGCTGGAAACATGGAGGTTTCTAAAATAACATCTTTTTATGCTCATACATATAGCAATTTGCATTAGCAAAAATTAAAGGCACCAAAATTCCCTTAAAAATGGTAAAATGAACTTAAAAATAAGGTTCAATGGGACACAAAGGTGCATGGGTTGAATTTTCCTTTTAAAGCCTAGGTACAAGGGGAGGGGGTGGTATGTGAACCGAGTGTATATGATGGCCTGTGTGCCCACAATTATGTGCACAGTCCCACAATTCAGCCAGATCTAACGTGATTTAGTCAAGTGAATTGTTTTCTGTCGGTGGTGGACATTCATGCAAAAATAGACTGCCCGAAGGAGATTAAAACTAGAGATAGAGAGAGAGAGAGAGAGAGAGAGAGAGAGAGAGAGAGAGAGAGAGAGAGAGAGAGAGAGAGAGAGAGAGAGAGAGAGAGAGAGAGAGAGAGAGAGAGAGAGAGGGGGGGGAGGGGGGGGAGCTAAAAGCGGCACGTTTGAGGCAACGATAAGAGTCCTAATAAGTGCAGTAAAACCAGACGGTGGGGTCATGGTTGCCAATTTCATGTGAGCCTAGTATTTTGAAATGTGTACACGACGATTCTGTCACTAAAATATATCCTTTCATTTCACCCATTTGTCCTAGACAATTTGACATGTTCCCCTAACCAGATTGACTGTGGGCATTCTGTGTGTATCGACTCTTCCTGGCAGTGTGACGATGTACCGGACTGTTTTGATGGACGCGATGAACTGGGCTGTGGTAAACCCCATCAATATTTTAATGGAATTCATCAATTAGCAGGAATGGTATAAACTGGTTAACTAGAAGCCTCATCAGTGTGGCTAAAAACCGAGCCTTATCGAGCTATACAGTGCTGACAGTAACTCGTGAGGAAAAAGTTCTGCGGAAATCAAATTCGAGACCGTTTTAAGTTTCACTTGATTTTTATTCTGTATTCTGGGAGATATATACTTATTACCAGGACAAATCAACAGATTAATGTAAATGACGCCGAGAAAAACACTGCAATCATATTTGGACGAACCTCTGTAAATTGTGCTGAAATGAAAATTCACAGGGATAACTAGACATGCATCAGGAACAGAATTACATTGGTGCTGGTTATTAAAAGGTAACTATCTTCCGTAGTTAAAATCAATTTAAAAAAAAACAGTCCCGATTTCGATTCCTTAAAACAACTTGTTTTCACAAGTTGCTGTCTCCACTGTGTGCGTCACAATACGGAGGAAGTCCAGTATTTGAGTCACTTTAAAAGCTTTTTTTTCTAACGTCACAAACCTAATTCGCCGGTAGTTGCTCAGACAGGAGTACACCTATACTTAGACCTAATTACTTGGTGAAGAATGGTCTATTTGTAATGGGAGCGCAAACGTAAAGGAAATTTGTGACAGAAACTACAAATGGCAAAAGTTAACTGTAATTCAACTACGGTGAATTTTCCGTGCACGATTTGTGACATCAACTTCACTTTCCCTGTTTTACACGAGGTATGGATGGGCATTCACGTTAATCTGACTGGGGGATCATGAGTCAGCTGCAACAATGTTCTATTTATACATAGCCATTCAGAAATTGTTGACCTATTTATATTCCTCATTTTTTTGACAGGTACTCATGAAATATTCCTCAATGCCAGTGAAACAGCCACCATACAAATTTCATCCGTTCACATTGACTCCGTGTGGCTCATTCAGACTCTGGAAGACCGGAAAATTCTCATCACTTATCCCACCGGTTATTTCTATTTGAGTGGATCCTTCGTTTTGCGAGCCGGTGATGGTGACGATAGTACCAACATCACAAATATCTTTTTTGAATGGAGAAGGTATAGCTATTATGAACGTAGACCCCCAGACCTGCTGTCAGACGGGAATAAATTGTGGTTTACCTTCGAGCACGGAAAGTCGTTTGACTCATACGACTTCGGCATACTGGCTACGAGCGTTCCGTTATCAGGTAGGCATATCATTTGTATCTGTGGATAATTCTCTGAAATTCTCTGGTGTCCACATTTTCTCGTTTCTGTTGCATCTGGCATCTATAAGTTTGTAATTCAGGTGCGCTCTTTAATGTAGCGGTACTGTTCCTCCAAAACTGGTTAAGTGAAGGAACAAAATCATCCTCAACGATAAAAAAAATCTATTCAACATGAATGACACACATGCACGAATTTTGTATTGAAAAAACATGAATTTTAAGAAAAAAATCTGTGTGCGTGGATAACATAAAAATAAGTATTGAAATCCTTTCCAGTGTAAAACTTTAATATTATTTTTGTTGTAGTGAAATCTTGTTTGTTTCCCGCTTGGTTATGATGATACGGGGCCGTATCATAAGTCAGACGCCTCATAGGTCCGACGCCTCATAAGTCCGAAATTTCGGACTTATGAGGCGTCGGACTTATGAGGCATAAAATTTATTTATTCCGCTTCATAGGTCCGACGCCTCATAAGTCCGACGCCTCATAAGTCCGACAAATTAAACGCCTCGTTTTTCCGTTGTCGGACTTATGAGGCGTCGGACTTATGAGGCGTCGGACCTATGAGACTTCGGACTTATGAGGCGTCGGACCTATGAGGCGTCGGACTTATGAGCGGACCCGATGATACAAAAATGCATACATTCTTTTTCCGTATTTTACTCGGAAATCATCACTTGTTAGTTTACTCAAATGCAGCATGGTTTGAGGGAAGTAGTGGGAATTACTGGTCCTGAGGTGTATCCTGAGGTGTATCTCCCAACGCGCATCGAAAAGAGGTAGTCAAGCTGAGCTGCACCGATAGACCAGTAATTCCTTCCATTTTCCAGAAATGAGCCATGCTGTGTTTGTGTAAACGACGTACTCCATTTGGCAAATGACGTGCTCCAATTCGATCATGAACATTTATGAGGTGTTGTAAAACAGAATACTGACTGGTCAGTCTCAGGCCATAAGGCTGTAGTGGATTTTGATTTTCTTGGCTTTGACTTTCAGAAGCTCTGACCTGTTCCTTGGGTGAAGTGGACTGCGGACATTCAGTCTGCCTTAGCCACGCCTTCCAGTGTGATACCACATCAGACTGTCTAGATGGCACTGATGAG
Organism: Patiria pectinifera; assembly: GCA_029964075.1. NCBI lineage: Eukaryota > Metazoa > Echinodermata > Asteroidea > Valvatida > Asterinidae > Patiria > Patiria pectinifera. The sequence goes on along the minus strand of CM057138.1, from coordinate 14,723,923 downwards.
CTGGACTGCGGTAATGATAACATTATTAACGTTGTTTTGGTAAATCACATTTTTGATGTTGCAGTACTCCTGTGCCAGCTGATACTACACAAGTATATTCTAGATCCATACCTTTGGCAGTCTGTTCGATTACCAGACCTGACAGTTGAGTTAACAAGTTCAAACTTGCTCATCAAAGGTTCTTTTTACCTTCTACGGTCCGAATATTGAACTCTCTTCCTACCCACATACCAACTATCAGAAAACCAACCAGCTTCAGTAGACAGGTTAATCGCTGGGCGACAAGCCGTCAGTAGTCTATTTTGGTCGATAATTTTTTTTTTAATATTAAGGTCTGGATATGCCTTTCATATAAAAAAAACAAAACACAAATCAGATTTATTCATGATGTTCCCAACAAAAGTGAGAAAGTAAGTTTTTTAGTTTCGGTTTTCTTTTTAGATAAAGACCGTCCGCTGTTTATTCCGGCCAATGAGACAGCCCGCATTAGCTCGACGTCATATCCAAACAGCTACCCCAGCAACCTTAATATCACTTGGATCGTCCAAACCGACGTGGGTTGGAAGATTCGCATTACATTCTTCAGCTTTTCAACCTATACTTACTACGCTGGTGACCTGCTCCGTGCGGGAGATGGCAACACTGCAGCCAACTCTCAGTTTTTTAAGTGGCATGGGTATAAAATGCCTCCCGATCTTCTATCCACTGGCAGTGACATGTGGCTTCGATTTACCTCTGACGGGTATGGTAGCAGCTCTGGATTTTCTTTAGTGGCTTCTGCTGTCCCTTCTTCAGGTAAGCAAATCTACCAAGGGTGCATGTTTTTGTTGTAAATTCCTATAGCAAGGTGTCCAATACAACCTCTGGTATGGGTAATCTTAAAAATAACTAGAGGTTCGCGTTTGTTGTTACAAACGCAGAGTGGTCGGGTGTAGACAACTATTTCATTAGACATTGTCCAGTTAAGTTATGAGTATGTTTATGTCAAAAAAAAAGATGAAGAACTTTTACATTTCCAGTACAAATTATTTTTTGCAAAAATAATGCGTCTTTTAGGGTACGATAAATGTCAGTAAACATTTAGGTAAACGTACAATTTATTTCTTTTAACTTGATATTTTTGTTTAAAAGTACTAGATGAAAGAAGATCGTAATTGTTTTAACGAAATTCGTTTGTAATTTGACACCCAATGACGTCATCATGACATTCAGAGTAATATGCACCACTTAGGATAAGGGTCAATATATTTATATATATATATTGAAAGTTACAATTTCATATCATAAACCGTTTAGAAGAAAACCCACAGAAACGTGCTGTACGGAAAAAAAAGAAAGAAAGAACTACAGGTTCGCGTTTGTTGTTACAAACACAGAGTGGTCGGGGCAGGCAATTTTGTTCATGAAACACTGCTGAGTTAAGTTATGAGTATGTTTATGTAACAACGAAGGATCACGAAATTAAATCCTTTCCATCAAATTATTTTGTTGAAAAAATGAATCTTAAACAGTGTGCTAAATTTCCGTAAAAATTGTATGTACACATACGAGTTATTTCTGGCTTGATGACGTCATTATTAAAAAAAATGTGAATAGTGAATAGTGATTTAGTTCGGAGTGAATAAATGTTTATTGTGAAGTTAAATAACGTATGCAAATATGGAAGATATAACTGTATGTATTTATAACACCTAACTTCCGGTTTCATGACGTCACAAGTATTTGGAAGCAAAAGGTAAACATTAATTGTTATGGAATCGTTATATGGGCTTCGAAGATATACGACATGGATCAAATGATAGAATTCAATTTAAAATATGATTCTCATCGACGTAACTTCCGGTCTGATGACGTCATGAATTTGAAACCTTGCTAAGTTATCTGTGATTAATCAAAGAATATCAAAGGGCGATTTGGTAAAATTGGAACCGATGTTCTTCAGATTAAAGAAATAAAACACAATTTATGTGCCGGTAGGGGGCGCCCTTTCAGATTATGACGTCATCCTTCTGTTTTTTGTGACTTGCATTTCTCACTAAACACTTGCATAATATATATGTCTGTAGTAAAGTGCTTCCGCTTTTGCGAAATATTCAGTTTTCATTGCACTTCCGGTAACACCGAAAGTAAAGGTCAAGCGGCTTTGTGTCCGAGAACAAGAAATGTTTCTCACGGCATAGTCTACAACCTCACGAAAAAATGAACACGATACTCTATTTAGTTCATAAGATATAGCGCAAACTATTTTGTCCAAATTTGCCCTTAAATCGCTTGTAATTTGATACCTGATGACGTCATGATGACGTAACAAAATGTATAACATCTTCGTAACATGGTAGAAGTTAACACAAGTTTTTGTGATTGTACCGTAAACCGTTCGGTAGACCCGGAAGTTAAGGTCAAGCGACTTTACGTACACGATAAAGAATGTTAAGCAATTAATGGTCTATCTCAATGCACAATACAAAATCATTGATCATTCTGTTCAAGAGTGGTAGTTGACAGAAGATCGTCATTTTTTAAACGAAAATCGCCTGTAATTCGACACTCGATGACGCACCACTTCCACCACTTAGGATGAGGGTCGATATATATTGAAAATTACAAGTTCATATCATAAACCGTTAAGGAGAAAACCCGCGGAAACGTGCTGTATGGAAAAGAAAGAAAGATTAATCGTAACAATAATAGAGAGTGGTCGGGTTGTGCCACTCAATGAAAGAAGACTAGAGGTTTGCGTTTGTTATTACAAACGCACAGTGGTCGGGCAGGCATTATTTTCATTAAACACTGCCGATTAGTTATGAATATTTTTATGCAAGAACAGAGGATCAAAAATTAAATCCTTTCCAGTACAATCAATTATTTTGTTAAAAATTAAGTAATGCAATTTCTGGGTTAATGACTTCATTATTCAAAAATGGAAAGTAAATACTGATTTAGTTCGAAGTGGATCAATGTTCATTGTGAAGTTAATTGTGAAAATCAGGAAAATATAAGTGCAGTATTCATAACACCTAATTTCAGGTTGGATGACGTCACGGTATTTGGAAGCTAAAAATGAACGTTGCAATGGATATCATTATTTGGGCGAGTATATACGACATGGATACGAAGATACAGCATGAATCAAATGATTACAATTAAGTCTAAAATATGGTCGTTTTCAAATTCTCATAGAAGTAACTTCCGGTCTCATAACGTCATGATTTTGAAATTTTGCCAAGGTATTTTTGGTTATTCAAAGAATATCAAGGGGCGATTTGATAAAATTTGATCGAATGGCTTTCAAATTAAAGAAAGCAAACACTGTTTTATGTGCCGCTAGGGGGTGCCCCTGAACAAGATTACGTTATCACCATGTTTTGTGTGTCTGGCATTCCTTACTAAACACTTTTATTATTTGTATGTTTGTAGTAAAATGTTCCGCTTTTGAATTATATTCGGTTTTTACTGCACTTCCGATAACTTTACTTCAGGCGGTTTTTGAGTCCGGGGACAAGACATTTTTCTCACGGCATAGTCTACAACCTCAAGAAAAAACAAACACGATACTCTATTTAGTTCAAAGATATAGCTCAAACTATTTCATCAAAATTTTCCCTTAAATCGCTTGTAATTTGATATTTGATGATGTCATGATGACGTAATTTTTTTTAATAACATTTTTGTTTCACGGTACGTGTTCACACCAGGTTTTATGATCATACCGCAAACCGTTTGGAAGACATTTTGTCTTATTTTGATTTCAGGCTAAAGTCTTCGTTTTGAATTTACCTAACTTTGACCTTCCGGTAGACCCGAAAGTAAAGGTCAAGCGAGTAAACGTACACAAACAAATAAGCGTCTATCTGATTACAAGATTGGAAAATAATTGATCATTTTGTTCAAGAGTTATAGGTGAAAGAACATCGTCATTTTTTTCAACTAAAATCGCTTGTAATTTGACACCCGATGACGTCTTCATGACGTCAGAGTAATGTGCACCACTTCAGATGAGGGTCAATATATATTGAAAGTTACACGTTCCTATCATGAACCGTTTAGGAGAAAACCCGCGAAAACGTGCCGTACGGAAAACAAGAAAGATTTATGAGAACAATTCCAGAGAGTGGTCGGGTTGTGCCCGACCACTGAATTAATCGCAACAACTCAACTCTATGAATTTACTGTCAGCGTTCTCGGTCCGCCAGTGCAAGAAAAAATCCTGCGTGACTTGTAATTACTCACTTGGTTTGTAAATCAACGCGGATAATGTCTTGGTCAGACTGTAGATTACAGGCTTTTGTTATCACGATTCGATGTAAAGAAACACTAACATTAATTAGTAACGTAATTTTGCATTTTCCTGTATTTTTTGGGGGGTGGGATTTAATAAATAATAACACATCTGATATCGTTTCAGAAATCTTGACGTCGTGCTCCCCAAGTGACTTTGACTGTGGTCATCACTCTGTCTGCATCCCTGACATTTGGAAGTGTGACGGCTTTGTTGATTGCTTGTTAGTTGCAGAGGATGACGAGCATAACTGTGGTAAATGATTCATTTGACATTGATCATGTTTTGAGCAAAGTTTTATTAATGTTTGTCAAACATAAGAATATGTGTTATCTGGTTAGCTGGTTCTTGGTTAGCACTTAACTTGGTGGTATTTTGGTTAATGTATATTGTGTTATGAAAAGAAATTCTTATGTAGGCAAATTTAGTCAATCAATTGGAATTCTTTTAAATGACCTATGTGTGAATATTTTGTCCGAAGCCTCTGTATTGGATAGAAGAATGCGATATGCTTCATTAATTTTCAAAATTTTAAATTCCAATAATTGAAGAATGTAAGTATACCAACGGAGTCTTTCAAACTACTTAAAGACCTGTATTTCGGTTTCTTTAGACAACGATCGTGTTATGTTCCTTGGGGCAATGGAAACAGCCGAGCTAGGGACTACAAACTATCCATCCAGTTATTCATCTAACATCGAGATTACATGGATCATCCACACCGATGAAGACCGCAAGATTCGCGTCAGTTTCTCCGACTTCCAAACTGAGCATCTGACTGACTTTGTCCAGGCAGGAGACGGCAACAGGAGCACAGACAACGCCTTCTTCCGATGGAGTTGGTACAAGCTTCCGCCTGATCTGCTATCCTTTGCTCCGGTGATGTGGCTTACTTTCAAATCAGATGGCAGTGTCAATGAACGCGGATTTTTGTTGTCCGTTGCCAGCGTGCCAACTACAGGTATTGCAAGCATCTACCTGGCCTAATTTCATGGCTCAATTCCACAATTCTATGCTAACAGAAGGGTGCGTGTGCCCTTAGGCAAGGCATTTTGTCACTCATTGCTTCTCTCCACCCAACAAGTATATTGGTACATGTGAGGGCAGAGATGGTTATTGTGATTGAATAAGCACCCGTGCGTCTAACAGGCTGTATCAAGCTATGTTCTCCCAGGAAGCTGAGCTGGTATATAGAATGTTCCATTGGCACAATAAGCAGGGGTAATTATGATGTAGCGTCTTGAGCACCAGTCCGGGTGGATACATGCGCTTTGTAAATACGCACTATTATTATTATTATTCGATTGACTGTTTTTTTTCTTCTTTTCTGGTCGTACAGAGGAATTGACGTGTTCTCCTGACGAGTTTGACTGTGGGCATTCAGTCTGCATAAGTAACTCTTCGAAGTGTGATGCAGTAACTGATTGTTTGGATGGAAGTGATGAATTCGATTGTGACAGTAAGAACATAATTACCATGCTGTTGAGGAAAAATATTATTAGTAATCCCGCGAGCACGAGTGGAACACGGAATTATGTAGTGCGTCTGTGTCCCACATACCTCGAGGCCGAAGGCCGAGTGGTATGTGGGACAAAGACGCACTACATTTTCCGTGTTCCACGAGTGTGAGCGTGTTAACGAATTTGTCTTCAAGCAAATTTGACGCACTCAAAAGATTTTCAGCGGTTATCCTATTACACGTGCGTGTAATGGCGTGCGCATCTTGGAATGGCGCAATACGCGGAGTGCGGTATGGACCGTGGCCATGCGGTATGATTATATGAAGCACGGTTTGTTGCCATGAATCGACCAATCAGGATCGACGATTCAAGTTTACTTGAAGGTAATACTGCATATCATAGTTACACAACTGACCAATTACATTTGTACGCGTTTTCGTGTCAACACAATTGTGCGATCAAAATATATGATTACATATCGATTTGTTTATGGCCAAAACCGCTCCTATTTTTTTTTTACCAGATTCAACCCAATTTTGCGCATAGCACGATGGTAACAAAATGTAATACAAATGCGCGTTTGCGCAACGTGTAATGTGTGTAGAAGTGAGCGGCCGGCCGGCGTGACAAGACTTGAGCGTAGTGTGTACGCACGCACAACGCAATGCCCACGACGTATGTGAGCAGGGTTATTATTGGCGATCATCTTCTTCAATCCTAAATGTACGGGCCTTAACAATGTCCAATCAGAATACATGTTAGATAATTAGTTAGACCAGCAGTCTCTTTTTTAACAATGCCGTACGGCGGTGTTGTTTGTGTTTACCGCGAGTTGAAGCGGTGCGGGTTTACTGAAAACCTTGATTTACACACAAAATCGTGTTAAATTCTGCTAAAACAACAATATATATCCTGAAAAATACGGGCTTTGTTTTTCATATAAAGTCAATATTTTATATCAGTATGATGTAGAATAAAATTGTCTGTCTTATATTCTTTTAACAACTCCGTTTTCCAATGATGTACAAAAACCCATCGAGGCGCCGTTTTTGATGGCAATTCCCATAGCGGAAAAATCAATTCGCTTGAAAAGGAGCACTCACAAATTGATATGAAGAGATGAAGTAAGAAAGTATGAACGTTTAATGAACTAGTGAGTTTTGTTTATCCATTTAATCAGGCACTTTGCGAATATGGTGTTTTGTATGGTGGCTTTAAAGGGACATTGCACATATAAATTGCCGCCAATATTGACGCCAATATTCACGACATGGCCTCCATGTCGCAAATATTTGCGCCTATATTGACGCTAATAGTCACGACATGGACCCAAGTCGCAAATATTGACGCCAATATTCACGACATGGCCTCTATGTCGCAAATATTGACGCCAATATTGACGCCATTATATACGATATGGTCTCCGTGTCGCAAATATTGACGCCAATATTGACGCCAATACTCACGACAGGCCCAAGTGGTAAACCCACTCATGCGTGACTTTTTTTTCACAGCAACTTGGGTGTCCGTTACCCACACAGTCTTGCACCCAGACACACTGATCTCTTGTTGAACGTTTGTTGTGAGGCGCAGCGTGAGCCATGAATATACATGTACATTGGATAGAAGGTGACAGTTTTAGCCAATTTTCGGCTAACTTTGAGAGAATTTTTGCAAAAAACGAGAGTTTGACAGAAAATTTGACAGAATGGATTTTTTGGGCAGATTTCCGGCAAAATTCTGCAAAAATGGTTGTAAATTTGATTTGATGAGAAAAACAGCGAATTTGAACAAAAAATTGTACATATTCTTTTGAAAAAAGTGTTCCTTTCAAACAAATTAACCCTGGCATAATGGACAGGTTGGCTTGTCTAGGCAGAGTTGTAATGACTCGAGTCACAATTTTTGGTGACTTGACTCGACTCGAGTCCCTTAGGGTAAATGACTCGACTCGAATCGAGTCACTGCGAGCAAATGACTCGACTCGACTCGAGTCCCTCATCAGAAGACTCGACTCGGCTCGAGCGAAGGCTAATAAGACTCGATCGAGTCCCAAAAATAAAAAGCGCAACTTTGCGAAAAGTATTTGCAATGACACGGTGCAAAATTTATACTAATTCGCTGTTTCATCATTTGTTTTGGGCGATTTCTTATAAAGCTTTTGGATTCTAACGCTTGCTAAAGTTATGGTCTCTTTTTTAAAATTTAAGTATACATAGTGTTCAAATAATCGTAACTCGAATTGACTCGAGCTAAATATTTGACTTGACTCGACTCGACTGGACTCGACCTTTTGACCTAATGACTCGACTCGATTCGAGTCACTTCTTTAAAATGACTCAACTCGACTCGAATCATTTCTTTGAAATGACTCGACTCGACTCGAGTCACAAAAATCAGTGACTCGTTACAACTCTGGGTCTAGGTGCTGAAGTTCACTGGGAAACGTCGTCACGGTGGCCAGATCCGCGTTTTGCTCAAAATTAACGGGATAATTTCAATACGTCTTTATGTGACTATAGATCGTTTATAATGTGATTTGAACTAATTACGGTAATTCTACCGATCTACATGTGATTTTAAGTGTTTATAGTGTATTTCGAGTAATTCTGGGGAATTTGGCATATTTTTGATAAATCTGACAGATTTGTTTATGTGCATTTAGCAGAATTTGGCTCTGATCTTACCATCACACTGATGGGACGTCTGTATCCTTGCAGCGAAGGAAGTTCGCGCTAACACAAACATAATATTAAAACGTGTGTACTGTAGGGTGCGCCAGACTATTTGCTTGAATTACCAACGTAGGTTCCTAAAAAAGAAGAAGAATATTCACGTCTGAGTGGGTTTGGGACTTACGCCATGTCGTGAATATTGGCGTCAATTTTGGCGTCAATATTTGCGGTTTGGGGCCATGTCGTGAATATTGGCGTCAATATTGGCGTCAATATTTGCGACATGGAGGCCATGTTGGAATATTGGCGTCAATATTTGCGAATTGGGTACATGTCGTGAATATTGGCATCAATATTTGCGACATGGAGGCCATGTCGTGAATATTGGCGTCAATTTTTGGGTCAATATTTGTGACTTTGGTCCATGTCGTTAATATTAGCGTGAAAATTGGCGTCAATATTTGAGACATGGTGGCAATGTCGTGGATATTGGCGTAAATATTGGCGGCAATATTTGCGACTTGGATACCATGTCGTGAATATTGGCGTCAATACTGGCGTCAATATTTGCGACTTGGGTCCATGTCGTGAATATTGGCGTCAATACTGGCATCAATATTTGCGTCTAGGGTCCATGTCGTGAATATTCGCGTCAATATTGGTGTCAATGTTTGCGACATGGATGCCTTGTCTTGAATATTGGCGTCAATATTGGCGTCAATATTTGCGACATGGAGGCCACGTCGTGAATATTGGCGTCAATATTTGATACTTGGAGACCATGTCGTGAATATTGGCGTCCATTTTTGCAACTTGGGTCCATGTCGTGAATATTGGCGTCAATATTGGCGTCAATATTTGCGACTTGGAGACCATGTCGTAAATATTGGCGTCAATATCGGCGTCAATATTTGCGCTTTGGAGACCATGTCGTGAATATTGGCGTCAATACTGGCGTCAATATTTGCGACTTGGGTCCATGTCGTGAATATTTGCATCAATATTTGCGACATGGAGGCCATATCGTGAATATAGGCGTCAATTATGGGGCCAATATTTGTGACTTGGGTCCATGTCATTAATATTGGCGTGAATATTGGCTTGAATATTTTTTGACATAGAGGCAATGTCGTGAATACCGGCGTCAATATTTGCGATTTGGATACCATGTCGTGAATATTGGCGTCAATATTGGCGTAAATATTTGCGACTTGGGTGCACGTCGTTAATATTGGCGTCAATACTGGCGTCAATGTTTGCGACATGGATGCCATGTCGTGAATATTGGCGTCAATATTGCGTCAATATTTGATACTTGGAGACCATGTCGTGAATATTGGCGTCAATATTTGCGACTTGGGTCCGTGTTGTGAATATTGGCGTCAATATTGGCGCAAATATTTGCGACATGGAGGCCATGTCGTGAATATTGGCGTCAATATTAGCGTCAATATACATGTGCAAAGTCCATTTAAAGCCACTATGGTTTTGTCAACAATATTGGCGTCAATATTGGCGACTTGGGTCCATGTCGTGAATATTGGCGTCAAGATATGCGACTTGGAGACCATGGCGTAAATATTGGCGTGAATATTGGCGTCAGTATTTGCGACTTGAAAACCATGTTGTGCATATTGGCGTCAGTATTGGCGTCAATTTTTGCGACTTGGAGACCATGTCGTGAATATTGGCGTGAATATTAGCGTCAATATTTGCGCTTTGGAGAGCATGTCGTGAATATTGGCGTGAATATTGGCGTCAATATTTGCGACTTGGGTCCATGTCGTGAATATTGGCATCAATATTTGCGATTTGGATACCATGTCGTGAATATTGGCGTCAATATTGGCGTCAATATTTGCGACTTGGGTCCATGTCGTGAATATTGGCGTCAATATTAGCGTCAATATCTGCGACATGGAGGCCATGTCGTGAATATTGGTGTCAATATTGCGTAAATTTTTGATACTTGGAGACCATGTCGTGAATATTGGCGTCAATATTTGCAACTTGGGTCCATGCCCTGAATATTGACGTCAATATTGGCGTCAATATCTGCGACATGGAGGCCATGTCGTGAATATTGGTGTCAATATTGCGTCAATATTTGCAACATGGAGGCCATGTCGTGAATATTGGCGTCAAGATATGCGACTTGGAGACCATGTCGTGAATATTGACGTCAATAGTGGCGTCCATATTTGCAACTTGGGTCCATGTTGTGAATATTGGCGTCAATATTGGCGCAAATATTTGCGACATGGAGGCCATGTTGTGAATATTGGCGTCAATATTAGCGTCAATATAGATATGTGCAATATCCTTTTAAAGCCACCATGGTTTTGTCAACAAACATTAGAATATTTTAGGTTTTTTTTTCCAGTGTAAACATAAGATTAACCTAGACTGCTTTGTGTGGATTTTTCATAATGCCGACCTAGTTCAACACAGATAACTCTCATTTTCAAACTATGATCCAAACGCTGGAAATCTTAATATTTAAAGAACATTAAGTAGGATGTATCGTAACGACTATCATTTACTTAATATCATCAACCCATTTGTTTTCCCTATCAGGTTAATGTTGGTTGGTTCTAAATGGGGGGGGGGGGAGGGTGAGAATCATTTTAAAACTAATTATCGGTATTTATTAGGTGTCACCACAGTTATAAAAAAAACTTAAACGAATAATGTTTATCTTTCTTTGTTGTCAGATCGCAGGATATTTCTCGGTGCGAACGAAAACATCCAGATTACTTCTCCGTTTTATCCAAGCAGCTACCCGACAAACCTAAACACAACCTGGACCATACAGACAGAGGCGAATCGAAGGGTTCTAGTCACTTTCCATAGTTTTGAGGGTTCTCAACGTGGCACATTCAAGGCAGGGGACAGCAGCGCTAACGACACGTTCTATATTTCACACCGGTGGAGGTTTCCCCCAAATCTACTCTCCGATAACCGGACGATGTGGCTCAGTTTGGATTCTAGGAAGTATTGGTTTGGGGGATTTTTCTTGACTGCTTCTAGTGTACCATCAACTTGTAAGCACCCCTGCTTTGTGTTTTTTAATTGTGTGTTTGTCCATTTCCTGTATTCTTGCTGCGGAAATACGGAACGCTATTTCTTTTGCTGGCAGAAAAATTTCCGGAAAAGTGTTTTCATTCCGTAAAATAAACAAACCCTTTACATGAGTTTGGGACATGTGTACACGGTTGTGGGTGAAATAACAATATGTATTTGGATGAACTATATTATGTGTAAGTGTTTGGGCCGACGTGGTTGATTGTTATCACGCTAATTAGCATAATTAATATTTCCATTTAAGGAAAATCCGTAAAATTACGGCCAAAAAAACACGGAATATTTCACTTTACGGAGTCTGTAAATTTACGGACATTTTAAAAGTGTACTTTTTTACGCTCATAGTTGCTTATTTTACCATTTTACCAGTGCTATTTTACAGAACAACTTACCTTCCTAGGTCAACCCTTCCTAGGTCAACCCTGCGACGGCCGAGTTATTGTTGGCCACCAATAGTTCGAATTCTTATTAAACGTAAATTTTTCCTTTGATGAATCATTCGAAAGCGCGCTTTTGGGGGTGGGGATGGGGTAGGAAAATATCAATTGTAAGCACAAATCCTTCTTCAGGGTGAAATTCGAAATCAAATGGGGATTGCATATTTTAAAATGACTAATACATGTAATCAATATCTTGATGTCGCATGAATTCCTGTATATCGACCCAAGTTTTAACTGTTTTTTTTTTACATCAGAATGAGCAAGAATTCTGCATTGTACCTACAACAGTGTTCATTTTATGTGTTTTTTTTATTTCAGACACCATACCGTGTTCGTGGCGCAACTTTAACTGCGGTCACTCGGTCTGCATTGATGGGAGTTTTCGATGTGACGGTGAACTGGACTGTTTTGACGACAATGATGAAGAAAATTGCGGTAAGCCTATGTTTAGTAGAAATTATGTGGGTGCTGTTTTTGATCTAAAAGGTAATTACAATTTAGATCTATGTAGTTAACAGGGTTAAAATAAAGTAAAACCCCCAAAACAAAAGAGAAGGAATTTTTCCGTTCCCCTTGGATGGGATGCTTGTCCAGCGCAGGCTCAGTGCTCCCCAGCTAACGCTGTTACCAACTCCATGGTTGAGAGAGGCAAGTGGGGGTTAAGTGGCTCGTCCAAGGACACAACATATGACCAATAGCGTGCTTCGAACCATTGATAATGTGCAAACCTGACCCGAAACCGAAACCGACCCGACCCGAAACCGACTTCGGGTCGGGTCGGGTCGGGTCGGTTTGTCCATCTTTTCAGTCGGGTCGGGTCGGGTCGGGTAGGTTTAGCCATCTTCTAAAAAACCGAAATAAACCGAAATAAACCAAAACAGTTGAGAAATTCAGGTGATGCATTTTAATTGATCGTCACTGTAACCACAGCCCATTGTATGGTGTGGCCACCGAGCGCACTATCAAGATCCCACGGTATTTTCCAATCGGATGCATGGGACTGGCAGTGAAATAGATACATGTACATTGTAACAGTTTTCATGATACGGCGTGATGATACCATGCGTTTGTTCAATAAGCGGAGTTTCTTCTCGATCAACCAACTGTGTATGACAGAGAGAGACGTTGGTTTTGCACAAAAATTCATGTCACGTGGGTAACAGTTTTATACGTAAGGGCAGGCACAAAAAAGTGATTACTTTGTCCAACCTTATTCTTAGTCGGGTCGGGTCGGGTTGGTTTGAGGGTGTTCAGATCGGTTTGGTTCGGATTGGGTATATGTTTCGGGTCGGTTTGGCCTGTTCAACCCGAGCCGAGGCACATCATTAGCCCTGACCCTCTGATCATGAGTCACGAACCCCAACCACTATAGGCCCAGGCGCAGATACAGGGAGGGGGAGTGCAAAACCCCCGCCAGCTGTGTGCATTTTTTTTCATAGAAAATCTCCAAAAATGATGCGAGGGTTAATTCTGCCTCACACTACGACCTTCATGGTTGTCTTTTTTTCTCCATAGATAGCTGTCTCGGTCGATGCTTTTTAGACGGTCCTCGGTTCGGGGATTGTTGGTGCGACGCTGCTTGCGAGCTGACTGGAGACTGCTGTTCAGACTACATTGAACATTGCCAGGGGGCACAGATGCCAACTACTACCGCACAACCAGGTCAGAGGCAGTTGTATCGGAGACACTCAGGATTTTAAACACACAATCAGTCATATAGAATTACATATGTACGCAAATATGAATGCAAAAGGGTAAACAATACAGCTTCGCACTTGTTTAACGTTAAATCGGGCCAAGAAAACGGTTGGGAGTTTCATGGGGTAGAAAAATGCCAGATGGAAGTGTCAACCGCGTCCGCATAGAGTGTGTTGATTAACATAGAAATTTATTTAAATATATAGAATTGGGGAAGTTTTCAAAAGATTTCTTCCAGACTTGAAGGCCAGCTTTACCAGTAACTGGTATTGACATTTTGGCATCGACGACGGCGAATTTTTCACTTATATGAAGTTAGAATTTCTTGTTCCGTTATAGTTTAACATTACAATTATACTGAGCATTTTTTTTTTGAGAAACACAATGTTCAAAATGCCTTGTTTTGAGGGTGAATTAAATTCACTGCTCCGTTATAGCATCTAAGTACGTAATCGGATTAGCTTTGCTCAACAACGGCAGACGCTTTGAATTAGCAACCATAGTGCTGTACTAGCCAAGCACCTGGTTAATCAGCAAACCCACTGTGCTGTCTGTCATACGGACCACTTGTGCGAGGTGCATGTGGACGTGGTTGTGAACCAGTCGACAAGGCCTTCCAGCCAATTTACATTTCAGCCATTTTGTTTTGTATAACCACGTATGAAACACTTCTCACTACTTTGAAGCCCGTACTTCTTTGCCCGTACTTCTTTGTGTAATGGTTAAAGTATTGAGTAATTAAATAATGGTTTGTTAATATTGTCTTGTGCTTCAATCATCCTGTAGCTGTCGATGAATGTAACCCGGATGCGCCGTTGCACAACTGCGATGACAATGCAATCTGCAATGATACCTTCGAGGGTTTCACATGCACCTGTACACCTGGATATGCAGGAAATGGCGTGTATTGCACGGGTAACGTAAAACACACATTTTTTGTTATCCTAATTGCATGGTTTCATTTTGAATGAAACACAATGCATTATAATTGTTAACAGTACTTGCAGTCTGAAGATGGGATGGGAGATAACAACCTCAAGAAACATGTTGTCATGCAGGCATTGATAATAACAGTCATTGATAACATCAGATAATAAATCAATGTGCTTGTACAGAAATGAGATCAATTCATTCACCTCCAACCGACTATAGTTTAAATTGTAGAGTGTAGATATCTGACCTTTCAAAAATCGTTAAAATTTGCACAGTACAATGTACGTTCAAAACACTGCAGACATTGTTAAAGGGGCCGGGTTATTTTGACCATCTCTCAGCCGGGGGGCGGGCGGATTGCGCCCACCCCAAGATCTCGGCCATCGAGTGACGAACAATTTTGACACTCAGTTCATACATAGAACAACTCTTCACAAACATACCCAAGAAATGTCATGATCAAACGTCAAAGGGTTTTGGAATTATGGCTAATTAATTATTCATATGTATGAATGGCAATTCTGGTCCGCGTACACGACGTATATGGGACAATTCAGTTTTCACGGCGCGCCGGAAAAAGTTTTCGCTGCGCGACAACCCCTGGTCCGATTTTTATGTTTTTGGTGTCAAAAGATGCGCAAGGCTCGAAGCTAAAAAGTCATAAAAGCTCAGGTCGCGAAACATTTTTTTAAAGGCTATCGCGGAAAAAGTCTGGGGGGGGGGGCGGATTCCGCCCCGGCCCTTTTTTGGGTTAAACTTTATGTTATCTTTTAAAACTGTTATGAACTACCAACTAACGGAATTCACCTAAAGTTAGAATCTGAAAAAAAAACCCAGTCCCCTAGAGCGACAAATGTTTCCATTCCAATCTAGCTGGATTTTCGTCAAATGCAATGATGATACAATTTTCAGTGATTTTCTATTGGTACGGTCATTTCCAGATGTGGAACCGCCCAGCATTACTTGCCCTGCCGACTTCACAGTCTACACGGACTGTAGGAAGAGCTACTCAACGGTCTCCTTGCCCGACGTCCAGTCTGCATCCGACAACTCCGGCCAGTATACCATCAGCATAAACATTGGCGACTCGATATACGAGGTGGGCGACACCACGACTCTCAGTCTGGGAGCATCTCCTCACATGGTGCGCTACACCGCTACTGACAATTCCAACACTGCAGACTGTGATACAAACGTGACGGTGGCAGAAGTTTTCGGTAGGTGCAGCTTGACGTGTGCGATAATTCATATTTAGTGACGGTTGGTATAGCGGTAGGGCACAGGATTCATGATCGTGAGATTGTGGGTTCGAGCCCCGCCGTGGCCATGCGTGTTGTGCCCTCGAGTAAGGCACTTTTAATACCTAAATAACTCCTCTCAACCCAGGTGTTAAATGGGTACCGGCATTATTCACTGCTGGGAAGGTAACAGACTTGCTGTGGAGGAGGTGTGGCGATCCCGCAGTAGCATTTCATGGACTCGAGTCTGGCCCAATCGCTTCGTAAGAGAGATGGGCACTCCGTTCCTGTGAACACAGGTTCTTCGCCTTTAAGGATAAAGAACCCCAATGTATGCAATGAGTAAAAAGGCCCGAGAGCAGTGCTACAGTTACCTCATCATAAGGGCTTGTAAGAAAAGTGCGTTAACCCAGGAAATGCATATTCAATGAATAGAGACCTGAAAACGAGACCTGAAAAGCAAGTAGCAACATTGCTAATTATACCGAAAAAACTTGTCAATATAATGGGCAAAACCTAGCTCCAAGTAAAGTTAGAGTTTGTTCCAGGTACTCTGGGAAAATCTTACACATGTCGCCATCAAATATTACATTACATTAAAAGAGTGTACATGGATATCATTACAACAGATGGAACATTCTGTGAAGAAACCGGATCCCCACCTAACTGCATCTGTAAGTCAAACGAAGGGCTCGACTGCACTTGTTTCTACAAAAACTGTGGTCATGACTGTTCTCGTAAGTAAACAAACACAATTTGAAATTCATAAAACCAATAAGATGAATATTATACAAAATATGCAGGAAAGATCACACATACAAAAATAGTTTTGTGGAGAGCTCGTCAAGTTAGGGTGCTCCACTGCGAAAGTCTTGGAGAACATTTGTGTGTGTGTGTGTGTGAAATAACGTCCGTACTGTCATGGCTGACTTTACAGTGACTGCGTGTTTTTACATCGCAAGAGAATATGTCATGAGGCGCCTTGTACGTACGGAAGCGTAGAAGGGCCAAAAGAAATTAAGAATTTTTTTTTCCTATCTCGCCGCGGAGAGTTACTATCTCGCCGCGGCGAGTTACTATCTCGCCGCGGCGAGTTAGTAGGGAGGTTTCGCAAGCGAACGGATACGCTTACACTTACGTTTAGCTATCCGTATCCGTTTTTTACTTACGTGTAGCGAGCGAGATATGCGTGTCGTCAGCACGTATGACGTCATACGCCACTCACTATGCGCTAAACGTGCAGATGACACGCATATCTCGCTCGCTACACGTAAGTAAAAAACGGATACGGATAGCTAAGCGTAAATGTAAGCGTATCCGTTCTCTTGCGAAACCTCCCTACTATCTCGCCGCGGCGAGTTACTTTCTCGCCGCGGCGAATTACGATATCGCCGCGGCGAATTACGATATCGCGAAATGAATTACTATCTCGCCGCGGCGAATTACGATATCGCGAAATTAATTACTATCTCGCCGCGGCGAGATAATAACTCGCCACGGCGAGATAGTAACTCGCCGCGGCGACTTACTGTTTTGCATCGGCGAACGTCAGGCACGACGAATAGCGATACCATTTGGGTTCTATGGAACGCCAAAGAGGCATTTAATGTGATCATCAAATCGGTGATGCACTTTATAGATAGGCAGTGGAGTTTTGCAATCGTTGATTGACTGTCCCAATCGGTGATGGATTTTCGCGAGTGGTGATGGATTTATGTAATCTGTGATCAACTTCTGGCAAAACTAACAACCTAATCACCCACACAGGGCTGGGTTCTAATTTCTTTAGTTAGTACGTCCGATGAATGAAATAATATATGTAATAATAAAGTTGTCCTTTCTTTTTTTGTTAAGAATAAATTAAGAAAGAAAACAAAGTTCAATAGGCGGCAACAGGTGATTTATCCACTTTGAATGCCAGATCCATTAGCGTACGGGATGAGGATGACCCTGCCAACTATTCAACATTATGATTGCATCTCTCAAAGGGCGGGGAAAGTAATTACTGTAATGTACCGTCCTTTCGATCGTTACGGCCGATTTGAATGAAATAGCTCAAATTACCGTTACAAAGACATTTGGATGTTCGCGGGTTAACTCTTTAAACATCATTTACTCCCGTTTTGAAGGCCGTGTCTCAGAGATCATGATCCTACTATGTACTAAAAAAATTTGAAAAAAAGGCTTTGAGTTCGTCATTTTTCAATACTTTCAAGCGTCACGAATATTGATAAGCTCTACCCATATGGAATGCAGTTACAAAGTTTACGACTCCCTCCTTCACGAGTTCTCCACCCCTCAAAAATGTTAACATTTTTGGTTGTTTTCGATTGGTCTATACCATGACCCACGGGAAGTCACGCAGAGTCACGCTAATTAATATGCTAATAACGCGCACGTCATATTTACGTCAACGTTGCGGCAAAACCGGCCATGGTATAGCGTTCCGGTTGACCGTGTGTTTTAGTTAGTTATCCCGCGAGCGCGAGTGGAACACGGATTAATGTAGAGCATCTATAGTGGCCCGGCCGAGTGGTATGTGGGACACTAGACTAGGGCGGGTATTGGGCGGGTATCCGGTGAAGGAACCCTGTCTCACGGCCTTTCAGCTCGGATGAAATTTTGGGTCGCCCCTCCATTGTAACCTCAAGCCCCCCACGTCCCTTAGGATGAAAACCCTGGCTACGCCGATGCCTCTTTGGCGTTCCATAGGACCCGGAGGGATCGCAATTGTTGTGCCCGACGCTCACCGATACAAAATAGTAATTTGCCGCGGCGAGATAGTAACTCGCCGCGGCGAGATAGTAACTCGCCGCGGCGAGATAGTAACTCGCCGCGGCGAGATAGGAAAAAAAAATTCTCAATTTCTTTTGGCCCTTCTACGCTTCCGTATGTACGTGTCTATAATGTGACATAATACATAAGTCATATCAAAAATATGATTCTCATTGAGGAAGTTATATGTCACAGATCCTTCCCCCAAATTATTTGTTTTTAAAGTGTCCGCGCTGCCATTATGTACGGTATATGTTATGTAAACAGAATCCTCTGAGGGAGTGGAATGTACAGGACCAGGCAAACCATACCCAAAGTGCACAGATGTTGATCTTTGCGATCCTGGATACTCAGGACCACGCTGTGACAGCGGTAAGTTTATTTTCGTCCAGTAGTACAATGACTTACATGGAATCAACCTCAATTAAGAAAACCCTTGCCTGCAGTCACACATTTCTTCCACTTCCATTCCATGTATTGGCTGGTAAAAAAGCGAGCTATGCCAAAAATGATTACGTCAATATAATATGTATTTGTAACACATCCTTGTCAATGAGTGGAAAAATACACATTAAACATCATACGTCACGTGACATACGATGATGTTATCGTAGCGAAAATAATTGGGGTCCATTTTTGGGTAGTGGTCTAAAGTCTATCATACATTTGAAAGTGCTATAGTGCAAAGTTTGAAGAAAAGAAAAAGTGTACAAAACATGTGGAGAAAATATGCGCATTTAATGTAAAGTAACCAGACACCCGATGACGTCATCGTGACAAACATATTTAGCATACATCTTCAGGTTGTGATCTAAGTATGTACCAAATCTGCAGTTGATCAGATTGAGGAAAGTGCCAAAATGTATGTGTAGAAGAAAGAGGTGTACAAAACCTTTTAAGAGTCGGGGAAAAAAGGAGACACATTTTTTTACGAAAACAAGAGCTGTTTCGGCTGAAATGCCCAAACAGCTAAACAAAAGTCAGACCACATTCGGTCAAATTCCATCAACTGACACAAAAAATGTGGTAAATTGTAGATACAGATGGCATATCAATCACCTCCGGTCAAAGCATGGCCATATCAAACTAACCAGGGAATGTGTAACTATTCAAAGCAGTTATTAGTCGAGTTTGACTGTTGTGATGGCGTAGCTGAAATTGTCAGCCAGAGAGGGAGGGCCATCAGGTTTTGATTTTATTCTTCAGACAGTAACACTCTGCAGTGTCCAGAAGTTGACAACCGTTGTCTTGCTGATGGACTGTCGTCCGTAAAGATTAGTTGGACGCTCGGCCCCCTGGGTACTAGCTCCGACGTAACTTGCAGAGATTCCTTGGACGGAGCCACTGTGGAGACTACCGGGGGTGTGTTTGGTGTCGGCATGCACCACGTGGTCTGCTCCTCGGCAGATAATGCCTTCCCAGACTGCCTAATTTCTTTCAGTGTTTCACGTAAGTACCATGTTTTGTTTTTAATTTTAGCTCATCTGCAAACAATTATTGGAGATACCATGTTGGTTTCAAGCAAACCTTTTGATGGTTAACATTCAAAACGTTGAAACAAATGCAAAAGTCTGAAAAGGGTTAAAGGAAGTTTTGGAAATGCTTGTTAGAAGAGTGGTGTCATTGTTGTGTAGCTAAGTTACATTGTTTTTTTTTGCCTTGTAGACTTCCCGTCTCTGAGAGTACCTGAAGTCGGTGGGCAGTGCACGGATCCAGGCATGAACACATCTACAGTGGCATGGACCGAGGTTCATGCCGGTGACGCTGGTGAAGTCACCATTGATTGCACAGACTCTGGTGATGGCGTTGGTGTCGGTATTGCAGGAGGTGTATTTGGAGTAGGACTTCATACCGTCACCTGCCGTGCTGTCAATGATGTTGGGTGTGCGGAGTCAAAGGACTTCACGTTCAAGGTCATGGGTAAGACAGTGTTCTCCCCAACGTTTTTTTGGAGGGCGGGCCAGCCTGCTAAAAGTCTATATCACCATGCTATACGTCTGCTTCCCTGCTCAAATTTTCAACATTAGTTTTCTAATTTTGTTTTTACATACTCTACATTACGTTTTCACAGTTAAACAAAAAAGACTATAATTACTTTATGGACTCTTAATTGTTAAGTAAGGAAAAAACTTCAAGATTTTATATAGATCAAATACCACGCAATGCATGTATATGGCAGGTTATGTCTAGAGAGAGTATACTCTTTACACTTAATCAGGTCTTTTGTCTGCTATGCTGCTCTGCTCTGCTGCTCTGCTAAAGTTGTACTCCCTAGCAAACACTATGAGAATAAATACACTAAATATAAAGGTATATATTATACTCATACTGCAATAAAAGTAGACAGAGACCAAAGTTGTGTGTGTGTATGTTCCACAGCTTCAAGTTTAATGCAAATTAACCGGAATACCAAATAGTAGGGCAAGCCGGAAGCCTTAGGCGGTACTCATGACCACCGTAAATCATCAAGGAATGCTACATGTATTCAAAAGTTTACCGGAATACCAAAAAAGTAGGGTAATCGGAAAAACAATACTCAATGATAACAATGACCACTATCCACACAAACCATCAACAAAGAACGCAACACTGTTAGTGCTATCGTATCCATTAAACCACTTCAGTAAAACCATAGACCATAATGGTCAACAAAATCGTGAATAGTAAAATCCAATCAATTATTCCAACCACTGGAACATGCGGCCGGTATAGTTCGTGAGGGAAGTCGTGGACTATTTGTTACACTACAATTAGGATAAATCCCCAGTTATGGTAGAAAAAAAACTGTGGCAGATCACGGCGCTGTACTGTTACATTACAAAACGACATCTAACACATGAAACTTTAGAGGTACATGTATAGGCAAAATGTACCGTCCTTGACTGATCCCATATCAAAACGAGATTGGGTGTTCGATTTCTTATTTAGCACGAAAAAATGCCTCCTCTTCTTGAACGGTAGCAACAAATAACAATATGAAGAAAAGATAGGAGGAGGGAAATCATTTTCAAACTAAACTTGCATGTTTGTCTTCTGAAGCCTAGACACGAAATATACAGAAAACACGCAACGGCTCGTAAATCATACTCCTGCCTACGCATCGGCCAAGCTAATTTGACGGCAACCCCCTAGCGCTGATTGGCTGCCTTAGAATCCACCGCTGATTGGCTGCCTTAGAATCCAACCGCTGATTGGCTGCCTTAGAATCCGGCCTCCGAATATAAAAGCAAGATGATTCTACAACGTCCGCAATCGTGCGAGATTAGACGGAAAGCAGGAATATTTGCACACGACACCAAACCAATGTTTGCGTTGAGTATAATGCATTATATATCTGATGTTATAAAATGAGATGGTGATTATAATACCTCCTATTATTTTCAGTCTCTTCGAATTTAAAAAGTGTAGAACATGAACTATCTACGTGTACATAATGTACATTACAACATTAATTTGATGGACATTAATGTAAAGATCCTTCTGCAAATCTTTTTTTTAGGTGCCAATATGTCAAAGCACGTCACATGACCGCTGTTGGCGATCAACGCAATCTGATCTCGAACAATACAGTATTACTGAGTATTAGGAGATAATTATTGTAAACTGTCTTGCCGATGGACACAAGCACCGTCAAAATCAAACCTACATGTTGTGACACGTAAGTTGGGCACCAAACTATGAGCAAGAGTACTCTACGCACTTGGAACAAGACAGTCACTATGCATTCGGTAGTATATTATTTACAGGTTTGCATTTTTTTATAGAGGGCAATCTCGTGCCATTTGGAAAAGAAATTGGAGACTCCCTGTTGTCAAAAGAAGCAGAAGGGGTAAGTCTTGCAATGCATTTATGCATTTAAAAAATACCTGCGCAAAATTTTTCCTGCCATTTAACTTGGAACAATGAAAACCCGAAGGTAAAAAATAAAAATTAAATGCTGTCAGAGTTTCAAGTTCAAATGTGTGAGATTAGTGTGATTTTGGCTGACTGCATACACAACTTTTATGTGATTCCTGCAAAAAGTAACCTGCAATGGCACTTGTCAGTACATAAGAAAGTTTCAACCATTTCAGAGGTGATCAAGTCAGTCACAAGTCAGCAAAAATCAAGTCAGTAAGGTCACAGCTAGTTACAAGAGGAATTTCTTTGTCACATTTCACATACTCGATGACTTATGGTGACTACAACTCTGTCAACCATACAGATTAAATCATTCTTGTGCATATTGGGGCCTAACCAGTAACCACCTGCGTACACATCTATGTGGTTTAATTTAGATTTGGCATCTGCTCTTTGTGTATTTCTCTTGCAGCCACACTCAGCAAAGGATCTGATATCACGTACCATCTATCCACCAAACTTCTTTCCCTTCGGCAGCAAGCTTTACGAAAAGATATACGTGAGTATAAGCAGCCCCTTGGCAATATTTTTTTGTCGCTTATTCATGACATGGGCCCGTTAACACTACTTGTCGTTTTTATGCATCAATGTGATTCAACACATCCTTTCTTTCTGCAGTTTACCGACAATGGTGTGATTGTTCTGTCCAACGACCAAAGCCTGGATAAACGAGCATTCCCAAGTCCAGGGGGTAAAACTTTTCCCAGTAACAGAACGATGATAGCGCCGTTTTGGGCGGATGTCAAAGCCAACGCCTTCACTGCCACAGATAATGTATTTTGGCAGGTACGTCTCCCACTATCGTTGGGAATATTTGCTTAACTGATTTGTTTAATGGTTTAGTCAATAACGGAAGTTTTTATGGGAGCTACATTTAAAAATCACTGCACTTCGATCGGAAAATTCATGCTTTAAATCGCGCACTGTATCAAGTTTTAAACGTCTGGGTACAAAGAAGTCCACGTGATAATTGACATTTGCAGAGACGATGTCGAAAAGCCAGGTTGCACTCATCCGATATTGGAGACATTTTGTTTGCCTCGCCTAGATGTAAATAACCCCTTAAACTATTCATCAGGCACCAATGTCTATTTTTTGCTTGTACTGACATTTGTTCGGCAGGTGCACGACCAGTATGATCCAAATGTCAACCAGAACATGCTGGATGTTGCCAGTCTCATAGTTTCAGCCATCTACAGTGGTTTTTCAGCAAACTGGGCTCTGTCTATTACCTGGAGAAATGTAAAGGCTATATCACCCTTAGAAGTAAGTCTTCCGACATATAATAACTTTTATTTTGGGATAATGTTTAAGGGCAAAGACAGATACATAATGGAAATGGATGGATGCCTTAAACATGTTTCCATACCCATTTCTTATGAAGTTCCAGGACCTGTTGTTATTCTCTATGAGAACCATGAATTGTTTGAGCACATCCTTTGGTAAGGTTTCTACTTTTGTATGTTTTTTCCCATTAATCATCTACAGAAAAGGGTTCATTCAAGGAAAGGAAGGAATATGATCTTATAATGGTTGGAGTCTTTTTTGCACTTTTTATTGATTTTTTTATATGTTTTGGTAAAAAGAACTATCATGAAACTTTTGCTTTTAAAACAAAAAGGTAATTTTGTTTTGGGTGTAATAAAACATTTCATGAATGCGATATTTGTTTTCAATAGGAGACAAATACCTTCCAAGCTTTGCTTGTGACTGACGGAGTCCGCGCTTTCGTTGTTTTCAATTACGATCCCTGCGGCATGAACTGGGACGCCAGTCTGTTACTCAACAGGAACGTCATCCAGGGCTACACCTCCGGACTCTTTGGCCAAACTGTGTATGTAGACATACCCGAAGAATCACAGTTTCGTCCCGGTGGCATAGTGGGCAACACAGGGAAGACAGGACGCTGGGTCTACCAACTCGACAGCCTCCCAGACGACTTTACCAATCCACGTTTGTCCTGCCACGATTGGTACCACCGCCAGGAACCATACCCACTATTTGCCATCCACTATCCTCCGTTCGCAGACACGTGCCCATGCAGTCTGTGGAACGCCAGATTTGATTGGAGATACACCGAGGTCTCGCAAACAGTCGTCTTGCCCGCTGATGGAAATTCATATCGTAAGTTGCCAATTGTTTTTTTGGGGTTAAATTTCATCTTATTTTTGAAGTCTCGTAAACAAAGAAAGCGAACATTTTATTTCTCAAATGAAAGAAACATTTGTAGAGAAGAAACGTCTGTAGAGTTTGTATTTATCTACTCTGAGCCAAAGTGCCAACGTTAGACAGGCGCCACAAAAAGCACATCTCACGTGAATGACAACTCATTATAAGGTCTTAACCTGGATTCAGTCTCAATCACGTGGTCTTTGCATTTGAATGACAACAACAATTACTAAAATTCATTTGCCGAGTAATTAGACAGAAACCGTACGTTTTCACGGGGAATTTGTGTGAAAAGTTAGCTTTAACAATCTTTCCCAACGAGATGAACACGTAGATTCAGAGCCGCTTCCTGGCTTGTTGTGCCTCAATATCTCTATTGGATGTGCATAGAAGAAATGGACGTTATTTCAAGTCCAGGTTCTTGAATCCTCCCTGTATATCTACACTACCAGTCTATGCAGCTGCCACCGATTTGGGACGGGCAACGGTGGGTTAAGCGTTTTGACCCCGGGGACTCTTACTCTCCAGCTGCCTTTAAATTGCTGTCACCACTTTAGGTTTTCCACTGAGTCCAAACTTTAGCCCGCCAGATCATATACGTGCCTCTTCAGGCTGTTTTTGAGATATAGCCTATTACTTTCCTCATTTCGTGTTATAAACACGTACATTATTATTAAAAGCCGCAAAGAGTGGAATGTTTCAAAAGTGCTCCTTTGATATATTATTGTGTTTAAACCACACCTGTTTACAGCTGCCGTTTGCTACGTCAGGCTCTTCCAGGTTTCCTGGATCCCCGGTCCACGGTGCTGCTATAATCTGTTCAGCCGGGATCTTGTGTACGACGTGCGAAGTGCCAGGGTCGCGTCTGTCTTTGAGAGGTATCCGCTTGGGCCTATATTCTACACGGCCAACTCTTTCGACTTATGGAAAAGTAAGTGCTTGAAAAGTTCATGATTAGAATATCTAGATTTAAAGTGCAAGGAGATCTTTACATTTACATGATTGTTTTCATTCAATGAGTGATCGTTAATGCTACACTAAAAGTCTAGGCAAAAAAAAAAAAAACTTTCTATACTCAGACTCCGTCATTTTTTCTTAAAATTATTTCACACTCCACGAGTTCCCAATTGAGACATAGATAAAAGCCCCTTTAACCCAGGTTGAACTTTCGACCCAGAATTTCTGACGCAAAGATCAGACCCAGAACAATTCTCGAAGGATTGTTAGTGTCACGTAAAGTATAAACATTTTCGGAGTTCCATTTGCGCATTCGTAACCTGTGACAACGCGCATTATTTGTCTCAAATGGCCTTTGACATCATCGCGCCACTGACTTTACAGAAAGGCTGTTTGTGCATTGTGGGTACTGTCAAAGGGCATTTGAGATAAACAATGTGCGTTGTCACAGGTTACGAATGCGCGCAGTTGGAACTCCGAAAAGGCTTATTGTTATTGTATTGTATTGTAAATATAGCTGCTGTTATCACAGGGCCATCAATCATCCTGTCAGTAGGACCAGTCTTGAAGATGGGAAACAGGTGGTCATCATCCTTTTTAGCTGTATACATGTAGCCTCAGCCTGCTGGTGTGCGTGAGTTTGTTTCTGCATTCAATAAGGGACGTTGAACAATAGAGGATAATTATAGGGTCCCCCAATTGCCGAAAGGTCTACTTTTTGGAATCGCGTACACAAAATATAATAATACCGAAGTCTTATATAGCGCACGTATCTACCAACAATTAGGTACTCAAGGCGCTGGAAATTATGTCTATTATTAGAGACAGGTAAATGAAGTACATGACAAATATGAGAACCATTATGTAGCACCTTTATAATGGTTTACAAGGTGCTGCGTGCATTAAGCAGCCACTGCCAGAAACACCGGGGCAAACCCCTTCTCTTGTCGATAAGTGTTACTGGGTTCTTTAACGTGCATTACACAACACACGGGACCTACGGCTTCACGTCCCATCCGAAGGACGAAGCAATAATGGTAAAGCGCCTTGCTCAGGAGCGCAAGCACCATGTTCCCACGGTCAGGATTCGAACCCGTGTACCACGGCACACGAGTCGAACACCGTAACCACTGGACTACAGCACCCCATGGGATGTCTTCATAAAAAAGTTAAAAAACAAATAAAAGAGGGACATTAGGGGGTCCCCGATTGCAGGCAAATACACACTTGTGTAAGTTTCGGAGAAAATAATCGTTTGTTATAGAGTTTTGATAGATGGATAGAAGCCCTCTTTAGTCGAGTCTCCACCCCCCCCCATCCCCCCACACACAGAAGTGTGTATTTGCCTGCAATCGGGGACCCCCTATCGTCCCTCTTTTGTTTGTACTAACTTTTTAGGAAGACCTCCCATATGTTTTGTACACGAATCCAAATCGGGGACCTCTCAGGAATTGGGGACCCTATTGTCCTCTATTGTTCAACGTCCCCTATTGAATGCAGTAACAAACTCCTACTGAAGGGATTGTGTTAGACCGTAACACCTATGCAAAATCATACTGAAAAGTTCCGTGTTGTGGCATGTTACAGCTTAAAGAGGTTGTGGAATGCTCGAAGACATTTTCGTCATTTTTTGGGTATATGTAGCCTAAGGTGTGATGAAATAAAAACGACAATTGTTTCTGTCATGAAATGAGTACAAAAGGTACTTTTGAGAGCTGTTTTTCAGGTCCAGTTTCGACCCGAACGTGCAACTGTGTAAAAGTCGTCGTTGCGGGCAGCAAACAAAACACAGTAAATCGTGACTCGTGTATGCTACTGTGCATCGGGAGTCTTGTTTATTACGTCACGATTTACTGTGTTTTGTTATATCGGAGGGATATAAATATTTATTAAATGTTGGAAACCAATGGTTAACACACCTAGTGATGTTGTACTGCTCATGTTTGCTTTTCAAAAATTTGCTGTTTAATCATCCACCTGTCTGTTTTTTCTGCAATTTCAAGTCGAATGACAAGTACCTTAGAAAATACATAGTTGGCTAACAAACAAAAAAACAACAACACAAAATTAAAGCCTGTATTGTTTAAATCCAAGCGCCATAAGGAAGATCTTGTAGTAATATTTTTTTATTTTTTATTTTTTTAAATTGAACAGATGAAGATGTACTTCCACGTTATCATTGTTGTCAGCAGTCTACTCTTTGCCATCTGTACAGAACATGGCGACCTCTAATGACTTGCGGGTGGTACAGGCCCCCTGCTTGGGGTAAGTTATGGACATTAAAGTTGTTTTTATAAAAGTAAAAACATTCACATGGATATGATTATTCTAACTGCACTTCAAACTGTTCGTTTACATGCCTCTAGCATTCGATAAACACAAAAGTATAATTTTTAGTTGCTTAGCCTGGTCTAGCTACGGCGAGGTTAAGCTTATACAACATTATCCTCTTTTTTTGTTCATAGCTTGAAAAATTTTAATTTCAGACCTGAGATAAAATGGAACCTTGGGCGTAATAGAAAACATATTAAACTATGGCCTGGACCTTTCTCTGATGCAGTTTTTTGCATACAAGATATTGATTGTATAGCACTGTCTGCTGAAATCATATTTGAGCTGACCAGCGGACCTTTAGCTCGTTGTGAATTGCAATGCTTAGTCTACGTTGGTGAAGACAAAACACAACATTGAAGTTCTCTTTTTGTTTGTTTTAATAGTGTGGGGGTTTGGAGACCCCCATATCGTTACGCTTGATGAACTGGAGTACTCCTTTAATGGCCTGGGTGAATACACACTATCACTCATCGAAGATGGCGATGGACAACGAGTCTTTGAACTGCAAGGTCGCACTCGACAGGCTGTGGATACGGAGACAGGGGAACTTAGTCAGGCCACTATCTACTCTGGATTCGCTGCGGTGTACGCAGGAGAAGCAAAGGTCTGTATAGATTAATAGACATAGATTAAGCATTTTTAACAGATTTCCTTTTCAAAAATGTTTTGACCTGACTCCGTGATTTGCATTCCATATTTTTAACAGGTCCTTCGCTGCGTTCTTTAATTAACAAATATTGTGTAAGTCAGTGACAAGCTTCTTTATTTTCTTAGTAATCGTTTCTGTAGTTTTTGGTTCTAGACTCGATGTCGAACACTTTTTTTTGTTTTGTCATACCAACTTCTCACAATGTTGTGCCTGTATTTTCTTAATCTTTTAATTTAATTGTTCTTTATTCTTAACACTTGTTTGTTAATCGTCTATTTCCTTGGTGATTTTTTTCTCCCTCCTTTCGTTAACATTTATAATTTCATTGTCCTTTATAATTCCTCATTTTACAGCTTATTTTCTGGTGAGCGAATAAAATGCTATACCTTTAGTAAATTTAATCCTTTATGTGTTTGGTCTCTTTCTATTTCATTTTCTGTCAGTTTTATCCTAATAGTTTAAATGTGTAAACAAGTCACTTGAGTGGATATTTTTAAATCTAAATGAGTAGATTTCTTTTCATCTTGTCTTTCTCTACCTTGAATATGTGAAGTGTATTGATCATTCGTCTTTTTTTTCCCATTCATCTTTTTGATTTTACTGGAACCACTGAAGTGGCCATAATGAATGTGTAGGTTTACTGATAAAATCTGATTAAAAAATAAACAGTACTCTTCGAATCATCAAGCTACCCAGTGATAAATTGAAAATCTTCAAAATTCCGATGATTTGCACGAATTTCAAACACCTCAACAGCAGTTTGCTGGTTTTGTTTCCCATTCAATACAGATTGAGATCAAGTTAAGTGATGATGCCATGGACTTGATAACGACTGTCAATGGGACCGTTGTCACACCCACTGCCGAAGGTAAGACCCTTAGCCGATTTCACACTGCTTTAAAGGTACAGTCCATCATTTGCTGCTATCCAAAATAGTAACTGTCGAAATTAGTGTTGAAAAGCATACTTGGTTTAAACGTTGTAATGGGAATGAGCTCCCTGTGAAATAACTATTTCTGCCAAGCTGTCATTTTGAAGAAAAAACAATGAAAAGGGGCATATGCAACGATGCGTCTAAAGTCGCATTTGTGGACAGTTTGTTTCTAATTTGGCAATGCGCGCAAGCGTTGACATAACGCATACACGCGCGCGGTTGCTATAATTTATCATAGATATCAAAAGAATAAATATTTGTTCTTCTAATATCTATGTAATTCGTTGGTTCAGTGCGCAACATCTCAATGAGAACAGCTGAATGAGAACGTGTGCCGGACGCTGAATTCGGGCGCAATTCAAAGCATGACTCGGCAACTTTTGAATTGAAATCGAGATCCTAAAATATTGTTTACTCGGAATATACAACATTCACTGAGCTGAAACTTTATCAAGTTTAGTTGTTCAGCACCCTTCTTAAGATTTTGAGCACTTGTTGCTTCAAACGAACATATTGCACAAAACACAAATGATGTCCTTCACCTAAAGCGGCAATATCAGATTATAAGTGGCTTATCTGGTGGTACATTTGAACTCAGCTGAGGGCTATGACTTTGTGACGGTGCTGTTTTTATCAACATCTTCCTCAAAATGGATGCGAAATCTATGTCCATTGTATTTTTTTTCCTGGTAGGATTGCAGTTTGAAAATCTTCAGGTAACGAGGGCGGAGAACCCAATCAAAGTGAGCGTCATGTATTCTGATTACGTCACCTTTTCTGTCGGGGTGAACAACAGCATGGCCGACATCACAGTCCTTTTCAACGAGGACTTCAAAGGCAAAACGAAGGGAATTCTAGGTATGGTTTTGTATACTACCACGACTATTTTTTTTCATCCTATTTTTGTTACAATGCCACTTGTAAAGTGTAAAGTTTGGCAAATCTGATGAAGAAAAAATAAAGTTAGTAAATTGTAGGTTAAATCAACTCGGGCGAATTACAATGCAGTGCGCCACGAAGAGTTTGCCATGGAGAGTCCATTTTTTTAGTTTACGGTCGACAAAACATGCCCCATTTGAATGAGTGTCAGTAGCCCACTAGAGCTAATTTGTTTTAGATTGGGGCATAGCGTTCTGCCGCCTTACTAAAAACATAAAACTGACAAACAGAAAAGAAAAGTGCAAATAGATAATCAAATCATACGCTTACGAGACTACTGACCGGAAAAACGAACAATTTGAAATGTCCCGCGCTGTGAATTTGTCGACCATCTCCCACAATGCACTGGGATAAATGAACTCTCTGTGGCAAATTCTTGGTGGCGCACTGTATTGTTAAACGCCGGAATTAAGATGACAGTGTTTGTATAAAGTGACAGTCCCGAATTCTTTCAATTTGAATTTTAAACGCATCCCAAGGAGTTGGGTTTAAAGTGTAAACCCATTGCTCAATTTCACCGATTTGATAAATTTGCTCAGGTGTGTGGGATGACGACCCAAGCAATGATGCTTTGACGCGTAATGGCACTTTGCAGACAGGCTCTGGAGACAACGGAGAGCTGGTGGAGAGGGACTACTTCGAATTTGGCGAAACATGTAAGAAAACATCCAAACCCCTCATGAATAATGTGATTTTAAGGTGGACGGCTTTTCATTGTATAATTGGCTTGAAATGTGATTGTTTTGCAGAGAAATGAGTATAATTATTTTGGCGTGATAAATTTCAGGGCGAGTTGTGGAGGAAGACTCTCTGTTCTTCTATCAGTCTCCTGCTGAAAGCTACGACTCCTTGAACGACCCCAACTTCACTCCAGACTTCCTGCAAGATTTGATCGACAAGGCACCGCCGGGAAAATACAACGAGGCCAAAGCGGTCTGCGGATCTAGCAACGTGTGTCTGTACGACTCCTTGGCTCTGAATGATACCAGCATCGGTATAGCTACATCAACACTCAATGAGATGAACATGGAAAACATGGCAATCGCAAGTAAGTAAATACACAACGTTTGCTTGAAGTAGAAGCCAGTTTAGTGTTGTGTTGCACCTGTTTGCAGGTCCCAGAGGGCCAGCCCAGAGTCCTCGTTGCACCTGTTTCAATGACGCACTGACTGACTCATGACACTTTTCATCAAACATTTGACTCAGATGACGACGTATACCCTCAGACAAAATTGGTCTGTTACAAGCTTTACTAAGGCGTGCTTAGTGTTGTTTTCTTTTTTCTTCTTCTATAGTCGTGGGCATGATTAAGTCATATATCCATTTGCGCACCAGTTTTTATTGGTTGCTTCAATTGTGGTAAAATTTTGCACTTCAGACTCAAGAACCATCGAGTTTCAGGAATATGGGTTTGGGAGCTAAATTAGCCAATGTAAAACATCCTGGATGTCGGCGCCCGCCTATTTGGTGTTATAATACACGTATACGTACGCTGTATTAAAGAAAAGTGGTGGGAGACCTGCATGCTGTAGCATTTTTACGAAATCAATTTTCTGCAAATCACCTTTTCTTTCCAGCAAATTTCCCACCAAACATAACACTTGTGGACTCCATCGAAGTTATTGTGGGCAAGAACTTCATCCTGCAACTGGAAGCAGTTGATCCTGACGGTGATGATGTCACTTTCGACTTACTTGAGATGGTAGCAGGGGCAGCCATTTCAGCCTCAGGTTTGTAAACAAGCAACATATTTAAAAGCTCATATTTAGCTGTAAACATTCCGTATTAATGTCATAATGTCATAAATTCGATCATACTCCAACATATCAATAGTGATTGGTTGTGGTGCCCACTTCAATATGAGATTCTAAATTGGCAACAACTCATGTGAGCTAATGTACTTTTTTAAATTTATTCCAAAAGGTCGATTTTCTTGGACACCAGCGGACAAGACTAAGGTGAAGATAGGTTTCCTAGCAACAGATGGAAAAGCGAATGCCACACTGGAACCTATCGTGAAGCTCTGTGACTGTCAGAATGACGGCACCTGCCTGTTTGATCAGTACGCTAGTGGAGTGAACATCGTTCAGGACCGATTTGGGGTAGGTTTCCATAAAATGATATTTTCCAATAGACTGAGCCATTCAAACCCGCCCACTACGCACGTGGGTTCAAAATATGCGCCAAACTGCATGCTCCAGCTCGCTTCACGCACACTTGCACGCATGTCGAACATTAAGCACGGCGGTTTATTGGTCAAAGTCTCATGGTATAGGGTTATTGGATCTGTTTATTATCACATCGTCACGATTTGTGATCTTGATCCAAACGACAAGTAAAGGAATGGTAGACAAGCAGTGCAATGCTCAAAAAACAACGGCCGGATCAATTGCTACTGTATGTTGGTTCATGAGGTAAAAGTTGAATGGGGTTTGTTTTATTGCGTGTAGGTTGTGTTATGCCAATGTGAGCCCGGCTGGTCGGGAGAGTTCTGTGAAGAGAACTACGACGCATGTGCAGACAACCCGTGTTTTCTGAATGTTGATTGCGTGGATGAGGATCCACCCTCGTTGAACAGCACCTGCGGACCTTGTCCAGCGGGACTTGAAGGGGACGGAAAAACCTGCCAAGGTCAGTCAGGAATGCCTTCAGTTTTCCAGAGTCAGGGACATTGTTGGGGCGGGGTGGGGTTGGGGAGTCACACCATAGGTCGTTGTGTCGTCCCGTGATCATTGTCTGATCTGCAAAATCTTGAGCGATGTGCCGCAATTTCGAGCACCTTCTATTTCCAGATAGTGTTCAAGAATGTCTGTTCTGAAAAAGCCTCCAATTAGTTATATGGTGTTCATCACCTCCTCCCCTCCCCCTTTTATAAATTTGACTTGCAGCCATAAACTAGAAAAAATCGCGAGAATCGCGAGCATATGCACGGAAAGTATATGCACGGAAAGTAAGCCCAGGTTTCTAATCCACTCTGTAGAATGTTAGGATTGGTGACCTTTCATCCTCATCGCCAGTGTAGAATCGGAGGAAGGGGACAGATTGTTTGGATTAATCTATATTAAAAGTGTATGTGTTTGGATACTACACACTCCCCACTAAAAAGTGTCCGGTCATCACAAACCCCGTTCTCTTGATAATTCAACACGAGAACGGGGTTGCTTGCAGGAATGTCAGGCTCTGTCAGCAATGCGTTCGAATGTCCCATTCTGTGGTCTTCTCCCCAAACTCATTGGGGGGGGGGGGGGGGGGGGGCATTTGTGTGATGAGTCCACAGAATAGCACATTTTACCACATTGATAGTTTCAAGAAATACAATTTGAACACTGATTGTAATGTCCGTTTTTGCCGCGTCTGTCTGCAGATATTGATGAGTGCGAGTTGTACAGAGACCAGCCAGCCAGCGGTGGTGGACTGGGCTGCGACCAAAACTGTCACAACATCCTCATGAACTTCACGTGTAGCTGCAATGCTGGATACTTACTGCATGAAGATGGGAAGCGATGCATTGGTAAAATTGTTTGTGCTATTAAAGATGGCACTTGTGGGGTTCTCTTACAGAATGGAACACAACTAATCCCAGACGTCAGATTTTGATTGGGTTTTGATATGGTACATTCCAAATAAGAGGGGTAATAGAAGAGTACTTTAATTCCCCTTAATACCCAAATAAAACGTGTTGTGTAATTCCAATTGTTGCGGTACGCCCTTAAGGATGTGTAATTCCAATTGTAGCGGTATGCCCTTAAGGAGGTCCACGTTAAAATAATTTTATTGAAGGGCGCCAAGGCAACGAAGACAAACAGATTGAAACCAGAAGTGGACTTGTACTTTCCAAAACTTGTTCTTTCACAAAGACTTTACAAAAATGTGTGGCTTTTGACATCAAACTCAATTTAAGCTCACAAAACTGATTTCAAGTCAATTTACACTTAAAGTTACTCTTTATTCTTAATTTTAATTGCAATTACCAAATTACAAGTTGTCTAATAGTGAAAGTTCCCGTACATTTTAAATACTCAAAGTTCAAAGTTTATAAGATCCAAGAGCTCTAAGAGTTGCAATCGCTATATTAAAGTTCTGAGTGTTAAGTTCCCATAAATGTTCAAATGTTATGCAGTAAAGTTGTTGTAAAGTTAAAGTTCCCCGAACATGAATGGCTGCCCTGTCCTTTTTTTTCAGACGTTACAGACGGTTGTCATTTGTCTTCGTTGAGCTGTTTGAATGGAGGGACCTTTGATGCGGAGTTTTGCGAGTGTGTCTGCCCACTTACGCACTCGGGAATGACGTGTGCTGGTAAAACATGTGTTTTCTCTTTCGTTTTCCTAGTGAAGTTTGAAAATAGCTGTATTCCCCGGAATGATCAGCAACTCCTTTTCGGGATAATCAGAGATCGGGAGATTTGTTAACAAGAGTTGATTGTATACGCTATTAAAATTAAACAAATCACCGAATGGTTTTCTTGTGGATGATTTTAAATCTTTAGTTTTTTTGCCATATTAGTAAGAGCATAATAGAGTTATGTGTGCAGGCTGCTTGACCACCCGCAGCTTGTTGTGTAAAAAAAAAAAAATGAGATGCTCTGGTAGTGTTCCAATGCAAAACGTCTTTCACAATGGTTTTCTGATACATTTGTGTAATAAATACCAGTATGCTTATTATGCGTCTGTTTTGCACTTCCCGAGTCCAAGCACTACCTACATTTTATGGGAATAAATTGAGTGATAAGCTTAATATTTTGTTATACCCACACCGATATTTCTTATCTTGGCAGATGAGAATCGCTGTCTTTCCAGCAACAGATGTGGGAATGACCAATACTGTTTACCAAGCAATGATCCGTCGGGATTCACTTGCCACTGCAATAGCATCCAAGGATTTGTCGAGGGTGATTCTGGTCAGTGCCAACGTAAGTAATTCACTCGAAATTTGTGTTGCCCTGTGCACTGATACTGTAATGTAACGTAGCGTAATATAAATGTAATGAAATAGAAATGTAACTCGTGTATGAAACGTTCACCAAGCGGTCTGGGGTCGAAAAGATATTCGGGTTCTTTAAAAGATTACGAACTTGGTCTTTGATTGAAATGCAGTATACTTTTATAAAAGAAACTCCACACACCAGCTCTTCCACTGTTTTATTCTGTAACGTTCATCAATGAGATAATCTGCAAACAAATAACGTCTACTCACTTCAAGGAGATCCCGGTTACACCCTGTTATTCGCAGTACCAACGCAGTTTTCGCAGCTTTCCCACAACACCCCAAAACGTGTCTGCCCCAAAAGCATTACTTGGCTTCCAGCCAAAAATGTGACAACTTGACAACTGGCGCAAGTTTATCGATCGCCTCATTTACATAACCAAAAACATTGCGGGCGCTGCGCTAGCTCCAGTGCAGCGCTCAATTCCATTACAGTATTATAGTATTGCTTTTTATTGTAATTGTACATTATCATATAAATAACAGGGAATGGGTCATTAGGGAATTAGTCATTAGGGACACTTTCCCATAGACTTGTGCACACAACTTCTAACTTAAATGTTCCCTAACCAAATATTCCCTTGTCCTTTTCCACGAATTTCGGTAATTTTATTAATTAGACCACGAGCAACAAATATAACCTAATTGCGTCAGTAACATTTTGCCTCTAAAGGGGGGGGGGGGGCTGTGTATTATTTTAAAAATACGATAAGGTGTCTTCCAAATGGTCCATTTAGTAATATATAGCTTCATCTTAGTTGTAAAGCGCATTGAAATGTTAATGATATGCGATTGATAAGTTATTATTATTATTTATTACTATTATTATACGTGTAAGTATACCATTGAGGAAACATGATTTCGTAATTTCTTTGAACGGTGGGAGACACCGGTCATTCGGGAGACATTTTCCTGTCTCCCTAATGTCACAGCCCCCCCCCCCCCTTCAGAGGCAACATTAATGTGTTGCAATTAGGTTTTTTTGGTTGATCGTGGTCTAATTAGTGAATATACCGAAATTCGTGGGGAAAAAGGTCAAGAGAATATTGGGTAAGGGCACATTAAGTTTGAAAAAATGACCGGTGCACAAGTCCATGGGAATGTCTCCCAAATCTCCAATCCAAGTTAATATTTACAATTATTATTATGACTACTTCATGGAGAGAAGGCGACCTGATTAGTCAGATTATCGAGGTCAAGACGCAATCTTGTTTCGCATAATTAATCGCCGAATCTGCTCGCATATCTTAGACTCTTGCTGCGCGAGAGGATATTCCATAGACTATGAACATATCCACACACTATCCCAGAACTATAATGTAAAAAATAGACCCGTTTAAGATTGAAGTCACAATAAGCTCTGATGTAGTTGTACCAAACAATTAGAAATTACCATTAAAAAGGTTGTTAATGTAGTGCACCAAGTGGCACTCAACAGCGTTGGATTTTCTTGTCTCCCAGATTACCCATCCAAGAATGCCGTGATCACTACCCTTATGGACTTCAACGTTGCCTTCAAAAACCCAACATCGAAAGCATTCAATAAAACTGCAGCCGTGTTTGAGAATGCAGTAAGTAAATTATATCTTTCTTGTTTCCTCAGCAAAAAAAACCTTACTCTCAAAGGTCCTACTAGAGAGGTGCTGCCAGGATCCAAAACATTTGGCCCTCACTTTTTTTTATCGTATATTGCATGTCAATCATTCAGGAAGCAGCAGTTTTATTCATTTAAAATAAATACTTTAAACGTCTGAATATTTAGGCATTAGACAGAATGCAGAGCGATCATTTTTTTAAACAGATTTTATACGAGATTCACATACAAAATGGATTGCTCATGAACCTTTTTGGTAGATTTGCGCACGACATATTTTGACATATTTGTACAATCCGACGTTAAAAGTTTGTTGTCAACATTGAGTGTTTTTGGATTCTAATCCGACTGCCATTTCAATATCATGAAAGCACTGATCTTGGTATCGCGATCCCAATGTAAAATTGGCGATAACTAATACCATCAAGGTTTAAAGTATATTACAAGAGCATTATTTCCCAGGTTGTGCTAACTTTTTCTCTCTCAGATTATTTAACTCATTATCACCTGTACTAATTGTTCTCTAACGTATTAAATAACTGAAGAGCGCTTGGGCAGTTATGGGCAGTATAGGGAGTAATGGTTAACAAGTTAAACATCTTTTCACAGCTCATGTGTGATATTTTTTAATCCTAGATTTTGAAGACCCTTAAAGAACACCCATCAACCAATGACGTTTTGTCGGTGGTAGTTCCTTTACTGGAGGAGGGCAGTGTTGTCATCAGGTCTGTAGCACTGTTTGGAACTGCTGCACCGTCCAACGCCATTTTACGTCAAGTGCTGTCAAGCAGTGATACACTGACTGATGGCAGTACGGTCATTGACATCGATCAAAACTCGATCCTTGTGGATGGTGAGTTGATAGTAAAAACTGCTGTGGTATAAAATAATGACTTTAGAACCGTTAAAGCATAGTAAGCAGCATGAAAACCGACACACATTATATTAGATTACAAACTTATGCTTGCTATTTTGGCGGCAGTTATTTCCAATAAACAGTTGCCAAATGAAATATTACTTTAAAAAAATGAAACTGTATTTCTTATGAAGCTTTAAAAAGTATCTTATCAGATATTTTTAATTTCAATTTTTTGATTGCCATCAAATTGAATATCATTTCTGTTCCATACTTAAATTTTACAAATAAGTATCATAAAGGCATAACAAGTCTCAGAAATATGTGAAAGGTTGTGACAAGTTCAATTGCAGCAGGCGAATTGTAGAAGGTACAATTGCGGGATTCTGAACGAATTCTACCTGTAATCTTTCCAAAATAATAGCTGCACAGTGCATGGGAAAATTGAAAATTACAAAAAACCTGTTCCAAATCTGCAAGTAATCCACACTTTCACTGACCTGTTGCGGGAGGATTTGTTACACACATTAGCCTGGATATTCAATGACGTGACGCATCAGTGAGACCAGCTTTGCTAGTCTTGATAGCTGCAAAGTGGGAAAATTGAAAATGACAGAAAACCTGTTCCGGATCTGCAAGTAATACACACTTTCATTGACCTGCTGCGGGAGGATTTGTTACACACATAACCCTTGATATTCAATGACGTGACGCATCAGTGAGACCAGCTTTGCTAGTCTCGATAGCTGCACTATGGGAAAATTGAAAATGACAGAAACCTGTTCCGAATCTGCAAATAATACACACTTTCATTGACCTGTTGCGGGCAGTTTTGTTACACACATTACTTACTATTTATGAGGTGACGCATCAGTGAGACTAGCTTTGCTAGGCTTGACTTGCCTTGTGATTGTTAATATGATAGATGAGGCAATAGACTGTGTACCGACTTACTGCATGAACGGCGGGACGTGTGAGACATCGGGTATCTTTCCTTATAAGAACTACGCATGCAGGTAAAGAATGCAAGACTTAAAATGTCCTTCCCTTTAACTTGGTTCCCTTTTGGATCACTATTAGGACACAACAATCAAGCTCTATATGCAAAAGCATCTTTGAAAATATCGTATGGTTCAAACAGAATCACAAACATTTGAAAAGCCTTTTCATGTTACTTTGCGATAATACGTACATTTATTTTAAATCTTTTTTGTGAATAGCTTTAAACAAGATAAGTTTAAAAAGTAAGAATCAATCTTACCACGTAATCAAGCACGTATAAAAAGTATTGACAAATAACTTACGGTGTTACTAACTTTTCAGACAAAGCATTTTTTTGCTGCATCAATCAACATCCCTTCTATATTGCAACTTCCCATTAGAAGACACAAACTTGATCAATTCAATGAAAAGGTAATTGTGACAAGCATATTACATTTCACATGGCCTGCAAGTTCAGATCCGTTGTGGCATTCGCTGTTATCTAAACAAACTGAAATCGGGTGACGATGAGCTTGGCTTACTAACTTTAAATGATGTCTTTGCATTGAGTGTTCTATCTGTAGATTCCAACCAGTTTCCATTTTCTAAAGATATGCCTCTACTAGTTTTGAGCATGAAGAAAATATTAATCAGACTCGAGAAGGCAATCTTTAATCAGTTTAATGAATTAATTTATTTTCAGGTGCCCTGAGTCTTTTAGCGGTAAGCGATGTGAGTCCGAAGTGTTGCCACATCCAGAAGGTAAATGTATGTTGTATTCCTATCACGTCATACTAGTTGGCCTACTAATAGATAAAGACACTTTTGAAGAGATAGAGACAAACACAGTTGCACGTGTCCACTTGGACGATGTGATGACGAATTAAAGCTTCTTTATACCGCTGGATCACATTATACATGTATTACTAACCTACTCAAAGTTTGATAATCCCCTCATTTATTTCCAGATGGACTGTCAACATTGGCCCTAGCTTTCATCATCCTTGGGTCTCTCGCTTTGGCTGTCGTGTTGGTAGTCATGCTAGTCTGCATTGTTCTTCACAACCAAAGCCTGCAGGCAAAGGTTTCTGCCAACCACCGGAACAAGGTTGCCCCGATCATAGTTGAGGAAGCGACAATGACTTATCGTGTGGTGGACAACATCAGTCACCCACCTGACCCCCAGCAGGTAATTGATAACATTCAAAACGTGCCTTGGGTCTATTTGTCGTATGCACAATGTTCAGTTCTGTTAAATTACTCCAATAAAGGATAGGTTTGACAACAAAAGTTGCCCTGAAAGTGAACTACAGGCGAGGGAAGATAATGTTCTTGACATTTTGGGATATTTGCCCACCCTTTCAGAATGTTGTTTCAAAGAATCATGACATCGCTCAAAGGTCTGTCAATTCCATGGTGTACCCTCAGACCCATCCCTTATCATGCATTTCCACCATGCAATCATTTTTTTTTTGGACTTAGTTTAAGATTATTGACAACATTTACAAATGATCATAATTATTTCAACTTGAATAAGTAGTGCTGGGTGCTGAAAATAAAGAGCCCCCATTGTTGCTCACACTTCATTGAAATTACCCAACGAAAGGTCCATCGTTTGAAGAATTCATTGATAATTAAGAGTTGCACAAGAAGAGATATGTATCAAACAGATTTTAAAGGAGAAAACATAATTATGTCAATGAATTTCAAAAATCAACATTTTCTTAAAAGTCAGTGTTTTAATTTTAAAATTTGAAAGAGTTTCATATCTTGAGATACTGAAGTGTCGCATTGTTGAAACATTGGAAAAGCATGTTTTGAAGGAATGTGACGAATGTGAAGAAAAAAATTGGCTGGCAAGATAGTTATGAATCCGATCATTTAGAAAAACAATGCATAAGTTATTATTCTGGTAAGACTTGGTAAATTTTATTGGTTTAACCCATGAAAGTAATAATAAACTCAGAGTGCACTTCCGCTCTTTGTATCTTGTTTCAAAAGTTGATGACTGTTGAAATTGACCTGTCACATCATAAGCTATAAACGTTAAGAGCACGTCTTCTTCTTTATTCTGCAATTCACAGGGTTTGAAAGGCCATGAAGCGTTTGCTATGTCATATATGGCTTCAGGCATGGAGAATCGCAGTGACGATACACCAGGAAGTAAAGTATATGTACATAACGTTTTAAGTAAACCGATCCATTGGGCCAGGCCCGCTTCGCGAGTGGGCAACAACACAATGTAGTATTGGTGTTGCAGTGCGTACATCGCTCGCCTGTACAGGGTGAGTCATAATGATCTGGACCTGAATTGGATAAAATATTAAAACTTTGTAATAATGATCAAAACTAGTGCTGAAAGAGATATAGGTTAGTATTTTGGACATATTTGGAGAACGTTTACATGTACATCCATTGTACCATTTTAAGAAAAGCGCTGGCAAAGAACAAACGCTAAAACACTCTGACCACGGTTCCATGGTTCAACAAACTGAGTAAAAATGCGTATTGATGAGAAGCAGTTTAATAACAAATAAAAACTAGAGGTTGTAGGAACAACCACACGGTGTTGGGTCATGGATTACCGCAAACTTTGCTATACACAATAACTAAAAATATGCATGTTTAAATCCATGTTTGACTTTTCAACATGCTTAGGCAGACACTCGAATCGTTGAAAGCAAGTTCGCATCTTCTGCTAATTTCAATTAATAAGACACTTCCGGTTTTGACTGGAAGGAAGGGTCACGTGATTTTGCACTTAAAACCAAAAATGAAGACCCTGCAATATTTTATCGATTACCATAAAAACAAAATCAAATCTGTAGCAGTTGATTTTATATTGATTTTCAAAGATTAAATATGGAAATATTTATTTGCTTGTAATATGACACTTGATGACGGCATTGTGACGTCATCGCCAGAAACCTCCAGAGCTATATTTACTCTGCTATATATAGCCACATCTTGATTATATCTCTCACGGTTGATTTTTTTAGCAATTGTTTAAGGTTTAAAGGTCTTTTTATTGTAATTTCCGGTCTGATGACGTAATCATTTTTTTTTTCGCGCACAGGTGTTGTCTGCATTATGGTCATCATGTACATTAATTTTGAAGCGATTACCGCAAACTTCGCCACAGACATCAAGTGAAAATGCGTTTTTGATGTTTTTTAAACTGCCGCTAGAGGGCGCTCCAACACTTCATGGCGTCACCCATTACTTTTTTGAAAGGTCAATCCACTTAAATCGTAAAAAGCAAGTTCATATCATTTTCCACTTTTAAACTATTAGGCACTTCCGGTTTCGACTGGAAGGAAGGATCACGTGATTTTACGCGCACAACATAAAATGAAGATCATGTATTACCATGTCGATTCCCGCAAATTTCAGGTTCCGATCTCTCACGGTTGACTTTATATGGAATCTCAAACTTTCGAGTGACGTCACGTGACCCATGATGGCGTCATGATTACGTAATTGCAAAAAAGCACATCTGCGGTGGATTGGGCATTCATGACTTGTCAAATAAAGTTCATATATGTTTCCATTTTTTCAAACAGTTCTGGAGAAGGATTTGCTGAGAATATGCTGAGAAGAACAAAAACAGTAAATTCTTACAAAACCAATAGGTAAGGCCCAACACGTAAAAAACTAGTCATGTTGACTTACCTGAAGTTACTGACACATTTAAAAAAAAAAAGGCAAAACCAATCCCATGTGGAGACCGCAAAATGAGCCTCTTTAGTGAAAATGGCATAACTCCTCACCACAGGCACTAATTTGAAAAAGTAATAACCATTCATACAAAACACTATTTTATTTGCTAAAAAAACCGGTTAAGTTGGGTTCAGATCATTCTGATTCACCCAGTAGGACTCACCAAAAGATCTCATCTCATATCATGTGGCGCCGGTTCAATTCCTTCAATATTATGCGAACAGAGTGGTTGTTCGTTGAAAAAAAAAAATCATTTTTTTTTCAAAATGAAAAAAAAATCATTTAATTAGACCCAACGAAATGCTTCTAAAGTGTCAATTGCAAACACCTGATTAAGGCAAACAAATGCTTTTAAGATACCTAATTTATTGAAAGCTGTATCTCGTGGTGAAGTAACTTATAGCCTCCCTCGGTGGTCCATGGAGCATATTAAGCTCTTTTTAAAAGGCAGGTTTGGAGCTGAAATTGTTTTTGTATATCACTCATTTACATCAGTATAAAGCCTTTAAAGGTGCACATTTGCTTGCTCGAAAACCACAAATTGTTGCATCATTAGAAATATTGAAAGGTATGACTTCTTGTATTTGCAGTAGCTTGATCTGGGTTAGATCAGCCGGAATCTTTGGATATTTTTACACCATAGTTCAACCGTTTTATTACATCGGGCAAAAACAAAACCTAGTTGAAAGTCGTCATAACCATTTCCATATGCTTGTCTCACAGGATGACGACGCTGGCCGCGTGGATCACAGTCTTCATGTCTGCTAGATTGAACATGTACCGTACGCCGTTCTGAGAGAAGGATAGTAAAGATTTGCAATCTATCGGAGTCTTTGAAATTTATCGGACGAAAAAAAAAGCTTTCATGCAGTAGTCTAGTTTCATTATTTTTAATTGTTAGTTTTGCTGGTTCCACAGAGGTCCAGCCTACAGTCCGCTTTGTACTTTACGGAGTCACTGACTCACCGTCTCTTGTGAGTAGGGCAGTGCCATCATATAGGATTACCCCTAATGTCAATGAATCAGCCAAATCTGCCCCGTTGTGTACAAAAGATGCATAAATCGAGCCCTGAACTTAAGCATTTGAATGTGATGTTGTGGCCTCTGGGACCAGCGTTTCCAGGCTTGCCGTGTTGTGCGTATTATTATCCTAATATGTGTTTAGCCAATGCTTGTTTTAGTGGACACAATATAGTAATTTAGTGGACCCAATATCAAGATAAAAGAATGACCTGTTTCTGACTTTTGCAGAAAGGCTACTTTTGACACAGTTAAAAAATAGGAATGTCAATAATTCACTCTTCATATGAAGGTAAACTGTATCAGTAATAATCAAACATGGCAAAGGCAGCTAACGCTTCACGTATTTTAATCGAATGTTAAAGCTGTATACTCAGAAAACAAGCACATGTTGTTAGCACATTTTGTAGTACAATGTAAGATATAAGTGTTATAAGTAATAATTATGAAAATGGCGAGTGAAAAGTTAAAGGATCTATTAAAAATTTATACAATTTGTAAACTGTATTCTAGTCGACCAAAAAAATACTTTCATAATTGAATTATTCAGTCCTCAA
This sequence comes from Patiria pectinifera, assembly GCA_029964075.1. Lineage (NCBI taxonomy): Eukaryota > Metazoa > Echinodermata > Asteroidea > Valvatida > Asterinidae > Patiria > Patiria pectinifera. Next base: position 14,679,748 of record CM057138.1, on the reverse strand, counting down.
TATGTTTACTCAGAAAGACAATTTATGTAATTTACCCGAGAAAAGTTACTTTGCTAGATTTGTACTTCAACTATGTTTCATAAAATAAAGCAATTTGTTGCTAAAACAAAATCATCTGAAAAAAGATTAGCAAACGTTTATTTTTCTAAGCAGTGACGTTACAGCTGTAAAGGCTGGAGATATCAGTTTCCAAAAATATTTACAATTACATTGATTAGCTTAAGGGTTCAAATTCATTGTTACGAAATACAACTACGAGGTAGAGATTCGTGTTTGTTCCGGTACAAACGCTTTGTGATGCGGCAGACAACAATTTCATGAGATACTACCCATTGAAAAAGGGTCGGTAAATTTAACAAATTCGTTTCTTGGAAACTTTGAATAGTTCAATATAACGGCATTATTACTATGAAAACACCCAGAAACGTATCGCCATTACACAAAACATAACGTTCTAATGATGAATGATCAAAAAGTGGCAAAATGGCTTCATCAAGGCTTTCCTCGCCCAGTTGGGGTCAACATGCAAATTTGGGTCAAAGATATTAACACTATTTATTTATAACCAGTGACAATATTAACGTGCCGTTTTGGTTAACACCATGTGGTAATAACTACTGCTTAGAAGATATTGTAACGGTCCGCCGACCCTTCGTCCCTGCCTCCAGCCGGGAGATGCCGCCGGACGGACGCTGACAGGATTAGGCTTTCCCGATGAGCGGTTACCGGGAAACCCGGGACGTTACTTCGTTTGGAGGAAGTATACCCCCAGGCATTGCAGTGGACCAGAGATACTCGCACTCAATCACTCTCACCCTATTAGGCTCAATAACTCACAGGAGACAATGATTAAGTCACAGTCCTCTTGATATAACGTAACAATGGTGTTTTATTGTGTGCGCCTTGACAGGCGACTCCTATATAGGCGTCTATCGCTAACTCTAACGTGGACACAATGTTGGCTGCTTATTCTAACTCTTCCTGGCCAGTTAACTCACCAACTAGTGATGTAGAGGCAGCCCGTCCGGTGGGTCCCTCTTCTGGATTAACTCGCTAGCGGATAATCAATCGCAGCGCTGTCAGACCTGCATGAAACTGACTGACGACTCACCCAAGAAGTAACTCGTGTCATGCGCTTCTGCTTGTGACTCAGCTTGTGACTGACAGAGTGAGTGAGTGAGAAAGTGAGTGAGTGACGCGCGCGCGGCTGACGCACGCTTTTATACCCGCGGGCAGCGCGTGCATAGACAGTAGCAGCGCGGAGACCACCGACGCGGGCACCAGTACCCTAGACTGGCACTATGTCCAATGTTTCGTTACACAGCCTCGCCTTAAGTTTGGTCAGTCCCTTTGACCAATAAACTTATACAAAGATAAATAAAAGAAACATTGGTCCACCTAAAGTCTCTTACATTTTGACATAAGGTGATATCTACTGGAATTCCTTGTCCTAGATAGGTTCCTAGCTATACAGCATAACTTCAATAAACATTAAACTTCAAACTGTTCGAGTTTTACAAACACTTCTTAAACTTATGGCCTCAATAAAGTTTACATGTAAACACTAAGTTTAAACAACTCCTAAGCTTAATCGGTAAACTTAATTAAACAACTTGCAAACTTCAAGGTGTAAGGCGTTTAAGGTGAAACTCCTAGTTTCTGTTAACTTGTGAACTTAAAAAAATGTAAAGGCGCCTAAGGTGAAACTCCTGGTTTCTGTAAACTTGTGGACTTAAAACCCAGCTTTAAAATTAACATCAAAAATGCGCTCGGTTTCCTCTCGGGTAACCAAAAGTCCTCCATGGTATAGACTACGGGTCTTCCTCTCGGTGATCTTTGTCACGTTGCCAATCATGGAGCCTTCCAGTTGTGCGTTGTTCATGGAGGGTCCCACGCCTTCTGACCTCGAGTCCTTATCCACGATGATTCTACGAATCTTCACCGGGGGTGGCGACTCAAAAGTGTGGCCCGCCTTCTCAGGCTCGCTAGCCTCTCTCAGTACGACTACATCGTAGTAACGGGATGCAGAATCGTGCAGGGTACGCATCTCACCAAGGTAAGTATCTGTCTTCTCCTTCTCGGTGATCCTCACGACTTGCCCAAAGAACTTCCCAAGGGGTATCTCTCCTGGTTGCCGTATCGGCTCCTCTGGTTTAGTGGCAGTGCTACACATCGACTCGACATCATCGGGGCCCTGCTGCAGTTGCCGGACCAGGCTCAAAGGTTTCCCTCCTGTCTGTGGCTTAGGCGTATTTTCCTCCGGCATGCTGTCCCACAGCATGGATAAGGTAGGCGAAACCGCTATCTCGAGGATGTCCTCACTTGCTAGGAGCGGTCCCGCATCAAACTCTGGCTGGGAAGAGCCCTGCCCTGCAGGCTCTCCATGCTCGCCTGAGGACACTGTCTCCAATGGGTGAGGCGTCGCCTTGCCTAGCTTTGGCCCTACTTCGTCAGCTGGCGCCTTCGATACCGTACTAGGTGGAGTATTCGCCTTCTTCGTAGCCTCGCCTAGCTTTGGCTGTACATCGTCAGCTGGCGCCTTTGATACCGTGCTTTGTGGAGTCTTCGCCTTCTTCGTAGCCTTGCTACGATCTTTACTGGGAAAGTCCTCTGCCTGTTCATACTTGCGTTTCTTGTCCGATGTGGCCTTGTCCTTGGATTCAGCATTGCTTTCCCTTCGGCGTCTGTCTTCGCGGGTCTCGTGAGACTCGCCCTTTATCTCGCCCACTTCATCCATGCGGTCGGGGTGACAGTCGCGGTAATGCGCCTTCAAATTGTCTCGGCGATTGTTCTTGTGGGTGCAGCGCCTACACCAGTAGTACAATCGCGGCCCATGCTCGGTAATTAGGTGGCGTTCTAGGCTTTTCTTGTGAAGTCTCACGTGGCACTTGGGACACCTAGTGTGGTCCTGGTCCACCTCATCTCTGGACTTCTCTTGACTGTCTCGGCCCATGGCGAGTATGTACAGACTCTGTAGGGAAAATGCAAAAGTGGTGCATTTCATTAACGTGTGTTTCACTTTCTCTCGCTCTCACAACAATCTTTCACATCTAGCGATATCTCTGGGGCACCCTGCGATGCCTGGGGGGATTCCGACGCGGTAATGGGGACTCAGTAGTGCGTGTTTGCCTTTCCGAGTTTTCAGGCCTCAATGGGGTTTCGGGACTTGGAATCACAATCGGTGGTGTCTCCTGGGTAGGGTGATTGCCCTCTGGTGACACTCTGGGGGTGAAAGGACGGGCGGTTGGGTTTGGAATTCGCCTCCCTGTCGTAGGCGTCTCTATTTGCCCGCTGGAATTGTCTTCCGCTTGTGCTGGAACGCTGGTTTCCTGCTGTTGGCTGAGCATGTCTGCATTAGCCTCTGTTGTGTTCTCAATCCATGAGACTAGGGGATTTCCTATGTAGGACTTCAAGCGGTCCCGATGCACAACTTTCATCTTTCCACCCTTTTTACGTTGAATTCGGAAGATGACATCGGACAGCTTGTGCACGATGAGATACGGACCCTCCCATCGGCACTGCAATTTAGGCGACAAGCCTTTCCTCTTTGCCGGATTGTGCAGCCACACGAAATCTCCAGCCACCAAGTTATACTTCACAGATCGTCTGTCGTAATGAGTCTTCTGCCTTCTGGCGCTACGCTTCAGACACTCACGTGCCCTACCGTGCGCGAGTCTGAACTGCTCCCTCAGTTGTTGCGCATAGTCAGTCTCTTCGCCTTCAACCTCTTGTTGGTCGTCACGGGGTTGTTCAACAGCCAAGTCGATAGGAAGGCGCACCTCGCGTCCGAGCATCAACATATTAGGCGATTCACCTGTTGATTCCTGTGGTGAGGCACGATAGGCAAACATTGCCAGTGGAATCTTTTCATCCCAATCTCGCTGTCGTCTGTGGGGCTCTATCATCATAGAAACCATTGTGACCAGTGTGCGATTAAATCGCTCAATCATCCCGTCACTCTTCGGATTGTACGGCGTCGTTCGCGTTTTCTCGATGCCCAGTAGGCGACACATTTCCGCGAAGACCTGGGACTCAAAATTACGACCTTGGTCGGAGTGTAGAACCTCGGGCACACCATACCGGCTCACAAACTCTTTCACGAATTTATCGGCTACTGTTTTTGCCGTTTGGTCCGGGATCGGGTAGGCTTCTGTCCACTTACTCAGGTAATCGCCCACCACCAGTATATACTTGTTCCCTCTCTCGGTAACCGGTAAAGGACCAAGCACGTCCAAGGCGACCCTTTCCATAGGCGCTCCAACCATCTTTTGCTGCAGGGGAGCTCTTCTGGTCTTTGTTGGTGATTTCTTACGGGCGCAGACATTACATCGCCTGAGGATGGACCGAACGTCTGCCGAAATTCCAGCCCAGTAGAATCTCACCTTAACTTTAGCCAAGGTTTTCCTAACGCCCAAGTGTCCTCCAGATGTGTTGCCATGTACTTGATTCACCATTTCGTCTTGGTATTTCGCTGGTAACACCGTGAGCCATCTCACCTCGCGCCCGTCGTCTGACTCCCATTTCCGGCAGAGAACACCACTGCGGACTTCAAGTTGGCCCCAGTGGCGCCTATAAGTCTTCGCCCTGGACGACAACGCAGACATATCCGCCCAGTCAGGTTCTCGCTGATGTTCTTCTTTTGCTTTTATCACCCATCTGAGGTCTTCTTCCTCCAGCTGCGCCTTCCGCAACTCTTCTGAACTCAGGGTCGGTTGTGCGGTCACGACTCTCGAGTGAGATACCGCCGACGGTGTTTCTGTTTTCTTTACTTCATCGTTGTCTGTCGGTTGACATTTTGCCTGTTGTTCCTCTTCTAGGCCACATTGAGTGCAAGGCATCCGTGATAGGCCGTCCGCATTCGTGTGAGGGCGCCCTCCTCCATTTAGGTCATTGCATGTTATTTTCTCCCCATTTAGTTTCAGTTCAAGTGAGTGGAAGTCCAAGGAACCCTGCGTTGGCAACAGAAAATCTATTCCCAGGATTCCTTCAACTTCACCTATTTTGCCGAAAACAGCCCGAACGGGACACGTCGTCCTTCCAATTTGCACTTCCACCAAGGCTCTTCCGAGAGTTTCCATGTTGCTACCGTCAGCGTTACGAACTCCTGTACCTCCACTCTCCAGCTTAGGTCGTTTCTCAATTGGAATCTTGTAGTAAAACTCTGACGATAGGACGGTGTCCGTCGCACCTGTGTCCACCAAGAGGTTTGCCTTGACTCCCCTTATAAACGCCTGTACAAATAGTCCAGCGCGCGCCCTTTGGCCAACGGTAGGCTTCACATCTCTCCCATCCCTACTTGGTCTCTCGTGGTTGTCTCCGTTCTGGTGTTTCGGCCCGTCTATTTCTCCAGCTGTCCCTCGGGCCTTGGAGCCAGCTGGCTGTCGTTTCCCGACGCCTGTCTATCGATGTCATGTCCGACGCGCTTCCTGCACTCCCGTGCAAAATGCCCTCGGTTATTGCACTTGAAGCACACGTCTTGGGGAGTTGCCTTGCGCCTGGCAGCAATCCTCGGCCCTCTAGGCGCTCCTGGGTTTCGCTTTGACTTCATGTCCTCTAGCATTTTTGTCATCCTTTGGAGCCACTCCTTAACTTCTTGGTCACTTGCACTCTGAATAAATGACTCCTCTGCTTGACTACTACCCTCCCGAACTTCACTCTTGGCCTCCTGCATATCGTTCGATATCCCGTCTACTCCTCGGGCGTATTTGACTCGTCTGTCACTCCGTTGTTCCTCAATCTTGAGGAAGCTCTCTGTGCTTAAGGCGGCGCGGATGGCTTCATCCAGTGACAACGGTCTTGCCCTGAACACTCCTTCGCGGATGGCTTGCTCCCGAATTGCGTCTGAAAAATGACCCCTAGCTAGGCGATCTCGCCCGTCGTCTGTCAATTCTGGATAGGCGAGTGCCGACAGGTCACGTATGGATTGTCCCAACTCTTGCAACGTCTCCTTATCTCCTTGACGCCTGTGGCGAAGTTCCACTAGGTGATTTTCCGCCAGTTGCCCGGGGCCAAATCGCTTTTCAAGGAGACCCATCAGCTCAGTATAGGTAACGTCTTTGCCGCTGGAGGCGAGGTTCCCAAGCACTTTCACTGCCTCGCTTTGGAGACTTGCTGCAAGGAAAACTTTCGCTTGACTATCGGTCCAAGCATTTGCCAGTTTACACGCCTTGAAGTGCTGCTTATACTCCCTCCAAGGAGTCTTCCCGTTGAATTGGTCTGGTAGGATGTTCGGCCGCTTACTAGTACTAGTGCTCGACTCGCAGCTGCCCTTCTCCTTCGTTGTGGTTTTCTCCCTGACGCCAAATGGATCCAGCTCGCCTCCTTCGAACTTGGCGCTATGATTCACTTGCAGAGAGACATCTTCTATTGCACTCGAGGGCGAAACTTCACTGTCACATCTGGAAGGTGTCCATCCTACAAGGTTGCTGGTTTCAGCCGTAGGCGTCGATGAAGCTGGTTGCGTAGGCACTGGGGTAGGTGGAGGTGCGAATGTGTTAAATTTCCTTCTAGGTTTTGGAGTAGGTGGAATTCTTGACCGCAGAGCAGGCGCTGACATCACAGAACCCCGATGTCCAATGTTGAGTGTCTCGAGTAGTTCTTGTACTTGAAGTTGTAACCGGTAGTTTTCAGCCTTGAGTTTCTCTCTCTCGTGGGTCGCTCGCTGAAGATCGCTGTCAATCTGGTCGACCTCCGACAAATCGCCATCAAAATCAATGAGGCTGACAGCCATGACGCCTAGGTAGGTGAAGTACTCCTTCACACTCTATCGATGATTGATGGTGACTGATGTCACTGCAACGCCAATCCCACTTCTGACACCAAATTTGTAACGGTCCGCCGACCCTTCGTCCCTGCCTCCAGCCGGGAGATGCCGCCGGACGGACGCTGACAGGATTAGGCTTTCCCGATGAGCGGTTACCGGGAAACCCGGGACGTTACTTCGTTTGGAGGAAGTATACCCCCAGGCATTGCAGTGGACCAGAGATACTCGCACTCAATCACTCTCACCCTATTAGGCTCAATAACTCACAGGAGACAATGATTAAGTCACAGTCCTCTTTATATAACGTAACAATGGTGTTTTATTGTGTGCGCCTTGACAGGCGACTCCTATATAGGCGTCTATCGCTAACTCTAACGTGGACACAATGTTGGCTGCTTATTCTAACTCTTCCTGGCCAGTTAACTCACCAACTAGTGATGTAAAGGCAGCCCGTCCGGTGGGTCCCTCTTCTGGATTAACTCGCTAGCGGATAATCAATCGCAGCGCTGTCAGACCTGCATGAAACTGACTGACGACTCACCCAAGAACTAACTCGTGTCATGCGCTTCTGCTTGTGACTGACAGAGTGAGTGAGTGAGTGAGAAAGTGAGTGAGTACCGCGCGCGCGGCTGACGCACGCTTTTATACCCGCGGGCAGCGCGTGCATAGACAGTAGCAGCGCGGAGACCACCGACGCGGGCACCAGTACCCTAGACTGGCACTATGTCCAATGTTTCGTTACAATATTTAGTTCTGAAAAGAACTTGTCCTGCTTATTTTCAATTTTCGCTAAGTAGTTTTTGTTCTGATAAGAACTTGACAAATCTGCCACTGTCAAACACTTTGCTGATTTGGATCATGTCGTTAATTGGGAACAAGCTATTGAGATCCACAAATATGACACTGTACCTTAAGATATCGGCTACTTCATAAGCAACATATGGAATTCAATAATACCAAGTTGCAACTCTCATAGCTCACAGCCAACTTACAACCTGAGTGAGCAGGGCACTCAGCTCATCCCAGTTCAACAAAATGCCCAGGGCTCACAGCCAACTGACACACCCAAGCGAGCAGGGCATCCCTCTCTAACACAATGCCCAACAGTATCCACCTTTACAAGCACTCCAAATCCTTACCAAGCCTACTTAAGGAGTAAAATCTTCCACTCTAGTCTACTGACGACAGAGCAGGCTAGTCACAACGTTGAAACCAAAGACAAATTCTGTAAGAACTTGAAGCAAGACTGTTCTTATCAGAAAAAAAAAACTACTTAGCGAAAGTTGATTATAAGCAGGTCAAGTTCTTTCCAGAACTAAATATCTTCTAAGCAGTAGTTATTACCACATGGTATTACCGCAAACCGAAACGATACCGATACTCCACCACGGAAAGCCTCAAATCTAATATTAACGTGATCTTCACCAGTGCATTGATGTTAACTGTACAACAAAATCTATTTGTCTTTTAAAATGGAAATAATAACCTGTTATATTCAACAATTCATCACGTTATATAGAGCAGTTACATGCATAGATGATTATTCAGTGACAATAAGGTAATCTTTACCAGTGATTCCATTGTGCCTGTAAAGTTACAAATATTTGTGTTTCGAAAGCGAAATGATCTACTCTTCTAAACACAAGACATTTACGAGTTGAAAACCTGCTATTCGGTAAAGTGAGTAAGTGGTCATTATAAATGTTATTTACACTAGTTACTATAACCTTTGGGGATCGCGTTACTATATTCATGTGATTTATAGGTAAGTTCGAGGTGTGATTAAAACGGGAAACGTAGTTTGGAAATCACATGGTTAAAAAACACCAAACCTCAAATTCAATACCAATTCAGAAAAAAAAGTTATTTTCTGATTGTTTTGTTAACTGGGTTGAATAGAATTTCTGCCCTTTACTAGGCTTGCTCAGACTTGTTTAATGAGGAGCTGCTTATAATAAGGAAAGGGGTGCACGCAGAACTGCAAAAAGCAATCAGCCCATCCACCTATTATCTTCGTTTATACACCGGAACTACTTTGCTTCGACACCACAGACGTGCGGTCAGTTTTCCGCGTTTTGGTGTCGGAGGTCCCGCGTGGTTGCTTAGCGACCAGCTTCTCCCTCAGAGAGCCCGGATGCGGCGGTTGCAGCCGAATGAGACAAAGATGAAGACCCCCTGCAGAGAGTTGAGGAAGACGAAAAAATACCAGAGGACCACGTGGTTGATGCGGTTGGCAAGGCAACCAAACACCCACGTGAACCCCATGACAGCAGAAATCTGGGCATAAAATGAGAAGAACAAAAGGAAAATTGATATCAGTGAGCTATGATCTTTAAAATTCGCTATTAAATAACAATTAAATGCAATGGATGATTTTATGTTTACCTCAATTGGGGCACAACGAGCTATGGCAGTCTGCACACTGGTACTCGTCCATCGTTCTTTGCGTCTTTAAACACTGTCACGGTCGTCGCTAGAGGGAGTTTGAGTCAGACTTGGTGTGGCCCCACCCCACTTATTGATTTTGCGACCATTGGGTGACCAGAAAATATACCTTGCATCCTTCCAGAATGCAATATTAATCGGCAATTTTATTGCCACAGTTGTGTATGCCTTTGAGCTTTTCTAGAAAAAGAGTTATACTTTTAGATGACTTTCTTGTAATGATTTCGAACAATGTAAGAGGCTGAGGATGGTGCCCTCCCAACATTTCAATGGAGGGATCGGGAACCAGTGCGTAGCTTCACTTTTTGCACAGCTCGGAATGGCCAACGAGATGTCCAGACGTTTTACATGTACATCAATGGTGTAGTACATTCTACGACTTTTACCTGTCGTACCAATAAAACTGTCACACTTGCTAAGGTTTCAGCGCGAATGCACTCTGGAAACGTTAGCACATAATGAAATTAACATTCAGCGTCAACGCTCAGGCGAGTACAAAGCTCTCGATCATAGGGTAATAATTTGTAATATGGACATTCATTTTAATAACACCAGAGCAGGCGAGTTGATAGAAAGCGCTCGATCACAGGGTAATAATTTTGTAAAAGGGACATTCATTTTAATAACACCAGAGTAAGGTTTCCTATCAGATGCCATCTTCATTTCAATTTACTGCGTCCTACGCGAAGCAAACTGTCGACTAGGTACTTACGCCGATGCATCACGGAAACATCGTCTGTCCATATAGTATCTCAATTTAGCAGCTCAAATGACCTTTTCTATTCTGCTATTTTACAGTATATTACTAGATGGAACAATTTGGAACCAACCAATGCATAACACAAGGGACCACGTAAAGGATAATGCAGACTTTGGCATGTGGGGGGGGGGGAGGGGGAGGTTGGCAAAGAGTGTGATAAAAATGCATCCTTTTGTTAACTTCTCATGCCAACGTTTTCTGATTTAAATGTCAAAGGGGCAAGAGGTGTTAAGATGAACAACACGTATTGCCGTATTGTGCAACAGTGCATTTATGAAAATTTGATAACTGTTGCCATGGTTCCATCAACTTGACAGTTAACTCCATAGCAACATTATGTATGATTCGTCACAAACACCACGAAGAAACACCCAAGTCCAGGTAAAGTGTTTCGTAGGCCCTAGGCACAATGCGTTCCGTAGGCCCTTACCCACCCTAGGCACCGGTACAAACATTCGTGCAATTAAAGTACAAAGCACTGTACAAATCAAGAGAGGACAAACTGGTATAGGTCCTAGCTCTAAAAGCCTGTTGGCACCAAGGGCGTCCGATCGCTTCTCAAAAGTGGGGATGGTACATGCATGTGTATCTTGATCAGAACTAATGTGAGTGCAAAGCCTATAATGGCGTTCCGAACAAAACGTTCCAGAAGCTCTGTGGTACGATCTAGGGGCAATGACTTGTTTTAACTATCCGACCGAAAAGGTATGTATAAATGCGAATATATCAAATCTATCAGGACGCTGATGGTGACCCTTGTCCTTCATCGAGACTTAAAAGCAGTCTTAAACATTGTGTTTAAAACCAGCCAAGCACATTGTATTCCCTTAGTAATCATAACATCAGCAACTAAAATGCATAGCTGGAATTCGATATGGTAGTTATTTGCGTAAAAAAAAACCGCTTTCAATTGGCCTTTCTGCACAAATGACTTTGTTTCGAGGAATTTCTTGCATAGACAAATATAGAATTGTAAAATCACCATAATTACTTCATTAGTGCCAATTTTGGTCAAAATCAAACAAAAATAACTTTTCTGCAAATTGTGAGTATCGCGCCCTCTAGCTGTATTTTTGGGAGCTAAAAGTCGTTCAATTGAATGAAAACTGACCCAATGGATCTTTTTAACAAATTTGAACAAAATTCGAAGTCATTTCACCAAAAGTACTGTTTTGGACCCAAAAATAAAAACCCGACATAAAGCACCCTATTGTGGTCACATCAGTGCAACCAATTGACGTCACATTATGGATAACCGGCCATCCAACATTTCTTCCAAATTTTACAAAAATCGGCAGACGCATATGGAAATTAAAATGGAGGTGCTTAAGGTCTCCCGGTACGGTCCCGAGTAGGCCCAAAATGGCTTGGTCCTTATGGGTTAATAGACCAATGAAAACGGTAAACTTACTTTGAGATAGATCCAGAGTTCTCTGGCCTTCTCCTTGGTACGGGATTTGTCAGCACGCACCATAGCTCCAGCAACAACCGATGCATGCACGCTACGCACCGTCCAACCAAACATGACGACGTTAGCGACCAGGCTGCATGCAATGGGAGCAACAAAGGCGCCTACAATGGCGTGCTGTCCCGATAGCCAGCAGGTATCTTCCCCCGGCCCCACACCGTATCGAAAATCGAGTTGCTGGTCCCAGATGAAGTGAATCAAGAGGCACGTTGCGACAATCAGAAGAGGTAAGCCCCAGCCATAAACACTGTAGACCAAGAAGACGCGCATGTTAGGGCGGCATGTCTGCTTAGAAGAGAAGGTTCTCACCAGGTCGAAGGCGAGAACGTTCATCCAAGCGAAAGTGGACAGCCAGAGGAGGTGCAACAGTGCAGCTATGGTCACACAGAAAGCCATGGGCTCGGTGAATTGTAATACAGTAAGAGTCAGCAGCTGAGCCGTAGACAAAGCAGCAGTCAGCCCCATAATGGCTCGACCCGGTACATTCCGCAGGGCTGGGAACACACAGTAGGTAATAAAAGTTGCAACAAGGGCAACCGTCGATAAGCTGTAAGACACGCAACTCACCACGTACAGTGGGTCTACGGTTGTGAAGATGCTGGAACAGATAAGGATCCGATCGTCTGGTAAGTACACCACACGGCCTTCTAGGAATAATTTATTCTGGTATTGTACCACTGATACACCACCTGAGCTCACCAGCTTCGTCGTCTGAATAACAGGCGTTCGGCACTCCTCGTTCAAGAAAGGTTCACCACACACTTTTACAGTGTTGCTTTTAGCCGAGGTATTCTGGACTTGTGGTTGGTATTGATAGGACCGAGTGTACGACACCCACTTTGCCTCAACGAGAAGCCCTCCACCCACATAAACAACCTGGATGCCACTGAAATTAAAGGCTTTCAACATCTCCTCATTCGTTATGTATAAATAATCTTCGCACGGCTCAATGTGATCATCGACCAAGCCGCATATTTCATCGAATTCCACCTGGGCGACTCCGCACCTTACAACCCATTTGTTGAAACTGCTTTCCTCGTTATTTGGTAACACGCTATCATCAAGTAAGGCCTCAAAATCAGTAACGTTACCGAGATCCCACGTGGTCACTTCAGAGGTGTCATCTTCCCACACGGAAACCAGCTTACCCTCAATAAATGCTACATAAAACGGCCATGTTGATTGGACATTCTGCTGGCTAAGGACGATAAGGTAACACTGCATCATTCCTGATGTCTGGGACTGATTCATGGTCTTCACCTCAGAAGCGTGCAAGTTGACAGATGATTTGACGCGTAAAACGTACTGCTTGTTGAAGCAATATGCATTACTCAGTAAACCGAAGTTTGTAGATTTCTCTGGAACCCAAGCAATATCTATTCTGCCAAGAAGCCTAAACGTATTGAGAAGAGCGGAACACCTCGGAGAAATTGAACAGTCGTAGTCCCACCCGGAAAAGTTCACTCCGTTACAAAACGCGCAGTGCGGATTCTTGTATACTCGCCCATCCGATGCAACCACCATCGCCGAGTATGCGTGGCAACCAGACTGAATCGCCAAACTAACGTTGTACGCACTACAGTTGTCAATTCCGAGATTATAGCTACTGTAATTAATGTCAGGGCTTTCTCCGTTTTCTGAATCGTATTCAAGGGAACTTATGCTGGAGTTATAGCCGGAATCTGAAGAGTATTCGGAATCAATATTTTCTGAGCTATATTCATTTTGTGTTCCGTTGATGCTCTGTTCATATCCAGAGCTTTTGCCCGATTCCGTGTCGGTTTTGGTCAGACTAATGTTGGATGCACATTTATATTCAACAAGCTTCGTGGTGATGACGCACGACTCGTTATAATAACATATCGCGCAATATACATCATGAAAGAATCCTCCGTATTTCACCTGCTCTGACATGGAATTATTTTGACATAACTCAACCTCATCATCCGGCCAATCTGTAGGACATCCCTGCACGAGCACCGCGCGTTCGTCATCGACAATGACACATGACAAGAAGTCGTGTAACGATGCGACCAGCAAAAATTCCTCTGTGACATTTTGTTGCTGCAAGTGACATCGCGTGGAGTAATCATGACAGCAATCGTTGCACAGCGCACACAACGCATCACAACCACATTGTGTCTCAGTAGCAGGGCTTCCACATCGTCCACTGCATGATTGTGTTGGACAAGGGTACACCGTCAAACCATACATAGTCACGCCTGAAAGAAGGGCAACAATACACTTCATGAACATGGTTATTTATAGTTTGGTATGTTGGAGGAATACACTAATAATCTAAGAGTTTCACAACATGGAATTAATTGCACATATGTAGGTTGCTCCTGCCCTTTATTTCTGCTGGGCCCAGAGGACAAGCATATTATCCTCTAGTCTTATTGACTGACTGAATGACTGACCGACTCCCAGACTGACTGACTGACTGACTGACTGACTCCCCGACTGACTCCCCGACTGACTGACTCCCCGACTCCCCGACTGACTGACTCCCCGACTGACTCCCCGACTGACTGACTGACTGACTGACTCCCCGACCTCCAATGTGGTATTTTAGTATGGGGTAACACCTACCCAACCTTTATCAATAAATTGTATATTATGCAAAAGAAAACACTTAGGATAATTAATAACTCCAGATATACAGAACATTCAGCACCACTGTTAAGTAAATACAAAACCTTATCTGTTTTTGGCTTGTATAAATACCATCTTGGGGTATTAATGTATAAATTCGAAACAAACAAATTACTCAAAACTATACATTCGCTATTTAACAAAAACTTTGATATTAATTCTCATAATACAAGGTCAGCCTCAAACTTTCATCTCCACAAAGCTAGAACACCTCTTTACTTATCGACTGTCAGAAACCAAGGACCTCTATTGTGGAACTACCTCAAACCAATGCCTATCTTTAGATCAATGAAGAACTTCAAAAACTACATGAAACCGTTGCTACTGGCAAATTATACTGATAATTAAGTATCCAAATAAATTGTACATTCATGTCATCTCACAGACTGTTGAACACTATAGTATTGTTTTATAATTCCTTGGCCACATTTTGCTTCTTTGCCCCTTCCTCCCTTACCTGTTTTGTAATTAATTAATTGATTTATTTCTTGTAATGTATGGACGTGTAGGCTTATGTATATTCATACGAATGTGAATATTTTTTTGCTGTTAATTTATTTCTTTTCAATTTTATTATTAGTGTATTTACCTGATAGAATTCAGCCCATTGTATGTACATATTAATTTATTAGCTTAATTTGTAATTACGGGTTCCAGGTCTTGTACAAGCATATGTGTTTACCTCATATCCCTCATATCATTGTTTGTCATTCTTTATATAGTTTCCTGTTTATCATGTTGTTTGTACTATGATATGAACAAAAATAACCATAACCATAACCATAACTGACTGACTGACTCTCCGGCTGACCGACTCTCCGACTGACCGACTCCCCGACTGACTGACTGACTGACTGACCGACTCCCCGACTGACCGACTAACCGACTGACTCCCCGTAACCGATTGACTGAATGACCGACTGACTGATTGTGACTGACTGACTAAGTGACTATCTGACTTTTTGACTATATCGCACTGATGATAACTGCATAACTCCAGGGATTGCGCAGAAGCAGGCAAACTGCAGTGAAGCAGGTGCCTGCGAAGACCTAGAGTGAATGACCATTCTTAATTAATGGATTCGAATGTTGTGTGTTCTAGGACCTGATTTACGGGGCTTGCCTTGTCATGTTTTTCGGGAGACACCTCCAACTTGACAGGGATTTCACTTTCAACCATAATCAGCCTCTTTCGAGATTTGGTTTGTATTGTATAAGACATTTGTATCTATATTACCTTGATCGCATTCGAAGACAATTTGATTGTAATTGTGGTCACGGCAAGAGTTCTTTCCATACATCCATCGCTTTTCGCCAAGATATGTGACTCTCAGGATGAGATCATCTCCGTTGCCTGGTTGGTCAGACTCTGCGGACGGTATCTGTTCCCAATACGAGGCCCGGGGATAGCCATAATAGCGGCAGGCCCGGTCAGCGAAGCCAATTTCATTATCCATGAGACACGTCAGGTGAATGCAAACTGTCTTCCAGTCGGAGCCATTGTAGCGGCCCTCCAGAAACCCAACGTGCCGTGAACCATTCCAACGGGTGTCAGGTGGGCTCAACCGAAACTCCGGAGATGCAGTCGGTGGCAGCACTTCATCCTCTAACGAAAACAACAATTGTAGACTTTAATCCTAAAATGCAATGCAATTTCTCAAAAAATGCAATCATTGAAAATGCACCTTGTGTCCCATTTAACCTTCTGTTTCAATTTTCGATTTTGGTTTTGCTGTTTTCATGGGTATTTGGTGCCTTATTGTTTGGTATGCTAATGCAAAATTCCGTATTCATGTGCAAAAGAGACAACAGTTCTTTGAAACTGACGGAACTACCCTGGTTAAACAAAACGAAGTTAATAAACCTATGCAAGTGTGATGTCATTTCTGGCAGAAATCTCAATTTGACAGTTATTTCATCACGACAGGTTTGTAGAATTTTGAATATTTTGCTGTTGCAAATTTTATTTTCTTTAAAATTCGTTGTTGTGTCAGAACATGGAAGTAAGCAAATGAGCAAACGTTCACGCAAGTGTTTTCAATTAGCAATTGTTTGGGTTTACATCACATCAACATCGCCTTTAGTTGTCCGGAAAGTGTGGAGAACTTTGAACGTTTAAAGAGGTGCACGTTTCAATAAAAAGTAACCAAAAAATTAAAAGAGATGAATTTGTTATACAGGTTTCATACCGTTAAGAGGAGGAAAAGCTTGCACAGAATATGTTCCTCAGAAAAAATCATAGTGTGAACCTTTTAAACAAATACGTTAAAGAGACTTACATAATGAAGGGAAACGTCTCACCTTTTACGCACGCTACTCCAAGCAGCAAAGTGTTCCTTTTGTCCTCATCTTGGCAAAACCTCAATGGCATCTCATCAAGACATTCGAAGAAATCATTGCTCGTGGCACTCCCCGTACAATGGTTATAGTCGCAAATGACAGCCTGACTTTCATCGTCCACCTGGAACTGGGTTGGCCCAACTGCGAATGGGTAGCCCAGGTACCGACAGATGTAGTCAGAGACGCGGTTCCGTTCCGTAGTACCGAAGTACGCAAGGGAAGCCCACTCGGCGCCCCCAATATGCAACAATACTTTCCCGTCGTTCTCTCTCCTTCCATCATCAAGCCGGATGCCACCTGTAAATCAAGAATCCCCAGGAAAAATGTTCACCTTTGACCCAATTCTGGATACACCGTATTATTATGTCCTTTGGCTCTTGACGGTCTTACATAGGTTTCTCTGGTACTGCCGGGAGTTTTTTTTTTTTCAGAGGAGTTTACTGAAAAAAATCTATTGAAAGGGGACATTTGCAGAGCTCGCTCACCCTTATTAATTATCCCCCCCCCCACAAGCCAGCCGGACTAGTGGCGCAGACTCTAGTTTTAAGTAGTCCGCGGGCCTTTTCACTATAGTCCATAAGGAATTGTTTTTCCTCAAATTTTCCTGTAGCGATCGGCACAAGTTTCCGCTGCGCTACGGTATAAACAAAACCAAATGTGCGTCGGTATCAGACCGACTTTTTTAAATAACGCCGAAATCCGCGGACACACGGAAAAGTTGCTTGCCTGAATTAACAAATATTTTGACCGGCCAGGCGGGAATGTTTGGGATAGCCCACCACTATTTTTACTCAAATTTTATTAGCAGACTGCCGCTAAGGTTGAACTAATAAAAACGTATGCCTCGGAAACCAAAAAAAAACTGATCTCAAACATAATTTAGTATCAAACATAATTTAAAACAAAATAAAAACTTGACATGGTGGTAAGATGTGTCCCCGGCCCTGCATGCAGAGTCACTTTAGATTTCCAGATGCTGCTTACCCGTCAAACACTTGATCCCAACGTCGTGTCTATGATCGCACCCGTCGTATCTCGGTGTCCACAGCTCTAGGGAACATTCCTCCAGGGTTGTAAGGGTTCCGGAACAGACGATCTCCTGCAGCCATATCGGACCGGTAGCCCTGCCAAACTCTGCCGTGTTGCTGATCGCGCACAGGGCTGGGTAACCCAGTTGACGACACAGCACGCGGCCTGCAGTGTACATCTTCTCTCGATCGACGGAGCAGTATGAACCCCATGTCTCCTGGCCGGGTAGACGGACTTCCACTTGACCTTCGTTAGGGTAACGGCCACCAACAATGCGAAGATCTATAGTAGAATTGGCTTTCAAAAATAAAAGAAAGGAAGAAAGAGTATCCAAAGGAGTCATTGGCGTTATCCACGTCACACGGAATTAAGTTGTGCTTGCAGCCGGGTAATGGACATATAACATCCACAGTTGATTTTTTTTTTGCTGGGACTGCGCCTAAAGATTGAAATGTTGATGTGTGACGCATTGGGCACACCGGTAAAAGGTAAAAGTGAATTATTTTAGTCTCATATGCACCTTATTAGGCAAGAAAACCATTTCGATGGTCTTTGCGTAATTCAAATATTAATACAATGAAAAAGTAACATGAGAAAGCAGCATTTAACAGTTCTCTCGAACAAGAATTTAACAGTTCTTTCAAACAAGAATTAACTATTTGACAATATTTCCAGACTGTTAAAAGAAATAAGAAAGGACGTATTTTTCGACTGAAGTATTTAATTTAATTAATGAGTGGTAGAATTGCTTCAACGTCCTACCCAGTTTCCCAGCTGTCGCTGGAACATATCGCAGCAGGATGGCGAACCCCAAAAGGCGTAGAAGAGTCATGTCTATAGCGAAGGCCGTACCGACTGCTTCACTGACGAGCGATGATGATAATGTGATGCATTTTCCACCTCGACACATGTGGTGTTTCTGAAATTAATTGCTCGTGCACATCAGAGACAACGTGACCAGAAATTGAATTGTTCACCATCGTTGCATGACGACATGCGGGTCATCGAATCTACCAAAATCCACGCATGATCGGCAGTTCGTGACACTTAGCCATTTCTAAGGGAAAATAATGCGCCGCCGCTAATTCTTTGAGCAGATGGCAGCACTCATTAAGCTTCTTTTCGAAGCAGACTCCTAGCGCCGTTATCAAAATATATATATATTTCAAATATCATGAATTTAAAATAATATTGCAGCAGTTTTGGTTATCTACAGAACATGACATTCGAGTTTTTCAGTAAGTGCCACGTAACTTATAGTAATATTAGCATGTATCACATACAATAAATTGAACTTTCTTAGCAATTGCATAGTCTGCACACAAAATAATATTTCAATACCCAAAATAACCTATGCAATTACTGTGTTGACTTCTTATGTCAAACTGGAGTGTTCGTGATGAAGTAGACGGCATGTATTTGAATATGTTTGAGGTTCCATTAGGCCTAAGTATGCACCCATGCAGAACACCCGTCTTCCTTTTTATCATCAATTAATCAAGAAGGCACCAGGACCATAAAACAATTGCAATGTTTTCCTTACGAAGCAAGATCCCTAGGCACCGAACTCAAGACTCTATGGCAAGTCAATAAAGAGTCGTGTTTGTCCGTCATTATCATCCAGCGGTTCCGGACTGAAATTAATATGTGCGTCGAGAGCATGCTTTACGTTCCCTAGAGAGGACCAAATGGGAACCCTAAATTAGGAAGCATCGATTATTAGAATAACTACTTTATTTGGCTAGTTTTGAACGAGAAACTGTCGGAGTAATTAAATAACAACATGTCGGAGTAATTATATAATTAGGCCTAAGCAAAACGGAGTGCGTATTTGGCTACGCGAAGCTGTCATATCGGCTAGAACTCCCGGCTATGTACGTGAACAGCGCCCCTAGCTTCAGATAAGGTACATCGTCTAACTGGTGATTTGCTTCTTTCGATAAGCTGTTTATTTTTGTGAGTATAAGGCTATGGCATATTGTAAAATAAAGTTGTTTTTGAAAAAAAAGTTTTCTTGCGTGCTTGATTGCCACGAATCAAGTGATTATTATTTTTTTTTATTTCCCAACACATAGTAAACTCACGAATTCAATCATGAAGGAAACTGATAACCCAGAAAGATCGAGAAGGCCTGATGATTTGGTTCCGTTTTTTTTTTATATTTTTTTTAGTATTGTCACCCGGGTGTAAAATGACATATTGATGCGGGGGTATTATTACAGATCATGAAACCAAATACATATTAAAGTCATTCATCATTAATTATTTCAAGATCTAGTTTTATTTGAAACGGACTTTTTTTGTTATAACACTTCGATTTGGTATCAAAGTGATGGCAATGTTTAACCCTGTTGTTCAAAGAAACGTGAATTCATAGAGGCCAATGAGATTGTGTTTTTATTCGAAGTGGTTGTTCAAAATTGTGTACAGGTACCTAGGATCCCGTGCATTTTCTGTTTTTTCCTCGCTCAATAAGGTAGTTCAAATTATTTTTGAAGGGTGCATTATAACTCATCTGTTGAAGTTTCAGCCCAGTGGATAAAATACAGCTTTTGTGTTGTAACGTTACATCATAATTGTTACGTAATTTACAAGCTTCATTTATGTAACAGGCCATGGCGAAAGCCATGGTCTACAACATTTGAGCAGATTCGCTGATAAGTTATGCAAGACAACCGCATCTTTACCTCTAGATTTTGACCAATCAGCGGGCGCTTTCTATATCGGGTCTAAAAAAAAAAAATCAAAAATCGGATAAAAACCCCAGACACAGCAACAAAGGCTCTGGTCACTGCTCTGTATTAGGTTACGCGATACGCGCCCGACTGTTGTCGTATTACAAAACACTGCATTCAAATTGACCAATCATAGATTGGGTTATATAAAAGCGAGTTATACAGATGCGATTTAGGAGAGTCCAATAAGTTAGGCTACATAAATGGTAGGTAAGGGAATCTTTTTTTATATTTTTATTATTACACAAAAGCATGATTATAACATGATTATAACTGTTTATACTTGGCCAGATATCTAAAGAATAGATTTGCAACAAAACAACCACTTATAGTTAAAATGCATATAAACATGTTACAACGAAATACAAGACCTGAGTAAACATGATAAATGTTAACCGTCGTTTTCTGATTTGTTGGTATGCAATTGAGTAAATCTGTAAATGAAACCAGAAAAAGCATAAACCCATTATTCAAGGACCTAAAAGCATTGCCATATTTCAGTTGTGCAAGAGAGGTTGATATGTATAACCGAAATGTGAATATACAATTGATTGTGAAACGAGTTTGACATTGATGTAGCACTTGTTACCACTGCAGCATAAGCTCTTCTTTCTCATTTGCAGTTGTATTTCTTTACGATGAACATGTAGCCTCTCTGAACTAGCATCCTCTCTGATCAGTATTCACTTTCCACTTTGTGACTGTTGACGTCATCAAACCGGAAGTAACTTGTACGTGTATATAACATGTATACTGAAGTTGATGCTAACCAACATGAAGCATTTTGTTCAAAACAAAACAAGAAGTTGTACTGGAGAGGCATTTCTTTTCTGGCATAAAAAAAATATTCACAACTTAACTTGGCAGTGTCTAATGTAATAGCTGTATGCCCAATCACGCTGCATTTGTACTCATTAACGCGAATCTGTAGTTTGTAGGTGTTTTGTAATAATGAATGCGAACCCTTAAGCTGATCATTGTTATTGTAAATATTTTCGGAAACTGATATCCCATTTTAAACTGTAACCCCCGTGCTTTGAGAAACAAACCTTTGCTGGTCTTTTTCAAATGATTGACATTTAGCAACACATGGACATATGCTATTACTTAACGAAATTATTTAACGATTATTGAACTAGACTTACACATCTAACAAAGTACCAGTCTCTTGGTTGATTACAAACATTATTTTCCTGAGTAGTAAAAAAAAACCTGAACAATACGATTACGAGAATACACTTTTTGAATCGACTAGAATTAAGTTTACAAATTGCATTAGTTTTCTAAAGATGGCTTATTATTTTCACTCGCCATTGTCATGATTATTACTGATTGATGCACTTGTATATACCATTGAATAATATTACCAATTGTTATACTTAAAAAGATAATATATATAACACAATTGTTTGTTTTCTGAGTATACACCAAATTCAATAATATTTTGAATAAATTGAATAATATTACCAATTGTTATAGTTAAAAAGATAATATATATAACACAATTGTTTGTTTTCTGAGTATACACCAAATTCAAAATTAGAAAATTACTTTTGTTTTAATTACCATATAGAGTTACCATTCAAAGGCGGATCCAGGATTTTCCAAAGGGTTGGGGTGGGGAGAATATTTAAACAAGCAGCACGAAGGCGTGCCCGCCCGCCCTGCTAGAGGGGTATAGGTGCATTTTCCTGTGGTGTACATCATATTTTACAACTTTTTTTACCCTCACACCCCCTGGTTCCCTCTGCTCATGTTTCCGCATTATTACTGATACGTCGACATTTTTATTGAATGACAGTTAAATCATTGAAAGTCACGATTTTTAACCATGTCAAAAGTACCTAAACAGTGTCCATTTCAACATGATCTGATACACGGTACCCTGTGGAGACATGTGCATAATAGGGCACAAAATATTGTATACGTCTCCACAGGGCAATTGCTATTGGTGAATACGTGAGGGTTATCACGAAATAGATACATGGAGTGTACTAAAAAAAACCTAGGAATTTCCCAGGTGTGTTGGTGCGTCGCAAAGTGAAGTAATTTATGTAAGGGATATTAAGTCCGAATTTCAGACCCGGAAATTAATTCTGGTTAAAATAGGAGCATTTTTCAACTACACTTTTAAACCCTAAAATTTAAGTACACGAGAACAAAGAAATGACTCCACAAGGATATAGTGAAACAAATAATAACAATAACAATAATATGCACGACACGGCAAGCCTAATAAAGCTAGACCCAGAGGCCATAGATATATATTCAATTGATCCGGGATATGGCTCTATCCATGCATCTGGAGCCAGGCAGGTTTGGTTCATTGATTTGTATTAGTGAGTACTCCTATACGATAGCACTGCCCGACTCACAAGTGACGGTGAGTCAGTGAGTCCGTCAAGTGCAAAGCGGACTCTAGGCCGCACCTCAACGGAACCAGTGAAATTAACAATTAAAAATGATTAAAATTGACTATTTGAGCCTTCTTGTTCCGTTAGATAACAACAACTGCACATCTTCACGACAAGCTTTCTCTCAGAACTATGTGTACGGTACATGTTCAAGCTAGTAGACATGGGGATTGCGAACCACGCGGCCAGCGACGTTTTCCTGTAAGACAAGGAAACGTAAATGGTTATAAAGAGGTTCAACTATTGTTTTAGCCCGATATTATACAAAGAATAAACTATGGTATACAAATTATAAAAGCTTCTGGCTAAAATAACAAAGATCAAGTTGTGAAAAACAAGTTATTCCCTCACATATATCTAACGCTGCATCAATTTCTGGTTTTCAAGCAAGCAACTTTGCCCCTTTAAAGCCTTTATACTGTATTTGAGTGGTATACAAAACAAGTCACATAGATGAAGTCAAAATCTGCCTTTTATAATAGCCACTGATAAATCAGGTATTCTGAAATCAGTCGGTCATCATTAGTCTGGTTTTCGCATTTTACACTTCATTGATTTCAAAGCATGTTTTGGGGTCTAATTAAATATCTTTTCATTTAACAGTTTGTTTAGGCAGTATACTGTAAATATAAGGAAGAATTTCACACACTGTTCGTAGACTGGTTTATTAAGTACCTCCCCATTATGTTCTGACCAATCACAACGTGATTAATGTCCGACATGCAAAATCTTGTATTTCTCAACACATTCTCGATTTATCAGTTTTAGAAGGGAGCAGGGACATTTTGCCCCCCCCCCCCCCACTTATTAAATTTACACCACTTTGTCTTCGCGCCTCTTTTTCTTTTCTTTTCTTTTCTTTTGACTTTTTGTCTTTTAGGGCACCTAAGGCCCCTCCCGACGCCCATGCCCATGTCTGACTAAGGAGCACTGATTGAAAGTGCTAATTTTGGCGCAGGTAGCAAACATGGCAACCCGAAGAGATCTATCGCGACCCAGGAAAGAATCAGCCAACAACCCTTGTCACATATGACCCGAGCCAGGAATTGAACCCGGGGCCACATAGGTCAGATATTTACAGGAGAGCGCTGTACGCACTGCGCCAGCCATGCCATCCGTGTCAGGTATCCAAGATTCACACTATTCATGTTGCCCACGGGAGCATTGGGCCAGCTTTCCTAATAACCGGTCTAGTGGTAAAGTTATGTGCATGTACTCTACTTACCGCTGTATAGTCACGGCGATTTTCCATGCCTGTCACCATATATGGTCGAACAAAGTCATCACGGTCTGCCATACCCTGTGAATTACCAAATAAAGAAGGAGGCATGTTGTAAAATTTATAGCTGATGATGTGGCAGGTCACTTCCAATTATAAGCTTATAAAGGAGCACTTAGGGTTTATTATTATTTCCTGCGGTTAACCAATGCATGTAGTACTTTACTGAGTCTTACCAGAATAGTAAGCATTGCATTTATGTTGTGAATAATCAAATTCATTACCCGCCGTGATAATTGTGACCTACTGAGGCAAAATGAGGAATGTCCCCCAAAACCTTGTTTTGAGTACCGGGGGTAATTGACACATGAAGTCGGACACAACTACATGCATGGTGGAAATGTATAGTAAGGGAGAGTTATGTGGGTACACCTTGAAATCTCTTAGTGTGGTTACTAAGAGATAGGCTGGTGGGAGCTTTTGCGATTCTCTGAGACAACATGATTCTCTCTCTGAGGGTGGAAAAATACACTATTCCGAAATCTTGAGAACAATATATTCTCACCTCCAGTTCCTTTCAGAGCAACAATTCTCTTAGAGATATTTCGTGGTAATAAATGAACTAACTGAACATTATGAATGAGACAACGAGAGCCAGAGGAAGTTTTGAATGTCATCAACGTAATGTATTACCTGCTGGAGGTAGGGTGAGTGACTGATCACGTCCATCAAACGATCCATTCTTGTTGCTTCCTCACCCAAAACTGACCTACTACGGTCCACGTAACCATCAAGTGCCATAGGCGGAAAGCCATAGTTATCACTGCCTGTGTCGTCCCGTCCAACAACCCTATTGCGGTGGTTAGCCGAGGCCTTTGCATGTAGGCTTTGCGTGTACAGACACATGCAGAGGAGCAAAACTACCACCACGAGGATCAAAGCGATAGACCCAACGATGATGAAAACTATGGCCAGCGTGGACAATCCATCTGGAAAATAAGGGGAAAATACATTGGTACTTTTAGTCCCATTAATGTAACCATTAGAAGACATTCTTCGTCATACGTTATACCTTAGGGAGACACCGGATATTAAGGAGACATTTTAATGTGTCCCTAATCTCACAACTGCTTTTTAGAGCGAAATGTTAATGTCACAAATAGGCCAGATCGATTGCTCATGGTCTAAAACGCAAATATACCAGAATTCGTGGGGTAGGATAAGGGAAATAGGGGTTAGGGGTAATTAAAGTTGGAAACATTTTGTGCGAAACCCTATTGGAATGTCCCCCCCCCCTAAAGTACCATTCCCCGTAATTATAATCAGGTTAGTGATATGATGTGATCTAAATGTACGAAGTTTTCCTTGGTAATCAGATTGTCCACCTGTATACAGCCAACCGAGTTATTCGTTTTTCGTGAAAGGTTTACATTCATCTATTAGTCAACCAACTGAATTAGCATTGACTTGATGAAAAAACTGCACACATTTACCTTCTGGAGGTGGCAACACTTCTGACTCACATCGCTGACCGCTAAAAGACTCAGGGCATCTGAAATTTAATTAATTGATTAAAGATTGTGTACTCAAAGCTGTTTAACATCTTCTTCAGGCTCAAAACAAGAAGGCCTGTCTTTAAAACAAATGGAAACTGGTTGGACAACTCTACAGATAAAACACACTCAATGCAAAGATACCATTTGAAACTAGGAAACCAAGCTCAGCGTCACCTGATTTTAGTTTGTTAGGATAACAGCGAATGCCACAACGGAACTGCACTTGCAGGCCTCATGAAATGTGCTTCGCTTACACATTCACATTGAGTATAAAATGACCCTAAGTTATCTATTTATCAAATTGAGCAACGTTTGTGTCTTGTAATGGTAAGTTGAAATATAGTAGATGCGTCGCTTACGCAGCAAATACGCTTTGCCAGAAAGTTAGTTACACTATAGAGTATTGCGAGTGGTAACGTTAGATTGATTATAATTGTTAGTTTTAATTATCTTGTTAGAAAGTCACTAACTAAAAACAGTTTGAAGAAAAACGTAGACTATTATAGTGTATAACAAAGTATAACGTGAAAAGCTATTCAAATTTGCGAGATCTTGTGAGCTACTATTTAAACCAGCTACATATTTTCAAACGCTTTTATATATGGAGCTTTATTGTTGTGTCCTAATAGTTAGCCCAGAGGGAATTAAGATTAAGGAAATAAAGTTAAGTCTTGCATTCTCTACCTGCACGTGTTGTTCGTATAAGGAAAGATACCCGATGTCTCACACGTCCCGCCGTTCATGCAGTAAGTCGGTACACAGTCTATTGCCTCATCTATCATATAAACAATCAATCACAAGACAAGTCAAGCCTAGCAAAGCTGGTCTCACTGATGCGTCGCCTCATTAGATATCCAGGATAATATGTGTAACAAATCCTGCCGTAACAGGCCAATTAAAGTGTGAATTACTTGCAGATTCGGAACAGATTCTTCTGCAATTTTCAATTTTCCGGCAGTGAAACTATCAGCACTTTGTTTTGGAAAGTTTCCAATTGGAATTTGTTAAGAAAGTTCTAGAGTGCCGTGGCCTCGTGGTTAAGGGCATTGTATTCGTGATCTGCGGGTAATTCTGCGGGTTGTGAGGTCGAGTCCTGCCTGGGGTTGTGGTGCGTGTGCCCTTGGGCAAGGCACTTTGTCACTCATTGATTCTCTCCATCCACTCAGGAGTAAATGGGTACATGTGAGGGCAGAGATGGTTATTGTGATTTAATTGGCTTTCTTGCGCCTAGCAGGCAGCATCGAGCTGTATGCTCCCCCGGGAGCGGAGATGTTATTTGGAATGTTTCATTGGCCCAATGATCAGGGGTAATAATAAAACTGTAAGCGCTGTGATTTAGTTTACTAATAAGAGCGTTCTTAAATACCTGATACAATTCGCCTACTGCAATTGAACTTGTCGCTACTTATCCCATATTTCGGTGACTTCTTAAGCATTCACGATATTTATTTGTAAAAGTTGAAACTGAAACTTGAAACTGAAAACTGAAAATATCTTACAGGATTTCTTTGAAGCTTTTATAATCAACTCACCATCAACAAGGATCGAGTTTTGATCGATATCGATGACCGTACTGCCATCAGTCAGTGTATTACTGCTTGCTAGCACTTGACTTAAAATGGCGTTGGACGGTGCAGCAGTTTCAAACAGTGCTACGGATCTGATGACAACACTGCCCTCCTCCATTGAAGGAACTACCACCGACAAAACGTCACTGGTTGACGGGTTTTCTTTAAGGGTCTTCATAATCTAGGAGTAAAATCAAAATCAAAATAAGCTGTATTTTTGTTACCCTCTTCTTTATACAATTACTCCCTGTACTGCCCACAACTGCACAAGCATACATTGGAATAATGATTCTTCTTATAGCATTTCAATGAAGGTCCGTTATTGCAAAAATGATAACACATAAATACGGGACTAAGAAACATTTCCAATTTTGTTAGGAAATACTTAGACAATTTTCCTGAGTCTCTATAAGCTTTGTACACAACCGCTGAAATGGCTTCAGGTTGCAACATTCTTTCCATACAATGTAGTACAGATGCTAATGAGTTATTTTTTTTTCAAGATTGGAGGGACAATTTAACATAGCACAAGCTGGAAAATGATGTTCTTCTATCTTACTTTAAAGCTTGATGTTATTATAAACTATGTCCCACGTTTGGCGGCAAGACCGCCAATTTAACATTGAGATCGCGATACCAGGACCAGTGCCTCCCTTATCTTAAAAGTCAGATTAGAATCCAAAACAAGGATCTTAACTATAGACGTTTAAGGTCGGATTTCTCAGAATCTGTTAAAATACGTCTAGTACAAATTTACCAAAATTTGACTTATCAATTGTTTATGAGAAACCCATTCTGTATGGGAATCTGGTCAAAAATTGTGTTTAATGATTTTATGTAATAGTATCCAGACGGTTCACAACCAGCAGAGACAACAGTCAGCCGTTTGACTACATTGTTGCAAGTGTGGTAAGCCAATTTGTTAATTTGAACAAGAACAAACCTGCTGCTCACTGCATAAACTGACCTGAAATTATACGAAGAAAACAGTTTGAGGGCCTAATGTTCTGGATCCTGGCAGCACCTCTCTGGTAGGACCTTAGAGACTTAGGTATTTTTTTTGGCTGAGAGAAGAAAGGATATATTTTACTTACTGCATTCTCAAACACGGCTGCAGTCTCCTTGAATGCTTTCGACGTTGGGTTTTTGAAGGCTTCGTTGAAGTCCATACGAGCAGTAATAACGACATTCTTTGACGGATACCCTGGGAGAAAAGAAAATCCAATGTTGTGGAGTATCATTGGGTATAATGCATAAGCCTTTTTTTTTACAATGGTAATTTTGTTTGGTACAAACTAAAGCTGAGCTTTTTTATTGATATCTATGTGACCACAGTTTTTACTGCTCTCTAAATTCCAAAGAGTGAAAATCACTCTCATTTTCGATTGACATAGTCTGAAAAATAAACCATTTCAGTCGAAGCTCGAGTGAAACCTTGATCTTTACGACTGAAGAAATTTCACTATAAAACTTCTAGTGCCTAGTTTTCGACTGTGGGCGTGAATCTTAACTCGAATGGAGTGAATTTTCACACTTTAGAATTGAGAGAGTAGGTTTATTTTCAACATTGTAATTCTGGATAGTATGCGATGGTCAGATATTTTGAGAGTTACTTACGTTGGCACTGACCAGAATCACCCTCGACAAATCCTTGGATGCTATTGCAGTGGCAAGTGAATCCCGATGGATCATTGCTTGGTAAACAGTATCGGTTATTCCCACATCTGTTGCTGGAAAGACAGCGATTCTCATCTGCCAAGAAACGAAATATCAGTGTGGGCATAAAACAGGTTTAGCTTGTCACTCCGTTTTTGTCTCTAAAAAGTGAAGTAATTTTTGGGCTTGGAACTGCAATACAGCGGCATAATACGCGTATTGGTATTTAGTGCATTGCTTTATAAATGCATATCAGAAAACTATTGTACGAGGATTTTTTTATTGGAACATTTACTATAATGATTATTACATTTCTTTTTTAACAAAAACAATGCGAGTGGTCCAAAAGTCTGCCCTCACAGGACCATTTTCCGCTGTTAACAAGATTGCACAAAGATAAAGCCCTACAACACATCCAGAAGAAACCATACAAATCTTCCGGTCTTCAATTCAGCTGAAATTTAAACTCATATATACCTCTTTTGTTTACATAAATATAGCAAAAGCAAATATATTTTCCAGAGGGAAAAAAACTGAGTAATAAAAACCGACTACGTTGTGGATTCGTACAGAATAGCATATACTGGTATTAAAGTGCCATCAAGCCTACAGTCTCCTATAGTTTGAAAATATCTCATGGACTAGAATGAATTGTTCCTTCTTAAATATACGGGGACCGGTACCTTACCCATTTAAATTAATCATTGGATCGCCTGTGCGCGCGCATCATGATTGTTTATTTTTGAACCGCTGTTCAGCTTTGTGCACGTACGGTGATTGGACACACGTTTTTAAACAAACTCTCTCTGTTTGATATTCGCCCTAGACACTTTCGAATTCAGCCAAAACCGAAGCTCATCACCTCCAAAATTGTACACTCGCGGCCTACTGCAATTTTGCAATAGGCTGGTTGCGCGCACACATTACCTTTGTGATTCTGAATGCATATTAGGAGGCGGGATTCAGACTTAGGCACGTCATGCATATAATAATGTCTTCTGGATTCACTGCTAACTTCCTGTCCCTATATTTGTAGTCTGAAGGACAATGGGGACAGGGAACCAGACCAGGACTGTAAAGACACCTTTAACTACGTTGAAAACATACATGTATTATCAATGGGTATTCCAAAATGGAGTTGCGGACCGCTCAGTGGGATACGGCTTTCTTCAAACTACACTAGACAAAAAAAGGAAAAACAACACAAAACAACATGTAGGCCTATGTTTAATTACCAGCACACGTCATTCCCGAGTGCGTAAGTGGGCAAACGCACTCGCAAAACTCCGCATCAAATGTCCCTTCATTCAAACAGCTCAATGCAGACAAACTACAACCTGATGTAACACCTGAAAACAAGAAAAAAGCAGGACTAGTAAAGCATGGTCTTTGAGCACACCAAATTCTTTTCAATTGATTCAAAAATGGCTGAAACATTTGCAGAATAAGTTGCATGTTCTGGCTGCATACTGCATTCACGTGCTTGCAGGTCGGACTTTGGTGCACCCATCAACCACAGCTTTGATTGGTCAACATACTATGGAGCAGAGCTTATCTTTACAGTTCTACGTTCATGTTCACTGTCAGAAAAAAAGCCTGTCGAAACATGCATGTTAAATCTGGGGTTGCCCACAAAACACAACGGATAAAAAAAAATGATGGAAAACTGAAAAATGGCCAGCAGAAAAGGGAATTTTTAAAAACCCACAATTGTTTACATGAAACTATGCACCATTTGTAGAATTAAACTTTGAATAAATCAGTGTCTTCAGATCAGGGTAGTCAATTTTACCTTTGGTAGTTGGTTCTGTAGAGAGCCTTTCCTCTGACTGGGGCGTCGACATTTTCTTGGCTGCTGTTGTTGATTCTGTCAAAGGAAAACATTTAGTAAATAATAAGTGTAATATTATCCGACATTCTTGTTCCATTATTTGTTGTTCTGTGTAATAAAGAGTTTCTAAAAAATGTGAGCAAAATACCTTCTGTTTCGGCCACGACAGGGGGCGCTGTACTTGCTTGTTCAGCTGGCACCCCTGAAGTCGTTGGAGAGGCTGCATGTGGAAGAACGTGAATAGTTCTGGTTTAACTCAATTGACTGCAACACTGCAAATTGAAACTCTTATCAAAGAAAAATAAGACAAGGCAATTACGACTATTCACTGGAAGCATTTGTAGGGTAATCCCTGCAAATACATTACCTCCATTGGGAGGTTAAGTTCTTGTGTTCGTGACTGATTCTGTGCTTGACTTTCTAGTCAGTGTTGGTGACTCTGCAGATAAAGTTTATGTACGAAAAGTTAAAAGAAGAAAGAGCTTTATCCGAATGACCTTATGGTTTCCTTTCGATTGCAAATGTTCAGACAAAGAACTCATTAGAAGGAGTGAGCAGTCCATAGATTAATCACTCCTATACTAGTTTTTTAAAATGAGGATTGTAACTACATATTTTTGTTAAAGAAAAAACATTTCAGTGAGCATTTCAGTGAGAATACCTCGAGTCGTAAAGGTCTCTGGAGTGATTCCGGCTTTTAATGCGCTTTCGGTCACGGATGGTCATGTTACGAAATTCATTACAGAAGCAAATTATCAAAAGTAAGTTGGAAAACAAATATGTAGAGGTACACAAATTGTTTACTTGGACGAAAGCAGCTAAGCCATATTAGACAAACAAGACAAGGCGAGGCCAGTGAAGCTTCTTTGAAGGTAACCGTCCACCCACTAATTTCTTTTCCCTTTTCTAATTTTTTTTTTTTAAAGATAGAACAAGACAATGCAATACAAGCCCAGATCGCATCAGATTCTATTCAATAGATTAAGAATGACTAAAACGTTGGTAGAGCACGCTATTGTGGTAACGTGGTGGAAAACAAAACATTCACTTGTGTTGTTCGCATGGAGACTGAGTGGCTACACCTGGATCGTGAAAATACATGAAACTAGCGGCACCATGCTAAATGACATGTGATGTAGATGATAAATGACACATGTGGGCAGACCTGTAAATAGGCCCAGAATTGCCTAGGCGGGCTAAATCACGATAAGTATGCCCTCAATCTGTGGCCTATGAACTTGAAGGTTTGTTAAAAAGATGGGTGGAAGCCGTGCACAGGAAAGCGAGCTATAAATAGGCACGCCTTGTATAAAAGCTGGTCCAGGACCAGAGTACGTCACAAGTGACAGTCAGTAAGTACAGTTAGATAGTCAGTCAGCTACACAGAGGACAATAGATCTTTATCATGCTGCCATCATCTCAGTCATGTTTCCTGTATCCAATAACAGTACTGAATTATAATGTTTTTTTTGTGCAAAAAGGAACCAGACTATTTTTCATTCCAGCCTCGCTTTGGCTACCTTGATTTGAATGGGGAAAAATCAAGAAGGCCGCAACATGATAATGGTCTATAGGCTTCCCCCCCCCCCCCTGGGTCTGCCAAAAAATATTATGTTTCACCTTTAGTGGTTGTTGACATCTCAGTTATGGAGTCTCCATTAGATTCTGTTGGTGGCTTTCCGGTCACTGTTGGTGACCCTATTGGATGATCAAAAAAGAAGAAGACAGTATAACATTATCTTGTGTCATTTTACAAGAAACAACACTTCCCTGTGGAAAATTATGGGTTCTACTCAAGTGAAACATTTTTCAAACACTTTCACACCTTGAGTAGAGGGCTTCTCAGCAGTTGCCACCGTTGTTGCGATCCCAGGTGATTCTGTTTTACGACATAAACAAACATCGGATTCAGTTATACCGGAAACTTATTTTGCCATTCATTAAAATCAATTTCTCTAGTAGCTAACAATAATTCTAATATGAAAAAAATATCAAGTGTATCTCTAGACATTACAGTACAGTGTGTAAGATTTCAAAAAGTGTTGAAACATTCTGCTAATGTCATTACTCTGTAAGATATTCAACCCAATTATCATGCAAACGAAAGGTTTTCGAAGAAAAAAAAACCCAGCAAATACCGCCGTGAGAAATATTTACAAACTTCATTATAAAGAAAGAAATAACACAAGATGGCACATAATTGGGGAAAAAATTGTCGAGTTAAGCCGGTTACCTTCTAAAGTGATGCTTGCAGATGTTGTTACGACAATTTCAGAAGATAAAGTAGTGTGCATAGGCTCATTTACCGATCCTTTAAAATGAGAAAGTACATATTTTCCAAGATGAGAAATGGTAAAAAGCTGCACCAAGGACATAACAGTGCAATTAGAAAAAGTCAGTATACTTCAATGCTTTTCATTCATTTTGTTCGTTTCCAATAATACATGTAACACCACTCAAAATCCAACGAAGAATGTTCAAAACCTAACCTTTTGAACTTTCAGCTCAGTGAATATTACAATTCTTCGAGAAGACAGTATCAAAACCATGCACGGTCTCTTGATCACGAAACACGATATCATTTACAGCACACTCTATTTCCAAAAATCACTTAATTGACTGATTGTTTGAAATCACTGTATCTCTTGATTTCGTCTAATTGTCTACATGACAGCTAGTCGACAGGGTGTTTAGCTTCAGTAGGCCTACGGTCTTCAATCCTAGTAGGCGCTTTTGATAAGAATTCGGAATTCTTACTTTTAGCATGAAGGCAATGTTCCTATGGGATTTTAAAGAACGTTGAAAAGGCCCTATAGTATTCGAAAATGTTCTATTTGCATGGTCAATTTGATTTCCCTCCATAATTTGGTATACGGGTCACAATTATTTTTGACCAATACATTTGAACTCATTAATCACTATACCGCCCAAAAACTCCCCGCCTTTTTTATTCATTTATGAATAAAAACAATGTAATACAATGTAGTACATGTGCTACGGGTTAAGTAATGAGTGATTACACGGGTTAAGTAATGAGTGAGGATTTAGCACATGACTGCCACAATCAAAAGAGTTACCTTCGGTAGACGGCATGAGATTAGACACTGCTATTGTTTTCATGGACGTCACCGATTCTGTAATAAGAACGATGAAATATTTGGCATGGCCTAGCAATTCAATGATTTTGTTAAGGTATGACATAGTTATGAATAAATCGGCATTATCAAACAAAGCCAAGATGTATACATGAACTCAGAAACAAGTAATACGTTTAACATGTTCACAATTAGGGTGATACTTTATCATGTAAACTGCGGTATCCATTATGTTGACGTGTGTATACACGTTGTAAGGACCAAAAAGATTGGATTAACACTCTTAGAAGAAATGTGTGGTATTTAGGGTTGATAACTCCAATTTTCCAACAGCAAATATCTTTCCTTTGAGGCGGACGCTGTCACTGCATTTTGACTTGATTCTGCAGTTGTCGGTTCGACAATTCCTATGTTTTGAAGTAAACAAACAAAACTTTTAGAACCGAAACATTAATTTTGTTTGCAAGATGGATTTTACATTTTCAGATGTGTTTAACAGACGAACAATATCTCTCACAAGTGTTTGCAATACAGAAATGCCACATACCTTCTTCTGTGGTGGATTTTGTCACTGCATCTTGACTTGATTCAGTTGTTGATTCGACAATTCCTTTTTTTCAGGGAAGAGAAAATAATTTAGGTCAGTTCAGTTAGGCTCACATTTATTTTCATTCTGCACAGGACAATTGAAATATAACAGATATAACTTTGTTGTTAGAGCAGCTTGTGGACCGTGAACTTGAAGGTTGTTGAAAAGATGGGTGGAAGCCGTGCACAGGAAAACGAGCTATAAATAGGCACGCCTTGTATAAAAGCTGGTCCAGGACCAAAGTACGTCACAAGTGACAGTCGGTCCGTGAATCAGTCAGATAGTCAGTCTGCTACACAGAGGACAATAGACCTTTATCATGCTGTCAACATTTCAGTCATGTTCCCTGTATGCAATAACAGTACTGAATTATAATGTTTTTTTTGCAAAAAGGAACCAGACTATTTTTCCTCGCCTCGCTTTGGTTACGTTGATTTGAATGGGGAAAACTCAAGATGGCCGCAACATGATAATGGTTTATAGGCTTGCCCGCCCCCCGGGACTAGCCAACAAAATATTATGTTTCACCTTTAGTGGTTGTCGGCAAATCAGTTTTGGAGTCTCCATTAGATTCTGTTGGTGGCTTTCCAGTCGCTGTTGGTGACCCTATTGAATGATCAAAATAGAAGAAGAAATTATTAAGACAGTATAACATTATCTCATGACATTGTACAAGAAACAACACTTCCCTGTTGAAAATCATGGGTTTTACTCAAGTAAACATTTTTCAAACACTTTCACACCTTGAGTAGAGGGCTTCTCAGTATTTGCCACCGTTGTTGCGATCCCAGGTGATTCTGTTGAATGACACAAACACACAACGGATTTAGTTATACCGAAAACTTATTTTGCCATTCATTAAAATCAATTTATCTAGTAACTAACAATAATTCGGTTATGTAAAAAATATCAAGTGTATCTCTAGACATTACGGTACAGTGTGTAAGATTTCAAAAAGTGTTGAAACATTCTGCTAATGTCATTACTCTGTAAGATATTCAACCCAATTATCATGCAAACGAAAGGTTTTCGAAGAAAAAAAAACCCAGCAAATACCGCCGTGAGAAATATTTACAAACTTCATTATAAAGAAAGAAATAACACAAGATGGCACATAATTGGGGAAAAAATTGTCGAATTAGGCCGGTAACCTTCTGAAGTGATGCTTGCAGATGTTGTTACGACATTTTCAGAAGATACAGTAGTGTGCATAGGCTCATTTACCGATCCTTTAAAATGAGAAAGTACATATTCTCCAAGATGAAAAATGGTAAAAAGCTGCACCGAGGACATAACAGTGCAAATAGAAAAAGTCAGTATACTTCAATGCTTTTCATTCATTATGTTCGTTTCCAATAATAAAACCACTCCGAATCCAACGAAGAAAGTTCAAAACCTAACCTGTTGAACTTTCAGCTCAGTGAAGGTTGCAAATCTTTGAGAAAACAGTATCAAAACCATGCACAGTCTCATTTGTTTCAAACGAAACACGATTTCATTTACAGCACACTTTATTTCCAAAAATCAGTTAATTGACCGATTGTTTGAAATCACTGTATCTCTTGATTTCGTCTAATTGTCTACATGACAGCAAGTCAGACAGGGTGTTTAGATGCAGTAGGCCTACGGTCTTCAATCTTATGTATTACACAGTGTAATACAATGTAGTACATGTGCTACGGGTTAAGTAATGAGTGATTACACGGGTTAAGTAATGAGTGAGGATTTAGCACATGACTGCCACAATCAAAAGAGTTACCTTCGGTAGATGGCATGAGATTAGACACTGCTATTGTTTTCATGGACGTCACCGATTCTGCATTAAGAACAATGAAATATAATAATAATAATAATAATAATAATGGCTTCTTGTATAGAAAATTAATATTAATTGTGTTTGCAAGGTTTTACAGTTTCAAATGTGTGCAATAGACGAGCAATATCTTTCACAATTTTTTGCAGAAAAAACAACAACATACCCTCTGTGGTGGACTTTGTCACTGCCTCTTGATTAGACTCAGTTGTTGATTCGACAATTCCTATTTTTTTTTGCGAGGGAATAAAGAGTGAATTAGGTCCTTCGTAATCAACAACAACTTGAACGATACCAGGTTTTCACACTAATTGTGTTAAACGAAACAAGATCAGAAAACGTAGTTGAGCTGAGATAAGGACTAGTTGGAATGTTTGTACTTGTGAAGCAATGGTCGCTGCCTCTCTATACTAAACACAAGATAATTGTAAACGCACACCACGTCGTATCGTACCTTTAAAGTACCATCTTTAATATAACCAAAAAATTACCATGCAGTTCCAAAACAACGTTGAAAGGTTTTCTAAATTAATCTTACCAATGCATCGCTTCCCATCCTCATGCAGTAAGTATCCAGCATTGCAGGTACACGTGAAGTTCATGAGGATGTTGTGACAGTTCTGGTCGCAGCCCAGTCCGCCGCCGCTGGCTGGTTGGCCTCTGTACAGCTCGCACTCATCAATGTCTGCAGACAGATGCCAACAAAAAAGGAATTAAATAACGACGTTCCACTTGCATTTGAAACTATTAATGCGGTATAATTTGCCACTCAATGGATTCATCGTACAAATGATCCCTCATTATGAGTCGAGGGAGAAGACCACAGAAAGGGACATTCGAACTCATTGCTGACAGAGCCTGACACGCATGCAAGCACACACGTTTGTTTATGGTGTAAATTGAGGATTTTCTTTTGTTCCTCTTCCCTTTTCCTTTGCTTGTACTAACTTTATCGCAACAGCTCTCATTGGTTTTGTACACGTTTTCTAATCGAGGTCGTCCTCGATTTGGTTTCTGTCCTCGGTTCACCGATGATGTTGCACGTGTGTGTCCTCGATTTACACCAAAAACAAACGCACACACAGTCGTATTTTAACCTTGCGCGAATTCGAAATCCCGTTCACGTTTTGAATGATCACAAGAACGGAGTTTGCCAATGGGTTGTCATTTTGTGTGTGTATTTCTGGAGGTGGGGGCGTGATTTGCTGCGGGCGTGATCAGCCGGCTGCAACAAAATGGGAGTAGAGTGCTGAAAACCATCTGACTATTTGGAGGCGCTGTTCGAAACAGACAATCTTGAACACTTTCGGGAAATAGATGGCGCTCTTCATTGCGGCCGCACATTGCCGACTTGCACGAGATTTTGCTGATCATACAACGATTTTGACGAAAAACATATCAATGGTGTCACTCCTCAACCCCCGCTTCCCTCCCGGCCACGCCCGTGACTTTGGAAAAACTGTAGGCATTCCTGACTGACCTTGACACGATTTCCCGTCCCCCTCAAGTCCCGCTGGACAAGGTCCGCAGGTGCTGTTCCACGAGGGTGGATCCTCATCCACGCAATCAACATTCAGGAAACACGGGTTGTCCGCGCACGCATCGTAGTTCACTTCACAGAACTCTCCCGTCCAGCCGGGCTCACATTGACACAACACCACCTACAAATAACACGATTTATCTCAATGGACTCACTATAACAATTGATCCGTTTTACGTCATATATACACCATAACACAGCAGCACACCTTAGGCCTTTTTTTAAAGCATTTCATGAAGATGCACTGCCTGCCTTTACCGAAACGTTTTCTTCTTGTCGTTTGAATCAAGATGGCAAATCATGAAGATGTGACACTAGACAGATCCAATAAACCCTACCTAATGATGGTTTGACAAAAAAAAACAACACTTTAGCGTCACAAGTTTTACCTTTGGCAGACTTGTGGAATTAGGGAGACATTTCAATGTCGCCCTAATGTCTCAGCCCATATAAATAGGCAAATATTAGTGTCACAAATAGGCTAGATCGACCTCGTGGTCCAATAAATAAAAAAAAGGTCAAAAATCATGGAGGAAGGTTAAGGTAAAATTGGGGTTAGGGGTCATTAAAGTTGAAAACAAAAAATTTGTGCACAAGTCTATGGGAATGTCTACACCAAGGTACCAATAAACTCATTGTTATCATTGTGATAAATGTTCGACATGCGTCTACGTGTGCGTGATGCGAGCTGGAGTATGCAGTTTAGCGCATGTGCTGTTGCCCACGTGCGTAGTGGGTGGGGATAAATGGCTGAGTCTATTGGACAGTGGTGTTAATTGTTACCAAAATATCCCCAATGTACCTTGATATAGAAACCTACCCCAAATCGGTCCTGAACGATGTTCACTCCACTCGCGTACTGATCAAACAGGCAGGTGCCGTCATTTTGACAGTCACAGAGCTTTACGATAGGTTCCAGTGTGGCATTTGCTTTTCCATCTGTTGCTAGGAAACCTATCTTCACCTTGGTCTTGTCCTCTGGTGTCCAAGAAAATCGACCTTTGAAATAAATTGAAAAAAAAAAATTACAGTGAGTAATGGGGGTAGAGAAATACAGGGCAATCCTAAAACTGATGAATATATTGTGTATTTGTTTGATTTTTGGTCTCTGTCCTGTGAATGTTCCTTGACCTCTGTGAAGTTTGTTTTGCTTTTAAGTCCTTCATGAGGAACAATGTCTTCATTACAATTGTATAGTTTTATACACTCTTCAAGCAACTGCAACATGCTAGAAATGTGAATGATAACCATGTTGCTTAGAAAAACTCATTGCAATACTTTACATGAAAGCAAACTAAGCAAAACAATGTAAAAATGTCAACGTTCAAGATGTCATGTTGTCATTCAAATTGTGTGAAGATTTATGAATGCAGTATGACATCGTACACGATCATGCATTCTAAACATGAACAGTTGTGTCATTTGTTTCAATCAAAAGGTTATGTCAAAGTAAAAATGCTGCAATTTTGAAATATGGATTATGATTTTGTTTTCGGTGTTCACTTGACTTTGACTAAGGGTTTATATCGTACCGATAAATGCTGACAAGCAAAAAACAGAATTAGTAAGTTTGACTCAATTCAATTGATTGGGTGTTGCTCTTAATTGATGTTAATAATCCATTAAACCACATCAGAATGGCCAACTATTAAAAACCGCAATTATAAGCAATACAGTACTGATACTGTTAATTCCGGTCCGAACTGGTGACGCGGAACTGCAATTGCCATGAGCAAGATAATTAAGATGCAAAACCAGAATCAGTAATAGTACACAATGCAACCGTCATTATCTGAGTATACAAATACCACGAGCCATATAAAATGAAAAAATTAATAATCCATTATACCACATCAGAATGGCCAACTATTAAAAGCAATATCTTAATACCAAAAGCAATATTTGTGTGGCCGTGTTTCGGCATAAGCTTGTTTGCGATATTGCTCAAAGAATGATATATAAACTTCAAGTGTAACTGATGTATAAATCAAAAAGCAAAATAGGTAATAGTACAGACTGCCTTTTGTGATTAATCCCGTAATCATCTTGTGCCTGAACCGACAAAAGCAGTGGTCAAGTTCTTTGCCCGCAAAATCCCTGAAGCATCATAAAAAGAGAATAAAATGGCCAAAATCTGAGGCCTATTTGTGGTCTCGGAATGGAACTTCCGCTAAACTTCAACTCTGTCAGTGATAATGCCGCTTCTAAGAAAGGCGAAAACCCCCTTTGGTCTGTAGTTTTTGAGGGGGTTTTCGCCTTTCTTAGAATCGGCAATATCACCGACGGAGTTAAAGTTTGGCGGGAATTGCATTCCAAGTCCGCAAATAGGCCTCAGATATTGGCCAATTTATTCATTTTTATGATGCTTCTGGGATTTGGGGGGGGGGGGGGCAAAGCACTTCAAGATACCTGCCTTTGTCGGTAATTTAGGCACAAGATGTTTAAGGGATTAATCGCAAAAGGCATGCAGTCTGTATTCTTTTACCTATTTTGCTGATTGATATATTCATAAGTAACACTTGAAGTTTATATGTCATTTTTTGAGCAATATCGATAGCAAGCTTAGGCCGAAACACGGCCACATAAATATTGCTTTTGGTATTAAGATATTGCTTTTAATAGTTGGCACTTGCGGTATGGTTTAATTGAATATTAATTGCTTCTTATTATATTGCTCATGGTAATTGTATACCTAATGACGGTTGCATTGTGTATCATTATTGATGATGGTATTTGCATATTAATTATGTTGCTCATTGCAGAGTTCCGCGTCACCAGCTTTGGACCGGAACTAACAGTGTCAGTACTGTATTGCTTACAATTGCGGTTCTGCTATCAAGCTTTGGAGGGGAGCAGACTTTGACAAGATTGTTTTAACTATACTTGCTAAGTATAATTGCTTCATAAATCGGTGTATGAACAGTCTGTAATTTTTCCCCCTGATATTTATGGCGTATTGCATTAAAAAGAAATGATAAATGTAAAATTATTTAATTAGACCCAACGATGTTTCTAAAGTGTCAATTGCGAACACCTGACTAATGGTGACAGATGCTTTTAAGATACCTGATTTATTGAAAGCTTGGTCGTGAAGTAAAACCATAGCATTCCTCGGTGGTCCATGGAGCATATCAAGTCTTTTTTAAAAGGCATATTTGGAGCTGCACTCCTTTTTTGGTATATCACTCATATACAACAATATAAAGCCTTTAAAGGTCCAAATTTGCTTGCTCGAAAACCACAAATTGATGCATCATTCGAAATATTGAAAGGTATGAATTCTTATATTGTCAGTAGCTTGATCTGGGTTAGTTCAGTCAGAATCTTTGGTTATTTTTACACCACAGTTCAACCGTTTTATTATATCGTGCAAAAACAAAACCTATAGGAAACCTGTCACAACCATTTCCATGTCTTACAGGATGACGTCGCTGGCTATGTGGATCGCAATCCTGATGTCCGCTAGATTGAACATGTACCGTACACCGTTCTGAGAGAGGGATAGTAAAGATTTATTAAGGAATCTGTGTAATCTATCGGAAGAAAAATAGCTTTCAGTAGTTTCATGTTTTTGCTTTTTTAATTGTTAGTTTTGCTGGTTCCAGCCTCAAGTCCGCTTTGCACGGACTCACTGACTCACTGTGACTTGTAAGTCGGGCAGTGCCATCATATAAGATAACCCCTAATGTCAATGAATCAGCCAAATCTGCCCCGTTGTGTACAAAAGATGCATAAATCGAGCCCTGATCTGAAGCTATTAAATGTAATGGTGTGGCTCTGGGACCAGCTTTTCAAGGCTTGCTGTGCTGGGCGTATTATTATTCTAATATTTGTTCAGCCAATGCTTGTTTAAGTGGACACAATATAGGGACCCAATCCCTGTGAAGATCAATTTAAAAGAATGACCAGTTTCTGACTTTTGCAGAAAGGCTACTTTTGAAACGGTTAAAAAAATGTGACTGTCAATAATTCACTTGTCGTTTAATATGAAGGACAACTGTATCAGTGATAATCAAACATGGCGATGGCAACTAACACTTCATGTATTTTTTAATCGAATATATTAATGTTGTATACTCAAAAAACAGGCTCATGTTGTTAGTACATTTTGTAGTACAATGTAAGATATAGGTGTCATTAGTAATAATTATGACAATGTGAAAACTTAAGGTGATCCATTGAAAATGAATACAATTTGTAAACTGTATTCTAGTCAATCAAAAAATATTCTCATAATTTTATTATTCAGTCTTCAATATTTATACTCAGAAAAACAATTTATGCAATTTATCCGAGAAAAGTTGCTTTGCTAGATTTGTACTTCTACTATGTTTCATAAAATAATACCATTTGTTGCTGAAATCATCTGAAAAAGATCAGCAAATGTTTATTTCAGTTTATTTCAGTTAAGCAGTGACGTTCCAGCTGTAAAGGCTGGAGATATCAGTTTCCAAAAAATATTTACAATTACATTGATTAGCTTAAGAGTTCGAATTCGGAACTTTAAGCAGGACTTAAAGAACTTAAAGCAGGACTGTTCTTATCAGAACAAAAACTACTACACTACCACGGTCGTCGCTAGAGGGGGTTCGAGTCAGACGTCTTCTGGCCCCACCCCACTAATTGATTTTGAGACCATAGGGTGACCTGAGAACATACCTTGCATCCTCCCAGAACGCAATATCAATCGGCAAATTGCCACACTTTTGCATGCTTTTCAGCTTTTCTAGAAAAAGAGTTGCGTAGATGACTTTCTTGTAATGATTTCAAACGATGTAAGCGGCCGAGGATGGTGCCTTCCCAACATTTCAATGTAGGGATCGGGAACCATTGCGTAGCTTCGCTTTTCACAGCTCGGAATTGCCAACGAGATATACAGATGTTTTACATGTTCAACAATGGTGTAGTACATTCTACGACTTTTACCTGTCGCACCAATGAAACTGTTACACTTGCTCAGGTTTCAGCGCGAATAATTTCTGGAAACATTAGCACATAATTAAATTAACATTTAAAGTCAATGTTCAATCGAGAACAAAGCTCTCAATCACAGGGTAATACTTTGTTATAGGGACTTTCATTTTGAAATCACCAGAGCAGGCGAGTTGATAGAAAGTGCTCGATCACAGGGTATTATTCTCATATACTCCAACAAAGGAAGCACGGCAGAAAAAAAGGTGTTTATGTCTCTCGGCACAGCTTCAATTTAATCAACGTTATTCAACCGGAATACCAAAGCTGAAAGGCAAACAGGATAGCACTAAAGTACGGACCGATCATCCAAACAGTAACACATGAAACATTATTTCAATTCTAATCAACGTTAATATTCCGGAATACCAATAGGGGCAAACCGGATAGTACTAAATCACTAAGCACGGACCGGTAGTCCGAACATTAACAATTAGGCGGTACCCATGACCACCATCACTCCAATTGTGATATCCATGATCACAACAAAAAGAATGTGATACCCAAGACCACATTGACAATGGTGACACCCAGTGACCACTATCACCAACAACGGCCGTTGTTAAAGCATTAAATCGAGCATTAAATCGAGTAAACAACATAGGTGCTTCAATTTATGCACTAGGTGTTCATTAAAGACCTGCCCCTTTGAGGGTTAATCATAACCAAAATCAAATACATGGAACAAAATATATTGCACAGTCCCCACATCTGGCCCATATAGTGGGGGTATAGCCCGTGTGGAACTACAAAGGCTATAGATTCTAGAATAACATGTTTGTCATTATGTTTGATCTCCACATTGGTTTTAAACTGGATCAGCCCGTGTGGATAAAGCACGGGGCACAATAAGTTTAGGTCAAAAAAAAAGTCTCCGGTTTCTGGTATGCGCGCGCGTCGCTGTAGCCATGCGCGTCGGCAAAATGAAAAAGTTTTTTTTTCAATGAAAGATGATGTCTCAAAACCGCCAAACTCACTGGTTTGACTGGAATCCTGCTGCTGCACATTTTTAACGTGTTTTTAGATGGAGTTATGGTCGAGAATAAGCTTTATGTGGCCTCTCTGGACTCCCAATCCCATATAGGCCTATTTGTACTAAGTTTAGTCGCCGGCACCATTTGCAGTCAACAGCCGACATTTGAAGCAAAAAAGTCGGGTAAAAAAAAAAAACAAAGCCGCGTCGCCGCACCACTTTTGGGAAAGCTCCATACCAGAATCCGGAGACTTTTTTGGGGGGGGGGCCTTAGTTAACTTATCAAATTTTCCAACAAAACCAATACTTATGGAGCTCAGCCTCTTCTGAGGCACCAATAAATGCCGAACGCGAGAATCGCTACCCACAGAAGAAAAAGAGTACCACACATGAAGGGAAGCTTTAACATATAAATGTAACCT
Organism: Patiria pectinifera; assembly: GCA_029964075.1. Lineage (NCBI taxonomy): Eukaryota > Metazoa > Echinodermata > Asteroidea > Valvatida > Asterinidae > Patiria > Patiria pectinifera. Next base: position 14,635,906 of record CM057138.1, on the reverse strand, counting down.
CATTAAACCAACCGACTATCGCCGAGGGCGATCATAGCCTGTTGATCGGAGCAAATGGATCTCTTTTAAGTAATGTGGGTTGCACCTTGGTATGGCTGTTGATGCTAGGTGTGGTTTAATCATTTGCATATGTTCTGAGCCTATTGGGTAATTGCAACAACAAACCAAATGTTTCAGATACACTAATATTCTCATAGAGACTCTTCCATAAGGAACTTAAGGCACATCTTCACCATTCACCCTACCATCATGCAAAGGTTCGAATCTGCTGGACTATTTCAAGACATTCAAAGCATACCGAAGAATTCCATAATTAATCACATGTAAAAAATACTCCACACAGACATTCATCCACGTGGTGCTTTAACGTATTCTTACTAATTTGCATCTCACCACAGTAAGGTATACAATATACATGTTTGCAACATCCTGGTTATCAACTAGCCATGTGTTATCAACTAGCTTCATCGTCCCAGTTGATATTAATACCCTCTTTGCTTTTGGCAATTTTATACAACACTCTGTAAACTGTAAACAGTTGGCCAAATGCCATAGTCAACTAGGAATATGTATTTGGTTCTAAAAGACGTTCTTTTCACATCCAACCGATTTTTCAATTAGGCTACCTTTGTGCTAAAACAGTATTTTTTCACATTGTGTAACCTCAAACCCACACATGTTTGCACTTGGCAAAGGTTCAACTGCTATAAATTAAGTATTGGCAAAGTAAATTATATACAGTAACGTTTTGGGCACGTGTGTGCACGTAACACCTTACACCTGGAGGCACCCAAATCGGCCTCACGTCGGCAATAATAATATATACGCTTACTAAGGCTCACCAAACTCGGCAAGCCTCGTGCCATCCAAAAAGTATTTATTTAAAAATGTATTATTATCATTGTTATAATTTTATGTTTTTATTTCTTCATATATCTTTTGTATTCACTTTTATTTTCTTTTATAATTATTATAATAATTATTTTTAAAATGTATTTATAAAATAGGCGGTTGTTTTCATTCACTGCTTTGTACGATATACATGTACTTTAAAATTGTATACAAATCAAGGTGAAAGAGGACATTATCTTGGCTCACTATAAAATACATGAAAACAGTCACGTTCATGGAGCAAATTGTAAACATAAAACAGCTCAAACCTGCATACCTGCCCAAGATATTACACACTCTCTTTATGGAAGTCTTTGAGAGGATGTCCTAATTTCCTCGATATCAACAACAAAAACGGAATAACTGGTTAAATCAAAACCGCTACTAGTAACACATGTACAATATTACCATGCCTAAGCCATACGGTTCGCCTCCACCCAGCTCAAAACCGCAGCGTTCTCTAACCACCAGGCACTCTTCAATCCTCATCAGCCCTGCGGTGAGAAGTTCTAAGAAGTATCCACCCTGGATGGAGTACCGTCCGTCCAACGGTGCTTTCACATGGTTTTTTTATTTTTTTTATCGCGGTACCTGAAGTTCCAACAAAGTGTTCCTGGACAATCTGCAAATAGAAAAGGACTAAAAAGCAGCAGCCGTCTGTTGCCATTTATCATTTGTTTTTTGTTTTGCATTGTTGCATTTTGTTTGCAAGCTCAGCAAAATCCCAAAAAAATGTTTCCGGCATTTAACTGCTACCATGAGAGCTCGGGATGATGAACTATGAAATGACGTGCAGGAAAATTACCCAAACAAATGAAATCGGCAACCCGGCGCTTCTTGTTTTTTTTTTTGGGGGGGGGGGGTTACCACTGCATAGCCACTGAATGGCTGTTGAACACACAGTAACCTCGCTGAGACTCAGAAACATACATGCTACTTCAATTTGTTATACAGTGCTTGGACATTGCCTTGACTCAGCACACAGCCACTGGCTGGCCCAGAATATCACAATATTTGCCGAACTAAGTGAGCAACCATGGGCTCTACCAATTGCTGACAAAGTCATGCCAACGTGAAGCTGAGGTCAGGCCCTGCACCGCTCATGCCTAGCTAGCCTGAGGCCAATGCCTGTAGTGATGCTTGTTTAATTAATGAAGCGCCCCTTAGCTTCTTCCTTTATGAATACCCATAAAATAAATAAAGCAAATCAACTGTGCTGGTTAAATTCGTACGTAAAAACTCATACAAGACTATGCTTACATGTGAATCAAAGCAAGTAAACTTCACTGTGCACTGCCAGTCGAGATCTGGTACGCGTTACCCAAGGACATACTCGACTCAAGGGGGGCAAAAGATTGTAAACGCTTCTACAGGGCAATTTCTACAGATTAACACGAAATCGATATATGGATTCTTCTTACAAAGTAAACATTTCCAAGGTGTGTTGAAAATTGAAGTAATTAATGTAAGGGATATTCAGTGCTAATTTCCTCCTAGGAAATTAATTCTGGTATAAATAGAAGCATTTTGAAACCACACTTTCAAGCTCAAAAATTTAGTACACGAACACAAAGAAAAGACTCAACCAGGATACAAATTACACATTCAAGTATTGGTGTACAGAAATGGGTGTCCCCTATCTTTTTATTTAATTACGTTATAATTATTATTATTATTATTATAATTTGTTTATTTATTTTCTTTTTTAATTAACAAATGAATGTGGAAAACAAACAAACAAAAGCAGAGAAAACAAATGCTTCCTAAGGCCAAAAAAAAAAAGTCTCCGGTTTCTGGTATGCGCGCGCGTCGCCGTAGCCATGCGCGTCAGCAAAATGAAAAAGTGTTTTTTTCAATACAAGATGATGTTTCAAAACCGCCAAACTCACTGGTTTGACTGGAATTCTGCTGCTGCACAATTTTAACGTGTATTTAGAAGGGGTTATGATCGAGAATAAGATTTATGTGGCCTCTCTGGACTCCCATATATTTGCACTAAGTTTAGTCGGGCACCATTTGCAGTCATCAGCCGACATTTGAAGCCAAAAAAAAAACCAGGTAAAAAAAAAAAAAGCCGCGTCGCCGCACCACTTTTGGGGCAAGCTCCATACCAGAAACCGGACACTTTTTTTTTTTTGGCCTAACCGTACACCAAGCCTTATTGGAAAATCCTCACCGATTCAACCAACGCCATCCACCCAGCAGGACGCACTGTGGGCGGTCACGTGTGTTGCAGAGGTCCCTCGCGCCTCGTACCCTTGGAATGTTCTCTCTCGGAGCCGTGCTTGACGCGCCCGCCGTGGGGCCGGCCTTAGTGTCTTTCGCGCGGTCATGTCGCAGCCCGCAGCTAGCTGTCCAATTATTTCGGTCCGTCGGCGTGCAACATCGCGCTTAAAGACTAGCCACAGTCATGGAGAGGTATTATCACGGAATACTCCATATGAAGATCCACAACACGGTATGCAAAGTATCTCCACTTAAACTACGTCAGATTATGTCCACTAAATCCGCAAATTAACAAATCTGTACGATTCCCAACTGTATAAAAATTATTTCAATCGAACGTTGATGTGGATTGCTTGAAGCCGTGACATAAAATGCGGATCCCATCAACTGGATCGGCAACATACGCGTTCCTGCTGAAACGCATTCCCGCTGAAACGCATTACGCCGATTGGCTGCCGCTGCGGCTCATAAAAGAGGGTGGTCATGCTACGTCCGCAATGGTCAATACGCCTGCAAAATTGCACACGGCACGCAAGCAATGCTTTGCTCGCATTGGCTGCCCCATGATGTTCTCGGGATCCAAATTTGCATGCGGCCTGCCTTAGAAACGTCAATAACCTGGTGTACTGCACAGCGCAACAAAATCAAACTCCTCTAATAGCAATCAGATAGCTTTTTGCGCTGAGTGTAATAAATTTACCATTCATGTGGTAAAATGTGAAAATTTTGTTAAACAGACATTCATTTTAATAACACCAGAGTTAGGTTTCCTATCAAATGCCATCTTCATTTCAAGTTTACTGCGCCCTACGCGAAGCAAACTGTCGACTAGGTACTTACGCCGATGCATCACGAAAACATCGTTTGTCCAGAGTATCTAAATTTAACAGTTCAAATGACCCTTTCTCTCCAGCTATTTCACAGCATATTACTAGATGGAGCAATTTGGAACCAACCAATGCACAACACAAGAGACCACGTAAAAGATAATGCAGACTTTGGGGGGTGGGGGGGGGGTTGGCAAAGAGTGGGATAAAAATGCATCCTCTTGTTAAATTAATTGTCTTTTTTTTTCAAACACTCAAACATTAATTTATGGAGAAGGATAATGTTCCACCTAACCGTATTTTCGCTACAAAAACCAAATGCAGTCTCCGCATAATATAAAATCCAGCAAGATTGTCTCTTTCTCGGGGAGAAAAACATTTGTTTTTATGGCCAGCGTATTTCCATAGATGTAATTTCTGCAATCGGTTTTAATAGGAGGAATTCTCCAATATCGGTTTAGGTCTCAATTCTGATCTGTAACATGTTTCCAACAATATAAACCTGGTTGGTTACCTTTAACAGTTTCGGGGTATTTATAGCCTCAATAATTAACCGAACCCTATTTTTTTTCATTGAGGGTTGGGGTTATTATTAGCTGTGTTTACTGTCCGTAAGATTATCCTCGATCTTCAAGAAAGGAATGGTCATCATGCCATCAACTTTGCCCCCCCCCCCCCCATTTGATATCTTTAGTTGTACACAAACAATATGTACGTACCCCTTAGTGTCGCTAATTACGGTATTTTTAGCCGCGCGTAGTCCCGAGATGCAAGGCATCAACCTCTAAAAAAGAAAACGCTCGAAGATTTTTTTCCTGATATTCTGCCTCGAAAGGCCTGTTTTTTTTATATTCTGTCTCTAAAGCTTATGTCGCAGGCCTTTATTGGAAAGCTGTCCCAGTTGGACTTTAAGCTTTGCCTGTCACATTTTTTCAATAGGCTGCATTATATTTGAGTTTGTCCTCTGAATAACCCGGACCTTGCCTCCCCTGAACGCTTGATGAACGTGACGGGATGTGGAACGAGAAGGTGTTAAACGTATTAGATAACAACATAAACGGATCTTTAGAACGCTGGTGCATGCTCGTATACAAGCACGGAAGCCGAGTAGTGCCATTGGGGTGAGTTAGATTGTATCTTGTCCCCTGTTCCCCACGACCTACAGCTGGCGACTGCAGCACTAACTATGAAAAAGTGCCGACCACATAAACAGTTTCGATTCTAACTATGTTCTCTTTTACAAGTTTCACACTTGGATCAGCTTATCTTGCAAGCATTGGTTTGCAGTCTGATACGTGTGTTCAACAGTTTTTAATTAATGTGACATCTCAGATTTAGTTGGTACCCTGTAAAACTTGGCACACACGTGGTGCATCAATTGCCAATGGGACTGTTGTGCGCATGCGCTATTGGAACGCTAACAGCGACTTATTGTTCTCTAACTCTCTTCTTCTGCGGCAACGATCGGCATCCGTACATATGCAACGGGTCACCCTTTTTTTAGGCAAGAACAAATTCGAAAATTTCTTTTGAAAAGTTGGCCCATTGTCCTCCCTGGATACAAAAGCCTGCGAGCGGGAGGAAATCGTCACAAGTGCAGCGTTCGGCAGGCAATGAGGACGTGGATCTGTTTTACGACTAAACAGAAGGCTTACCTACCATTTTGACAAGATCTGGACCAATAGTTAGGTTGGTCCGCGAAGATGCGCCGCCGACGTAGAGCCACCGAGATGCTACTGGCCGCATTGTCTGTAGTTGCAGTCGTCTTTTCATCCTCAGATGCTCAAGGTACCACATTGCATTTTCCCCCTTCCCTCAATCAATCAAATATAGTATTGATGTCCCTATAACGTGGCGCAAGCCTAACGTTGCACACGTCTATTTTTCACAATAGTGTCTTGCTATTTCCCTCCAATTTTACACGGAGTGAAATTTCAACAAGCTCTTAACTTTCAAAAACTTTTGAGTAGGCCCACACATTTTTCGAGTTTATTTAAAGATTCGGTGAAGGGCAAAACCTAATTTGATTTATATCACCCCGACGCAAAATTCCATCTTATAATAGTTTATGCGATACCCGCTGCTATGTACATCAGATTAAAACCAGCCAACCGATCCCGTAATCTCGGTGGTCGAGTGGTAAGACGTCTGCACTAGAAGGCAGGAGGTCGCGGATTCGAGTCCCACGTGAGTGATTTTTTTTTTCAAATTTCACTCGGGAGGTAACGCACTGCCTATACAGTGTTTAAACGTCGCGTCGGTGAAGGGCAAAACCTAATTTGATTTATATCTCCCCGACGCAAAATTCCATCTTATAATATTTTAAAATTGGCAGTGAACGTGTAAGATAGGTGAGTGGAGATAATAATAATTTGTCGGAATTTTTCGTCGTTAAAGAAATGTTCTGAAATGTTCACGGGGGGATTTCTGAGATTTTTTTTAAATGCGCTTTTTTTATTGAGGAGTAGGGCTAGGCTAAAATGGTGCAGGGGTTGGTCTTACCGCTGTCTATAAAATTGTTGCTCTTAAACAATTAGTGCAATTTTTATATCTAGTATACATATTTTTTTTTGTAAGTCTAACTTTTAAACTTTAAATATAATATAACTGTACGTTGAACCGCAATTCAGCCTTTTCTTTGCCAGAGTTAGATAATAAATACTTTTATATATTTGAAGCTTTCAAAAATGTAACATTATCCTCAATATGAAATGTTCACTGGGGGATTTCTAAAAATTGTGATTTTTTTTTAGGGTGCACCATGTACGTCAGAGAACACTCGGTCAATTTTGTGCCTATTTTCCGAACTCAACCGTCTTTTAGTTTCGCACTAACTTTCATGTCACAATTTTTGAACACGGGTTCAACAGCAAGCATTTTTTTTAGGTAACAGTTCCAGTACTTAAATAAATGGATTTAAAGCTGGCTAACAAAGAGGTTTGGCAACACTGCATGCATAAATTCGTGGGAAACAGCGAAGTGCGCCACGTAATGGGACCGCATATGTCTGCGGAATTCAAATTTGTGTTCTTTCCGTTCCTTCATTAAAGGATTGTGGACCATCATCTTGCGCCACGATTTGTTGAAGATTAAAGATTTAGGCTGCTCAAACAATGTGTCGAATTATTTAATAATTAAAATTTGAGTCACGTATTGCAGAGCCGAAGATCCATCATTTTAAGTTCTCCGTGAGTACAGGTCTCTTTTAAAATCAGACTCAATTAACAAAATAAAATGAAGAAACCCGCTCAGCACTTGTGCACATATCTCGTGTTAAAATTGCTTATGGCGAGTTGACGAATTTGGCTGGAAAATGTATAATTATTAATTATACACAGACAACAAAAAAGGAAATATTTGTCTATATTCTAAGGGCATATAGGTGCCTTATTTCTGGACTGCAAACAGGATAATATGTATTTTTGTAACTGGAAAACAAAAAGGAGGTTGTTTTAGCAAGTGTGTTAAAACCAAACTACTCGTATCGAAGCGATCTACAAGGGCTTTAAGAATTTAACTTGATTAAATACTTAAAACCCAGTTGCACTTGCTTTTACGTTGACTTTAAGTTTAAAAAACAAAAAATGTTAGAAGTGAATTATACTTTATATATTTAGTTTCATCCACACGAAGAAAATGAGTGAACACGACATCATTTAAAATTGAGTTAGTGATACATAAACTGTTTGGTTAATATTACTTAAAAACAGATTCATCATGTGCACTTAATTGATTTCTGTACTATATACTCCAGTGGCGTACGCAGGATTTTTTCAAGGGGGTGTTTCAAAATTGGATGTCATCATTTATGACGCTAGAAATGAAGATGGTAAATTGTGTTGGCGCCAGAAATAAAAGATAGTATCAGTGGGCTAAACTTAACGCTAAAATAAAAGTCGGGAGTTTGTGTTGGCGCCAGAAATAAAAGAGGGTATATTAGGACGGGTTAAACTCGAAGGGCCCGGAACCCACGACCATCAGTTATCTTTTTGAGCTAAAGCATAGTAAATCGGGGAAAACACATGTTCTGTGTCTTTAGAGTATATGATGAACATATGAGTAAAGGGGTCAATGTGGGCAGTCTCCTCCCTCAACAGCATTAAAAAAAAAAAAAAAAAAAAAATCAAGAAAAAAAGTGACACGGGCTGCGGAAGTGCTAGGATATGTTCTTGTAATTGTAATCTCATGATTCTCATCCGTTGGGAATCTTTGTGTAAACCGCCCCCACCCCTAAGGCCAAACTTCAGATAAAGGATACATATGCGCTCTGGTCACAGGGGCGGAATCAGACTGCCATTTTCCCGGGGCCTAGAATTGTAATGAAGGGTCCAGGACCTGCGAGCGCGCAGCGCGAAGCCCTTACGGCGTGGGGTCCGGGGCCCGCTTAAGGGCCCCGAAAAAAATTGGATTTAGATGCTCTGTGGTGCAATCTGAGGCGATTCCTGGCCACTTTCACCGTTTAGAAAACGTTTTAAACATCGAAAATTCCATTTAAATTGGTAATTGTTTTTGTTCTTTATAAAGTTTGTTATGTACTCAAAGTTGAGAACCATGTTCCATCTCCGTATTTTTTCACAATTGTCTATTTTGGAAAGGGATTTAGGCCACTGTAGAGCCATTCGCTGCTGAAGGTACAAATAAGGTGGGGGCACCGCTAGGGTGAAATTATAGCATAGAGGGAATTTGGCCGGATGACTAATGCGAGCGCGGAGCGCGAAGCACTTACGGCATGGGGTACGGGGCCCACTTAAGGGCCCCGGGAAATTTTGGATCGTAGATGCTCTGTGGTGCAATCTGAGGCGTTTCCTGGCCAGTTTCCCCATATTTTTTTAGCAGAAGTTTTTTAAATTATGAGGGGATATTTTGTTTCATTTGTTTTAAATACATATAGGCCTATATACTCTTGCTGTTATAAAGTGTCTTCTGTAATCAAAGCTTAAAGTTGAGAACATGCACATAATTTGTAATTGTTCTGCGCTCGGTCACATAACTTTCTTTTCCCTCCATATTTTTACATGGCAAAGGGGGTGTTTAACAGCCAAAACACCCTCCTGCGTACGCGCCCGATATACTCAAATCCAATTTTTTTGTAGATGCAACGTGAAGTATTTACGTCATAACAACACAAGAAAGCTAAGTAAAGCTGATATTAACGGAAAAGTCCTTAATTATACGTTAGATTGGATTAGCAAGTTTGAGTAATAAACACGTGAATCACAAAGGGTGGGTTAGCCTATATTTAATTTCTTTAGTTTCATCCACAAGAAGAAAATGAGGGAACATAACACCATTTAAAATTGAGTAAGTGATACATAAACTGCAAAGATAAATTCGATTTTCAATAAGAATTATTTTAATATAAGGTTGTATGTAGTTGACATTAAGTTGGTTTTCGTACGACCATAATAATAGATTTTCGAGGGGGATTTGTATTTACGTCCAACAAACCAGCAGGAGTAGTACGATGAGATATGAGTGTTATGGAGATGATATCAAATAGCATTGCGTGGCTATTGTTTCAATGTTGTAAATCAAGCATTTCAGTGAATGCGCGCGGAGTCTTGTCTTTAGAACAGTGAGTAGATGCAAACAGTGCAAACGTTCTGTCACCATTGCTGTCGATATTGAATATGAAATTTCAACTAGGAACTTCATTATAACGTGTTCCGAGAGTATGTTGAGATAAGTAGAGATCCCCTTTATGTGAAGTTGAAATTACTTAGATTATAATAAGCTGAATTTACTTATTTGAATCGAAGCAAGTGGGTTGCCCTTAATGTGTTAAGTAGATTCTAAACTAGTGTGCGACAGTCTCCTGCGCATGTGTATTTATCCTGTGCGCGAATCCTCACGTGCGCTTGGTAAACAGCAAAAATAAAATCAGATTCTGGCACGTGGAGGTGTATTGACCGGGGAGAGTTCTGCTCTCGATCATGAATATGTATGAGGTATAGTAATATTTCATAATCCCAAATTCACAACGCACTGGCCACAGCTGCACCTGCGCGACATCGCGCAGTACGCACGACATGCGCGCAAATCTCCACAAAAGGAGTGTTTAAGTCTTACTCGTGAGCTTGACACTCCATTGTTTAGCACGAGGGGTGTTTTGAGAAACATGAGGTAAAATTGTTGAACAAACTAGTTTTGCTTTTTTAAACGAGAATTGTTTTGAACGGGAATAGATATGTGCTTGGTCGGTATTAAATACTATGTTTAAGACTGGTTGGAGTCCGGATACTGATAATTACCCTCGAGTAATTATCAACATCCAGACTCCAACTAGTGTTTAACACCTCCCAGCACACATTTATTCCCTTATTCATAATAAGTTAAGCCATAAAGTCAACAGTGTCGAGTCGATTAAAGTTGAGTTACATTGCTGCTAAAGTTAAACGAGTGAATGACATTTGTACTCATTTCTTTTATAGTGCCAAGAGTATGTTTTCATATTTCCATGGTAACGACTGATGCGGATATCTGTTAGCGCTGGCTCGAGATAAAAGCTTGCAATTGTCATGCACACACAAGAGTAGCACCAATGTCTAGGTTTCTATACGAATTAGGTGCTACTCTTTACCAGTTCCTATATACTTGGACATTTATAGTCCCTGTGGTATGTTGTCATATCTCCATGGTAATGAGAGACGCGGGCATTTGTTTGCACAGGCTCGAGACAAAGGCATACAATTGTAGTCGCATGCTACAGCACCAACGTTTAGGTTTCTATGTTTGCCCTCTTTCGACGATCTTTACCGGTGCCTAGCTACTTGAAAATTCATAGTCCCTGCGGTAGGTCCTATGTTTGCATATCTCCATGATAATGAGATGTTTGTTTGTTTGTTTGTTTGCGCTAGTACAAGCAGATTGGTGATAAGATTGTTCAGTTTGATGATAAATGCATGTCATTTGGCACTCAGTCAGAGTATGTCATGGGAAAGATATTTGGCATAAGGGCCGTCGCTGATTTGTCCTTTGAAAAAAATATCCTAAGATAACAAAAAAAAAATTCAGTATTTTCAAAATGGTGGCCATTACATGTAATTCTATGATATTTTTTTTTCAAAAGACAAATCTGCGATGGCCCTATAGCCAAATATCTTTTCCATGGCATACTCTGACTGTGTGCCAAATGTCATTCTTTTATGCACAAATCTGCCTGACTAGACAGAGCAGCCTCGTGAACTGGACGTGCACAACTAGTGACCTCATTACCGGACTGTTGTATACACATTTAGACTGGCAATGAGGTCGCTAGTGCACGTCTATGCGCCTCGAGGGACTCTGAGGGACCAGAAGAGGGTCCTAGGACCCTCTTCTGGTCAGCCAGAGGCCCGGTCGAGGAGGCATAGACGTGCACTAGTGACAGGATAATGCCATTCCATATGTGTTTTATAACTCACCTCTGTCCAAAATAAAATAAGAAAACAAACTTTTCAGCGTTTTATAATTCAACTTGTTAATTCAATAATTAACTCACAAGCAATTCAACTGTGAGCAATTCAACAATTATAGGAATGCTTTTAGTTTCCCTAGATTCAGTTTTTGAGTTTGAGTTTTTGATAGGGCACTGTAACCAGTCAAAAATGTTCAGTATGGTGCCCGATCGGGCACTATACTCCGGAAATCACACGCGCGCGATGTCGGACGCGCGTCTAGTTCGCGCTGACGCTAATTTCATGCACTAGCCTATATTAGCGAGCCACACGTGACTGTGTTTACCCAACCAGGATGAAGAACCAGCTACAGGTGTGTTATAATGTATAATATTGCCCTCATTTAAAATAGTTCCCTAATTTGAACCAGTGCCTAGCTACTTTAAAATTATAGCTACTGAGGTTTGTTTCCATATCTCCACGCCAACCAGAGATGCGGACATTTGTTTGCCCAGGCTCGAGACAAAAGGAGACACAAAAAGGGGTTGTCCTAGTCTTGGTCCAAGACGTCAGTGATCAATATTGATGGTTGCAATGTCGTATGCCCAGGCTCCCATATTGCCAAAGATACTATAGAGGGGAAGATAGGACAGTGCGCTGAAAAAAAAAATGAAACAGGAAATACCTGCTCAAAGGTAACGATGGTCCCGGGCGCTTTGCTCGGTCGGTTGGTAGGTAAAACGCACACTTGACCCATGCACTCAACGTGATAACCTAGTTATGCAAATCCGCTAAACATTTTTTTTTTTTAGGGGGGGGGATCATGCAGATATGTAACATTGTAAAGCAGTTTATTCTCTGATTTATATCACCACTCAGGTGCTTCATGGGGAAATGCCTAAAAGTGCCTTTTTTTTCTTCTTCTTTTTTGAAGTATTACGCTAATGAGCTAACTGTACACGAACATCTGAGAAGTCAGAGACAGGGGTGGCATTGTGAACAATATTTACCCCTATTCTTTACATGAACTTTGCATCATGTTAACGACTGTTAATGGCTAAACAGAATTGTTTTTAAGTAAACAATAAATGTTTACCGAATGAGCAGCATTTTATGACGGCAATATTTTATGACGGCGAAAATCTAGACTAACTGCCTCCACAGCATTTATTACATTCCATTTTGTGATAACACTTTATTGGTCGCATAAACAAGAGGAAACAGTACGTGTTGTAAACTAAAACTTTATTTATACAGAACCCAACTATAAATCATTAGTCAGGCAGCTTAGTGAACGGATGTGGACATTCCGGACAAAAGCGCCAAATTTTCCATTCATGCTCCTTAATGTCTTTCAATCTTTCACTTTTTGATAGGAGCCAACTTATACAATGACATTATGGCGGCCATCTTGGATTTTAAAGATGGCGGCCATTAAAAACCTATATCTACCAATATCTCATCTTCTAAGCCACTTAGGATAACAGCTTTGGTGTCTAAACAAAGCTCAGCTGGCAACTTCCCTTCGGAAATCCGAAGAGGAAATGCCAGCAAGGAGGTGCAAATTAATTGTGTTGGTGGATTTCAAGCATCAAGTGATCAAACTGTGACAAATTTTAATCCTAAGTGGCTTAGAAGAACGATATTGGTAGATATAGGTTTTCAATGGCGGCCATCTTTAAAATCCACGATGGCCACCGCAATGTATGTGGACGAATTAACCATTTAGCACTAACCCAAATGGTTCAGTTGCGTTCTTTGACCCTGAAAATATATGTTTAGACACTAAGATTTCAATGTTAAGTGGCTTGAAGATGCAATACATGTAGTTTTCAATGCCGGCGGCCATCTTCAAAAATAAGATGGCAACAATACTGTATCTGGACAAACAAACTAGTTGATACTATCTCAAATGGTACAGTTGCATTCCCTGACCCTGAAAATATATGTTTAGACACCAAAACTTTTCCCCTTAGTGGCTTAGAAGATGAGATTATATAAACCGGAGCCGGTTGAGGCGGTAGCTGGAGAGGTTCCCTCCGGTTGGGGATGTTAAGATTGGTAGCATGGTTGTCTACCATCGGGCTGGATTCTCCTCCATTCCACAAGGAGCCATTGCTGTTTGTTGAGCTGGAAACTCGGGGGACGTGTGGCTGAGCAGCTCTCAGGAATGGTTTCCTGGTCTTTAGGCGCTGGGTTGTAGGGGGAGCTTATAGATTGTGGTGGAGTGGGTGGGAGTCCAGTTCTACAGCCTTTTGTGCACCTTGCCTAGTTGCGTCTCCGTGCCTAAGGTGTTGGGGAGGGAATCCGGCAAGCACAGGTAGATTATGGCTCGGGGTCGGTTGAGTGATGGTGCGCGAGGCAGAGTTCAGCTGCACATCGACTTTTTTGTTGTGCGTGCTCCTGCCCCAAGCAAAGTACTCTGCAGGGGCGTGAACCAGGGCCAGGATGGAGGAACGGAGAGTTGTAAAGTCTGCACCCCAGTCACGGCTGCAAAGTCTTCGAAGATGGTTGACCCTGGCTGCTACTTTCCCAGCAACGCTCTCAGCATGGTAGCGGAATGTGAGGGAGCGGTCGAGTTTAACCCCAAGGTATAGGGGTAGCAGAGCATGGAATGAGTGTACTGTGCAGCTTGACCTCCAGCTGTCTGTTATCTTCTCTGTTGGTCAGTTGGAAGGCCGATCATTACTGTCTGCTGCGCATTAAGCCTGAGTCGCAACTAGTGGTAGTACTGCTAGAGGTTAAGGAATGCTGGGACAGGACCGATCCTTGAGGAACGCCGTTCTTTAGGGTTCTGGTTCTAATGGACTTTCCGTTCGTCAGCACCCTGAAGCAGCAGTTGGATCTATTTTCGCTGATCATTTGCATCATGTCTGTCTTGGAGGTTTCCGTGGAGCTTAAGCAGCAGTCAACGATGCCAGACAGTGTCGTAAGCCGGGAAAGGTCGATGAAGAGTGCACCGCACTTGTTGTGCTCTTCGAAGGCATATTCAAGGAAATGTACTGCGGCCAGTACTTGGTCCTCTGTGCTACGGCGATTCCTAAAACCAGCCTGCTCGTTGGGGAGAGCGTATTCCAGGATTGGTTCAATCCGGTTAAGTATCAGTCGCTCGAACAGTTTTTACGGTACGGACAAGAGGGAGATTTGGCAGTAGCTCTTTGGGTCATCGCTTGGTTTGTGCGGCTTCAGTATAGCAATGACGTTGGCTCTTTTCCAAAGGAGCGGGGGGCTAAGGTTGTGGCTGAGCAGTGTGACATAAATTGTCTAAGCCAGTCTAGGCACAAGGGGCTTGCATGTGTCAGCATCTCAACATGGATATTGTCTAGGCCACGTCCTTTCCTCTGTTTTAGGGTGTTGATGGCAGACTGGAATTCTGAGGTGGAGAACTCATGTGCAAGGCCACGATCTGCAGATGGCACGGTTCTCATCTCCTTCAGCTTGGTGTTAGCCGTACGCGTGGAGGCTTTGTCGGGTTTTTGCATATTTGCCATTGTTGATGAGAGTACGGGCAATGCCGTCTGGGGTGACACGGCAGGGTTTGCGCTTTGCTGATCACCCAGTGAGGTGCTTAATCATTTGTCATGCTTTCTGACTTGAGTGTGCGAAGTCTATGCTGTTAACTGCCTCTGTCCATCTAATCTTGCGTTTTTCATCTAGGTGAGACTTGAACCAAGAAGCTGAGGCAGATGCTCTTCATTAGAGCTGGTTTTAAAGGCTGTGTGCAGTCTTACAACATTCCTCATCCCAGCATGGTACGTAGGCCCTGCAGCATTCGCGTGGAATGAAGGCCTTGGAGGCAGTGCTTATTGCCTCTGTGAAAGTCTTTTGCGTCCAAAATTGGAAGGGAGGTCGCAAAGTCTTCTGTCGTTTTCCTGTAGCCCGCCCACTTTGCTTTGAGGAAGTTCCACCTCTTTACGGGAAGTGATGGTGTTGGATTGAGGATGGGATTACGAGTGCCTTTGATAAGGACAGGTCTGTGATGGCGTTGTGGAAAGCGGTCGAGGACTGATCTTGTCAACAGAGTGGCTCTTCCACCAGGCTAAATCTGGATTGGTAGTGGTGTTCCAGCTGCTTGAGTAGAAGGTAGCTGGTTCACGTTCATCAAAAAGGAGAATTAGGTCTAGCTGCGAGGCCCAGTTGCTTAGTTCCTCTCCATTTCAATTATCAACACCCAGACTGGGACTTGAATTGAATCCCCAGTCTGGGTGTTGGCAATTTAAATCTCCGACATATAGCACCGGGACAGGGGCTTGTGGTACGTCACGTGCTTCACAAGTAGTTGGTGAAGGTTTAGAAGTGTTAAGAACGTAGAGGCCATGCACATGGATCAGATGCCACTGGAGTGCCACAGCAAGTGGAGATGAGGAGATGACTTTGCAGTGTTCACGTAGGTGGCAATGCCGTGATGTTTGCTGCCTGTGAAAGCATGGAGGTGATAGCCGGGGATATGTTAGCTCAGCTTTCGTCAGTGAGGTGGACCTTCTGTAGGAGAGCGTTGTTGTTGATGTCTAAGTGATGGAGTATGTTTTTCTTCAATATCATTAAAGCTGCAATGTTCCCGGGATGGTAGGAGGCTTTGATGTGGGTAGTGCAGGCTGCAGTGTCGAAGCAGGATACTCCAGTCAGGTTGCTGAAATATGTAACTCGGGAGAGATCACTCAAGTGGCTAAAGATCTTTCTCGTCTGCCCTCACTATGCGTTGGTGTGGATCTCTTTGCAGAGGTTAAACACTCTCCCAAAAGTAGCCAGCAACAGGAATTTACTATAGGTGTTTTATCTGAAGCAGTGTGAAACTGTAAAACAATACAGAACACTTTTTTGAGTTAGAAAATACACCACTATAGCAATAATATGTAACAGTGTAGGAAAGTATCCTATAAATTGCACTAACCTCATGTCTAGATTATGCATGTGATTTCCACTTACTATCGATGGTATAACACAACCGACCATTATAGGTCAACTGTTAGATTGATAATCCCTTCGGCATAGCAGTAATATGTCATACGAAAAGCCTGAGGACTAAAACAAGTCTACCTCAATTGGTTAACACTGAAAACCCATGAGCCACATAACAAGTTTTAATCCACATCTTGGTAATGTAACAGAAAACAATAAATTCCCTCTTAACTTTATAGAAAATTGCCCCACCAGGGATATTTCTCCAATTTGTCACATCAACTGAACTAGAAACAGTGGGGAGGCAATATCAAAAAAAGGGGTTGCAATAATAGAGACAGAAACCTGCAACTTGTACCCAAGAAACCATGCAATGATATGCCAAGTAACAACACTAAACGTATACAATGCAGGAATGTTCATATGCAAGTACTTGCAAATGTGGTCGAGAAATCATACATGACGGACACTAAATTTTGACAAGAAACTAGCCTTAAACAATGGTAGTAAATGAGCTAGCCTTGGTCAAGGCTTTCAAAATATTTCGTCAGTACGCGGTAAACGATCGGCGGCATATCCTTGCTATGCAGTGCATTAAAAAATACAGCGCTAACAGCGAACTCATGCGACCACAATTTTATGCCAATCATTTGGATCCAAGAGAACGACTTGGTCTATTCGTCCATGTGAGGTTGGGGGTGATGCTCATTAAACTAATAGTCTAAGATGACCTGAAAAGTCGTTTTCTTATTAGTCGATAGTTGCTTGGAAACTTGCAGAGCGGTGAAAGTTCATATAGTGATAACGCGCGAAATGTACTGTACATAATACATACACACACGTTGTGTGTCTCACATTACACACACCAATGCACAACAAATGTGGTTTCTGACACCGACGTACGCGAAAGGCGAAAAGCTGTTGGGATTTACCAAGGTGTGATCGGTCACTCCTCATATTAGCCCCGCCTACACTTATCTGTATTCGTATATGAGGTCGTGCTCTAGAAATCTAGCTCAAAATAAAGAAGAAGCATAATCTTTCGCGGACGACTGAACCAAGGCGTTCGGTCTGGATCCAAATGACTTGCATAAAATAGTGGCCGCATGAGGTCGCTGTTCGCGCTGTATTTTTAATGCACTGCATGCATAGCGAGGATATGCCGCCGATCGTTTACCGCGTACTGACGAATAATAACGAACGCCTTGACCAAGGCTATAAATGAGCTAGTGAATGCTACATATTATAAAATGCAGTACAATGAGAGGAAACTAACAGACTGTGCTTTGTCAAGGGCATAAAACAAATGATATATAAGTTACAAACAACACCACTCTAGCAAGGCTTTCTAACGTGAATCACATGGATTGAAAAACGCTGGGTACGTGTAATAATCAACAACTCTAAAAGGCAGGGGCGGCGGAACCGGGGGCGGGGCGCCCCCAAAGATTTTCCTAGGCCAACAAAAGTGTCCCTCTCGCGGTTATAAATGTGCCCCCTCGAGATGAAAACAGAACAGCCGCATAAACACACACATGAAGGCATATGATTGCGCTACAAATAAAACGTACTTAAATAAAAAGTACTACCGCGTAAAACGCTCGCGTCTCACTAATGTGTTCCTGGTTCGATTCCCGGCGTGGACCATATGTGAGGTTTTTGTCTGGTTTCCCTCCTTCCGCCGAAACTCAACTTGTTCGATCTCTGGTCAGACTTCATGTTCAGTGGTCAGACATGAATCATATGACGTATCATTTCGACCACGTTTTTAGCCCACCCCACCCTAGAAATGAGCCATAATTATGTACGTAAATGAAAATCAATTGAGTTTTCAAGTCTTTTCAATGTCTTTTTCAATAATATGTCAATGTCTTTTCAACAATATGGCAATGCGAGGTGAAACGTGGTGTTATTCTCTATTGTACTACATGCATCCTTTTTTGTCGGGCAGTTAATTCGTGAAATCTATCTGCTCTTTTCCCATATTCATCACACAACAAATGAAACTGCATCACGTGAAAATTGCTTTCTTACTGCAAAGGCATGTGTATAACACACTGTATTTTACTTCCATTTGCAGAAATCCAAAATTTAACCATCGCAGGAAATGCATCAACCCGAATTATTTCACCCAACTTCCCGTTCCCCTATCCAAACAATGCCGACAAGACGTGGATCATCAGCACTGAGGAGAATTACAAGATTGCCATCACCTTCTTCGAATTCAGGGTCGATACGACGTATGGCGGCGACTTCCTCCAGATTGGCGACGGTACGAACGTCACTGAGAACCAGTTCTTCGAGGAGAATGGGTTTACGCTCCCGCCCAACCTGCTGTCCAATGGGAATGAGATGTGGCTGCGATTCATTACCGATCACCGGTACACTAGCAACGGGTTTGTGCTGGCAGCTGCCAGTGTTCCCTCGACAGGTATGCAATGTAACAGACACTGTCTGTTGATCACGCTACTCCTCTTTGTGTGGAGTACATTGATGTTGAAGTTTAATCGTGTTCCGGGGCTTAAATGCATTTCTAAACACTTGTACTAACTATTACCCCACGTTAGAGCCGAACAAAGTTTTTAGATTTGCGGATGATTATGGCATGTTGAGCATGTTACCGAGCATATAAAGTATAGTTTGGACACATATAATCGTTATTAACATGAACAAAGTGGTTACAAAAAAGTGTTTAAAGGGACACTTCGTCCTGGAATGAGCGCAATTGGGCTACAAAACGCGCTTTGAACGAAATGCTGATGATCGGTAAGAACATTTAAAAGTAGGATATAACCACCCACACAACTATCCTTAAAAAAAAAAATCGGGCGTTTTTGTAGTATTCTTGTGTTATGCGTGCGAGAACGTCTTTCGGGGTCCACTTTTGCGACCCCCAAAAGTCGGGCTGCTAATGCTAGTTGTGATTCCAGCTATGAAGTGTTCGCCTTTTGCGGACTTGCAAGAAACCACATTTGTGCATTGGTGCTGTGTGTAATTTTATGTGACATACACGACGTGTTGACTGAAACGACAGAAAGAACGTATTCGTACTCCGATGTAAACAAGCGGTTTTTCGTCCTTTTTCGGGAACTGTAAGACATCGGTTGGTTTCCTTTCAACCAAATGTTTGAAATAGGATAAGTAAACAATCCAAAACATGACAATTTTGTGGATTTCAGGACGCAGTGCCCCTTTAAATTAAAACAAAATATCAGTGATAATCATTGTTATAGCGAAATCGTGCTAAAAACATGTCTGTGGAAACAACAATTTGGAGGAAAATTCAATTTCTTAACACAAGTTATCCAAGCAAAATTATTGATATTGTATGATGCATTTTTTTTTATCCCCGTTTGGTCTGTGCACTCTTTTTGACAAGAGTCCATTTCTAATTGTAGCCTAATCGCACAAACGCAAACTATGTATTTGCAATACGAAAATACTTGAAATGATTTATTAGTGATTTTTTTATTGCATGTGCGGTTTACAACTTTTTTAAAAGTCATAAAAGCCTAATTATACTTCTGTGAAAACCCGGCTGTGCTTTTCAGAATAGTTTTATGAATGCAGCTGCCCCCTGTCATTGACCTTGCCCACGTTTTTAGATTTTCTTTCTCGCTCTGTTTTTCAGAAATGGTGACCTGCTCTCGTACTGAAATTGACTGTGGACATTACTGCATCCGTGGCACCCTGCAGTGTGACCGTGTAAATGACTGCTTTGTAGGAAAAGATGAACTAAATTGCGGTAATGAAGAGACAGATAATGTAAACTTAAAGAGTTCATGACCTAAATGTTACACTAAACAATAGTTTGTGCAAATTTGTCATTCCTGTGATATGAAAACTGTTTTGAAATCACTTCCTGTTCAACTTTTTGCTCTTTAAAATATTCCATACGTTTCCATTGTACCGAGAACGCTATTGATGTGACGTCATTTCCGGCACATACTCTTCGGTTTATGGGTTTTCTTTTCAAATTGTGAACCCCAATAACGATTAACTATTTCGTTATCAAACTGTGAGTTTATAATGTATAGGGTGTATGAACAAAATCCGAAAGTACTGGATTTGCGGGGGACAAGGGGGCACTTCCCTTCCCCCTGACAAGCCAAAACAAGATGAAAAAAGGGGGAAAAACAAAGAAAAAAGTCATATTGTTGTTTATTTAATTGGGGGGGGGGGCAAATGTTCCCGCCCACCCTCGAATACATGATCAATCGGGGGAATGCTGGAAACTGTAGGGATTTGGGGAAACAATTTAACTTTGCGCCCTCTCTAAAAAGAATCCCGGCAACGCCCAAGCTGGAAAACTATGTAAACAATTATTAATTGGACCTTGTCATTGTACTGTAATCGAAAACAGTGATTTATCGGTTTTCTATGGATAGCTTACTATGGATAGATAGGTTTAATTTATTCTTCACGAAGGAACAGGATGGCTATAAATAAGTGGGGAATAATAGATTTTTCTGTACACTGTTGTATTTATCTTTGTCCGCAAGAAGGAGAAAAGCGAAAATTCTTCTTAAACAAAATGTGCACACAAGATCTTATAAGCGAGCTACTACTCATGTTTTCGATTTTTAATACACAGACGAGGACCGTTTCGTTTACATTGGAGCATCGGAAACAGCTGAGCTAGCTTCGACTAGATACCCGGACTCGTACGTCAACGACATCCAGATAACGTGGATCATCCAAACCGAAGAAACTCGCAAGATCAACATTACCTTTACCCAGTTTTATACCCATATGTATGACATCGTACAAGCCGGTGATGGCAACAATAGCACCATCAATGTGTTCTTCCAGTGGAGTGGGAGCAAAAACCCGCCCGACCTGCTGTCAGCTGGTGATACCATGTGGCTTCGGTTCACTGCCGAATATTACAGCTATCCAGGGTTTCTACTTTCAGCACGCAGCGTACCTGCCTCTGGTAAGCCATTATGCACTTTTTTTTTAAAATCAACAAAGATCTGACCTTTTCAGGCAACTCTTTACACGGTATTGCTCGTTGGAAAAAAAGAATTGTTGAAATGTAACGACATTTTTCGTTGGAGCACATTTTGTGCAACTTTGTTGGTAGGCCTTACTGTATTCAAAAGTGCACTTCTTTCACCATTTTAAACTGTCCTTGCTTTTCCGGACAACTGAAGGCGCTATTGTTGTATGTCATTTAAGGAAGACCCTGTCCAGTTTAGACGTTTCCTGTTCAAATGTGAACCAAAACATCGGCTGAGTACATGTGTGAGAAGAGATTGCTCATTGGCCTATTGCCATGTACGCAACGTAACAGACACTGTCTGTTGATCACGCTTCTCCTCTTTGTATGGAGTACATTGATGTTGAAGTTTAATTGTGTTACGGGGCTTTGTTACAACTGATACAAGGGCGAATCCAGGGGGGCCAAAGGGGGCCATGCCCCCCCCCCCAAAAAAAACCCACGAAACCAATTTATTTTTTTATGTGACGTCGCAATAAAGGCAGGCAATGAGTACACCACCATCTTTTCCTCAAAAAACATTGGTTAAAGCGGTCAGAAATTGCCTCAGATCGCACCACAGAGCATCTAGAATCCAATTTTTTTCGGGGCCCTTAAGCGGGCCCCGAACCCCACGCCGTAATTTTTTGACCCACTTTTTTGGGGGCCCCCCACAAAATTGTGTTCTGGATCCGCCCTTAAACTGATAATGTAGTAACTAACGGATAATGTATCACCAACCGATAATGTCACACAAATTGACCGATACTGTATCACTAACCGATAATGTAACAGAAATTGACTGATAGTGTAGTACATTTTACTCGATTGTTGTTACATTATCAGTCTTAACGGATAATGTAACAAATATCGACCGATAATGTAGTAACATTTACTACACTATTGGTCAATTTCTTTTACATTATCGGTTAGTGATAGAGTATCGGTCAATTTGTGTGACATTATCGGTTGGTGATACATTATCAGTTGGTTACTACATTATCAGTTGTAACAGGCTTAAATACATTTCTAAACACTTGTACTAACTATTATCCCACGTTAGAGCCGAACAATGTTTTAGATTTGCGGATGATTGTGGCATGTTGAGCATGTTACCAAGCATATAACGTCGTGTGAGCGGCAGAAGGGCATATGTGCATATGCCCTTATGCAATAGCGCGTAATGACCAAAATGTTCCCAGCAAAAGGCCTAGGCATATGCAGAAAACTGCCTTCATTTAAATGAAATTTAAACATTTTCATCAGAAATTAATACAAGTTGTTCCAAAACTTGTGATTCATACGTGTGAAAATTTCAAATTCGTACGATTTATATTACGTGTGGGAGAACATTGGATACATAATGCGTGCGAGGTAACAATGGAACCTTTCAATGCAATTTTCTTGAAAATGATTTTTACATCAAACCGAATTAAACGCCATTAAGATGGAAAAAAAAATGGTTACAAATAGTGTTCAAAGGGACACTGCCTTGTAGAATGAGCCCAATCGGGCCACAAAACGCGCTTTGAACAAAATGCTGTTAATCGGAAAGAACATTTTAAAGTAGGATATAAAGACCCACACAACTATCCTAAAAGAACTGGGCGTGTTTGTTTTATTATTGTGTTATGCGTGTGAGAAAGTCTTTCGGGGTCCACTTTTGCGACCCCAAGAAGTCGGGCTGTTCATGCTAGTTGTGATTCCAGCTACGTTGTGTTCGCCTTTTGCGGACATGCAAGAAATCACATTTGTGCATTGGTGCTGTGTGTAATTTTATGTGACATACACAACGGGTTGACTGAAACGACAGGAAGAACGTATTTGTACTCCGATGTAAAACAAGCGATTTTTGTCGTCTTTTCTCGGGAACGTTAAGACATTAGTTTCCTTTCAACCAAATGTTTGAAATAGGATGAGTAAAAAACAATCACATGAAAATTCCGTGGATTTCAGGACGCAATGCCCCTTAAAAATAAAAAAAGAATATCAGTGATAATCATTGTTATAGCGAAATCGTGCTAAACCATGTCTGTGTAAACCACATTTTGGAGGAAAATTCAATTTGTAAACAAGTTTTCCAAGCAAAGTTATTGACATTGTATATAATAAATGCATCTTTTTTTATTCCCCGTTTGGTCTGTGCACTCTTTTTGACAAGAGTCCATTTTTAATCGTAGTCTAATCGCACAAGCTCAAACTGTATATATGCAATATGAAAGTACTTGAAATGATCTATTATTGATTTTTTTTATTGCATTTGCGGGTCTACAACTTTTTCAAAAGTCATAAAAGCCTTATTATTGTGTGAGGCAACTTGAACCTGTGAATAAAAAATGTCTGGCATCTTTATCGGTGTTCTAAAACTGCAAAAAAAAAATACTTCTGTGAAAACCCGGCTGTGCTTTTCAAAATAGTTTTATGAATACAGCTAGCCCCTGTCATTGACCTTTCCCACGTTTTTAGATTTTCTTTCTCGCTCTGTTTTTCAGAAATGTTGACCTGTTCTCGTACTGAAATTGACTGTGGACATTACTGCATCCGTGGCACCCTGCAGTGTGACCGTGTAGATGACTGCTTTGAAGGAACGGATGAACTAAATTGCGGTAATGAAGAGACAGATAATGTAAACGTAAAGAGTTCATGACATCAAGTTTACGGGGGATAAGGGGGCGCTTGCCCCGCCCCCCACCCCCCTCTCTGAAAAAACAAAAACAAAAAACGGAAGAAAAACAAAGAGAAAGAGGCGCAACCTCAATTGTTGTTTATTTAATGGATTGGGGGAGGGGGCAAATGTTCCTGCCCACACTCGAAAACCTGATTAATCGGGGAAATGCTGGAAAATGTAGGGATTTAGGGAAAACAAATTTGCTTTGCGCCCCCTCTTGAACAAAATCATGGCAACGCCCATGCTGGATAACTATGTAAACAATTATTAATTGGACGCTGTCATTGTACTGTAATCGAAAAGAGTGATTTATCGGTTTTCTATGGATAGCTTACTTGAATCCCTCAGTCAAAGGTTATTTAAAACATCTAGGTGAAACAAACTTTCTCCAAGTTGGGCTTGGTGGCTTTCATTCTTGATACTGTGAGCTCGCTGACCGACTAAATTCCATTATTTTTTGATTAACTGTTTTGTTGTGCTGTACATATATAAGCTAAATAACTAGGTTTCATTTATTCTTCACAAAGGAAGAGGTTTGCTATAAATAAGTGGGGAAAAAGAGATTTTTCTGTACACTATTGTGACTTTTTCTTTGTCTGCAAGAAGGAGAAAAGCGAAAATATGCGCTCAAACAAATGTGCACACAAGATCTTATAAGCAAGCTATTGCTAATATATTTGAATTTTATTACACAGACGAGGACCGTCTCGTGTACATTGGAGGATCCGAAACAGCTGAGCTTGCCTCGACTAGATACCCGAGCGCGTACGTCAATGACATCCAGATAAAGTGGATCATCCGAACCGAAGAAGCTCGCAAGATCCGCATTTCCTTTACCCAGTTTTATACCGAGTATTGGTATGACGTCTTCCAGGCCGGTGATGGTAACAGTAGCACCCACAACGTGTTTTTTCAGTGGAGTGGGGGCAGAAACCCGCCCGATCTGCTGTCAGCTGAAAATACCATGTGGCTTCGGTTCACTGCTGACGAAAGTTACCAATATCAAGGGTTTCTGCTTACAGCACGCAGCGTACCTGCCTCTGGTAAGCCATAATGTAATCTTTTTTTGTAAAACAAATCAATAAAGATGTATGATCTGACCATTTTAAGGCAGATCTTTGCATGGTATTGCTTTTAGGAAAAAAAATAGAGTTGGGCAAATGAAATGCTTTTTCGTAGGATCACATTTCGTTCAACTTTGTTGGTATTCAAAAGTGCACTTCTTTAACCATTTAATATTGTCCTTGCTTTTCCGGACAACTGAGGGCGCTGTTGCTGTGATGTTATTTCAGGAAGACTCTGTTCAGTCTAGACGTGTTCTGATCAAATGTGAACCAAAACATTTGCTCATTGAACATGTGTGAGAAGAGTTTGCTCATTGGCCAATTGCCGTGTACTGATACCGAATCACCAAACAAAAAAACATTAATTTTACAACAGCAAAATATAAAAAATCCTGATAACCTTTTTTGTGCTGGAGAAGCTGAAAACATTGAGGTTTCTGAAATAACATCTTTTTATGCTCATGAACATAGAAAATTACATTAACACAAATTAAAGGCACCAAAAGTGCCTTGAAAATGGTAAAATGAACTTAAAAATAAGGTTAAATGGGACACAAAGTTGCATCTGTAAGGGATTGCATTGGTCCTTTAAACATGCATGGGTTGAATTTTCCTTTTAAAGCCTAGGTATAAGGGGAGGGGGGTGTATATGAAAGCCGAGTGTATATGAAAGCCTGTGTGCCCACATTTATGTGCACAGTCCCACAATTCTGAATTTCCATTATGTGTGCGCAATTTGAACTATAAAACAACAAGAATATGAAGATCGCTCCTTTAGGCCAAAAAAAGTCTCCGGATTCTGGTATGCGCACGCGTCGCCGTAGCCATGCGCGTCGGCAAAATGAAAAAGTTTTTTTTTCAATGAAAGATGATGTCTCAAAACCGCCAAACTCACTGGTTTGACTGGAATCCTGCTGCTGCACAATTTTAACGTGTTTTTTTTATGGGGTTATGATCGAGAATAAGCTTTATGTGGCCTCTCTGGACTCCCATATATTTGCACTAAGTTTAGTCGGGCACCATTTGCAGTCATCAGCCGACATTTGAAGCAAAAAAGTCAGGTAAAAAAAAAAAAAAACGCGTCGCCGCACCACTTTTTTGGCAAGCTCCATACCAGAAACCGGAGACTTTTTTTGGGGCCTTACTGGACAGAGACCAATCGTATACACTTGATGTGTTTAGGCCACTGGAGGGTTGTTCCTTTCTCCGTGGTTAAGGCAGATCTAACGTGATTCAGTCAAGTGAAGTGTTTTCTGTTGGTGGTGGGCATTCATCCAATAATAGACTGCTCAAAGCAGACTAAAACTTGAAATAGAGAGAGAGGGGTTGGGGCGGGGGATCTAAAAGCGGCACGTTCGAAAGCAACGATAAGAGTTCTTATAAGTGCAGTAAAACCAGACGGTGGGGGCATTTTGCCAAGTTTCATATGAGTCTAGTGTTTTGAAATGTGTTACACGTCGATTCTGTCACTAAAATGTATCCTTTCATTTCACCCATTTGTCCTAGACAATTTGACATGTTCCCCTTACCAGTTTGACTGTGGGCATTCTGTGTGTATCGCCTCTTCGTGGCAGTGTGATGATGTGTCAGACTGTTTTGGTGGACGCGATGAACTAGGCTGTGGTAAAACCCCATTGATATATAAATATCATCAATTAGCAGGATTGCCATGAACTGGTTAACGAGTGGCCTCATCAGTGTGGCTAAAATACTGAGATTTCTCCGTATCGAGCCACACATTAGTGATAGTAACGTGTTAGGAAAAAGTTGTTTTTAGGAAATCAAATTCGAGACCGTTTTTTAAGTTTCACTTGATTTTTAATATTGATTCTGGAAGATTCTAATTTGCTGGCGAATAACCAGGAGAAATCAATTTTGGACGAACCTCTGTAAATGTTGTCTTTAAATTCACAGGATAATTAGACATGCATCCGGACATGCATCCTGAAGAGACTTAAATTTGTGTCTTTTATTTGAAGGTAACTATCTTCCGTAGTAAAAATCAAGTACAAAAAAAGTCCCGATTTCGATTCCTTAAAACAACTTGTTTGCACATGTTGCTGTCTCCACTGTGTGCGCGTCACAATACGGAGGAAGTTCAGTATTTGAGCCACTTTCAAAGCTTGTTTTTTTCTAAGGTCACAAACCTAAATCGCTGGTAGTTCTCAGACAGGAGTTCACCTATACTTAGACCCAATTTCTTGATGGAGAATGGTCCATTTGCCATGGGAGCGCAAATGTAAAGGAAACTTGTGACAAAAACAACAAATGACAACAGTTGACTGTAATTCAAGGTGACTTTTCATTGCACGATTTGTGAACTTAAACTTTGCTTTCCCTATTTAACCCGAAGTGTGGATGGTCATTCACGTTAATCTGAATAGGGGGGGGGGGTCATAAGTCAGATGCAACAATGTTCCATTTATATACATGTAGACATTATAGCAATTCACTTTGAAATGTTTGACCTATTTCTATTCCTCATTTTTATCTGACAGGTACTCATGAAATACTCCTCAGTTCCAATGACACAGCCACCATGATACCAATTTCATCCATTCATATCAACTCTGTGTGGCTCATTCAGACTCTGGAAGACCGGAAAATTCTCATCACTTATCCCACCGGTTATTTCTATTTGAGTGGATCCTACGTATTGCAAGCCGGTGATGGTGACGATAGTACCAACAACGCAACTGTCTTTTTTGAATGGAGGAGAACGTCTAGCTATAATACACATCGGCCCCCAGACCTGCTGTCAGACGGGAATAAGCTGTGGGTTACCTTCGAGCACGGAAAGTCGTATAGCTTAAGCAACTTCCACATACTGGCTACGAGCGTCCCGTTAACTGGTAGGCTTATAATTGATCTGTGGATCATTTTCTGAAATACTCTGGTGTCCACATTTTCCAATTCCTGTTACATCTGACTTCTATGAGTCTGTAATTCTGGGTGCGCTCTTTAATGTAGCGGTACTATTAATACAAAACTTGTTATTAAGGAGCAAATCATCCTCAGCGAATAAAAAACCCATCTAGTCAACATAAATGACACTTTAATGAAACATTACAAAGTTCCCATGTAACAGGAACAGAAAAAAAGGGCACTTTGAACTGGTTATGATGATACCATAAAGCATAAATTCATTTTCCATATTTTACTCAGTTATTAGTTTACACAAATGAAGCATGGTTTGAGGGAAGTAGTGGGAATTACTGGTCCGGAGTGTAGGTCAGCTTGACTACCTCCCGTCGCGAAGCGGAGGGAGGTAGTCAAGCTGACCTACACCGATGGACCAGTTTTTCCTTCCATATTCCGGAAAAAAAAAGCCATGCTGTATTTGTGTTTTACTACACCTCATAAATATTTAGTAGCCTCACTGCCTTTTTAGTAGCTTTATACTGCGTTGTCGATAACGGCCTTCGTAGATTTGGAATCTTTATTCAGCACTAAATGTTAAAGTTCTTCGTCAGTCAATGAAATTGTCTGGTGCCAACATTCTTTAAAGTGTCTTTACTGTAGTAGTTAGAAGGTCCACAACAACAGACTAGTGCCGAAAAGATTACATGCCACAGGCTAGGCCTACATGTCTTCGAGGCGGGTTCCGGCGGGAACTTTTTGATTCAACAGACCAAAAAAAAATAAAAAAATACCGCACGCAAGCGAAGTGGATGCTCACCGGGATGACGTCACCTAGGCGCGAATAATTTTTATTTCACGGACGCGCGGCGGAATTGGCAAATGACGTGCTCCAATTTGATCATGAATATAAATGAGGTGAAGTAAACTGACTGTTCAGTCTCAGGCCATAAGGCTGTAGCGGAAAATGGGGACGATATATGTGAAGAATTACACATTATTCTTCTTGATTTCTTTGCTTTGACTTTCAGAAGCTCTGACGTGTACCTTGAGTGACGTGGATTGCGGCCATTCGGTCTGCCTTAGCCACGCCTTGCAGTGTGATACCATCTCGGACTGCGTAGATGGCACTGATGAGCTGGACTGTGGTAACGATACAATTATTAACGTTGTTTTGGTGAATCACTTTTTTTGCTAAGAGAAAAAAAAATCAGGAGGTTCCAGTACTCCTGTGCCAGCTGATACTACACAGGTATACTCTAGATCCATAGCTTTGGCAGTCTGTCCGATTACCAGACCTGACAGTTCAGTTAACAAGTTCAAACTTGCTCATCGAAGGTTCTTTCAACCACCTACGACCCGAGTATGGAACTCGCTTTCTACCCACATACCCACTATTAGAAAACAAACCAGCTTCAGTAGGCAGGTGAATAGCTGGGCGACAAGCCGACAGTAGTATTTTTTAGGCAATAATGTTTTTTTGGCTGTTAAGGTCCAGGTATGCCCTTCATGATTTTTTTTTTCTAAACAAATGTATTCATGATGTTCCCTACAAATGAGAGACAGTCAGTTTTTGATTCGGGTTTCTTTCTTTTCAGATAAAGACCGTTTGCTGATTATTCCGGCCAATGAGACAGCCCGCATTTGTTCAACATTATACCCAGACAACTACCCCAGCAACCTCAATATCACTTGGATCGTCCAAACCGAGGTGGGTTGGAAGATTCGCATTGAATTCTCCAGCTTTTCAACCTCTACTTACTACGGTGGTGATGTTCTCCATGCAGGAGATGGTAGCATTGCAGCCAACACTCAGTTTTTTATGTGGCATGGGTCTAGAATGCCTCCCGATCTTCTATCCATTGGCAGTGACATGTGGCTTCGATTTATCTCTAACGAGTATTACATCGACTCTGGATTTTCTTTAGTGGTTTATGCTGTACCTTCTTCAGGTAAGCAAATCTACCAAGGGTACAGTTTTTTAATTTAAATTCCTATAGCAAGGTGTCGACGACATCCTCTTCGGTTATCTTAAAAATAAAAACAACTCTGTGAATTTTCTGTCAACGTTCTCGGTCAGTGCATGAAAAACAAAAACTGCGTAACTTGTAACTATTATGTTGGTTTGTAAATCAACGCTGATAAGGTCTTGGTCAGAATGTAGCCGACAGGCTTTTGTTGTCGAGGTTCATGTTAAGAAACACTAACATTAGTTAATAACGTCATTTTGCCTTTTCCTGTATTTTGGGGTTTTTTGCGGGGGGGGGGGATGGGATTTAACCAAGATCGATTAACAACACATCTTATCTCGTTGCAGAAATCTTGACGTGCTCCCCAAGTGACTTTGACTGTGGTCATCACTCTGTCTGCATCCCTGACATTTGGAAATGTGACGGCCGAGTTGATTGCTTGTTAGTTGCAGAGGGTGACGAGCATAACTGTGGTAAATAATTCATTTGACATTGATCATGTCTTGAGCAAAGTTGTAGTAATGTTTGTCAAACAAAAGAATATGTGTTATCTTGTTAGCTGGTTGTTGGTTAGCACCCAACTTGGTGGGCTTTTTGTTAATATATATTGTGTTATGAAAAGAAATTCTTATTTAGGCAAACTTTTTTTCCCCCCCCTTCCCTCAGGGGAAACTTATTTATTCAGAAGAAACGTTTCTCTTGCGTTTAACAATAATATAAACAAATAATATATTAATCCTTACATAAAAGAGAGAATGGATCCCATTTCGCATTAAATTTAGCAAGATCACCATTTGTAGTAAATATAATTTTTTTCCAATAAATAGTATCGTTTTAGCTCATTCTTAAATACTAAAAGAGACGGTTTACTACCATTCATCTTCATTTTGTAAAGGTGGTAACGGCATATGAGAAGACTTAAATTAAGGGCGCTCCAGTTTTTGTCAAGTACGCCAAATAAAATCATCTCGTAATCTACAAACACATTAATATTCAAAGTCTCCTTAATCCAATCACTAATTTGAGTCCAGAACGATAAAGAAATCTCACAAGTGCAAAAAAAGTGAATCAGAGTTTCCTTTTCTACATGACAGAAGGAACACAAGTTGTTCTCCCCTTTACCAATCATTACCAAATAAGAATTGACGCCCAGGATTCTATGGACCAATCTGTATTGAAACCATCGTAATTTTGTATCACAAGTAATCGTAAAGGGCATACTGCAGAAAACCGACCATTTAGTGGCAGGGAAATTGATACTCAATTTTGTTTCCCATTTGTCAATGAACTTACTCGCAACCTTTTTCCCTGAAGTGAAAATATAATAAATACGGGTAGAACCTTTTTTGTCCGACAAAAGTATATTTAGGCAAACTTAGTCAATCAATTGGATTTCTTTTAAATGACCTGTGTGTGAATATTTTATCTGAAGCCTCTGTATTTTTTTCTCCTTTTTTTGGCAAGAAAGAGAGAAATATTTAAAGGAGGGAATAGAAGAAGGCGATATGCCCCCTTAATTTTCAAAATTTTTAAATTCTTTCAAACTACTTAAAGACCTGTATTTCGGTTTCTATAGACAACGATCGTGTTGTGTTCCTTGGGGCAATGGAAACAGCCGAGCTAGGGTCTACAAACTATCCATGGTCTTCATATAACATTGAGATTACATGGATCATCCACACCGAAGGAGACCGCAAGATTCGCGTCCGTTTCTCCGACTTCCGAACCGAGCATCTGACTGACTTTGTCCAGGCAGGAGACGGCAACAGGAGCACAGACAACGCCTTCTTCCGATGGAGTTGGTACAAGCTTCCGCCTGATCTGCTGTCCAGTGGTCCGGTGATGTGGTTTACCTTCAAATCAGATGGCAGTGTCAGTGAACGCGGATTTTTGTTGTCTGTTGCCAGCGTGCCAGCTACAGGTAAAGCAAGCATCTACCTGGCCTAATTTCATGGCATAATTCCACAATTCTATGCTAACAGAAAGGTGTGTGTGCCCTTGGGCAAGGCATTTTCTCACTCATTGCTTCTCTCCACCCAACAAGTAAATGGGTACATGTGAGGGCAGAGATGGTTATTGTTATTGAATTAGCTTCATTGCGCCTAGCAGGCTGCATCGAGCTGTATATACCCCAGGGAGCGGAGGTGGTATTTAGAATGTTTTATTGGCCCAATGAGCAGGATAATAATGATGTAGCGCCTTGAGCACTAGTCCTGGTGGTCGATACGTGCGCTTTATAAATACGCACTATTATTACTATCATTATTCGATTGACTGTTTTTTTCTGGTCGTACAGAGGAGTTAACGTGTTCTTCTGACGAGTTTGACTGTGGGCATTCAGTCTGCATAAGTATTTCTTCGAAGTGTGACGCAGTAACTGATTGTTTAGATGGAAGTGATGAATTCGATTGTGACAGTAAGAACTTAATTACACAACTGACTAATTACATTTGTACACGTTTTCATGTCAACACAATTGTGCGAACAAAATATATGATTAAAAAAAATGAAAGAAAGAAAGTATTAAAGTTAAATGAAATAGCCAATTTTCTTTGTCAGTTCAATCTGGCGCTTTGCCAATATGGTGTTTTGTCAACAAAAATCAGAATAAATATTACGGTTTTCTTAAGTGTCTATAGAAGATTAACCAGGAATGCTTTGTGTGGATTTTTCATAATGCCGACCCAGTTCAACACAGATAATTCGCATTTGCAACAATGTTCAAAACGCTGGAAATCATAATATTTAATAACATTAAGTTTGATGTGCCGTAACATTTGATGTGCTGTTGCTTGGTTCCAAGCGTGGGGGGGGGGGGGTTAGAATCCTTTTAAAATTAATTATTGGCATTTATTAGGTGTCACCACAGGTGAGCATGAATTGCACAAGTTGTAACACAAACTAAGGAATAATGTTTTTCTTTCGTTGTTGTCAGATCGCAAGATATTTCTCGGTGCGAACGAAAACGCCCAGATTACATCTCCGTTTTATCCAAACTACCCGACAAACCTGGAAACAACCTGGACCATACAGACAGAGGCGAATCGAAGGGTTCTAGTCACTTTCCATAGTTTTTCAGGTTCTTCTCAGCGTGGCACATTCAAGGCAGGAGACAGCGGCGCTAACGACACGTTCTATGTTTCACACCGTTGGAGGTTTCCACCAAATCTACTCTCCGATAACCGGACGATGTGGTTCAGTTTGGAATCTGGCAAGAATAGTATTCGGGGATTTGTCTTGACTGCTTCTAGTGTACCATCAACTTGTAAGCACCCTTGCTTTCTGTTTTCTGATGAAGCATACCTTTCTTGCAGATTAAACCATTGCTATGGCATCACACTATTGTTAAAAGTGTGGATTCGGATCGAAGAATCTCTTACACTGGGCACAAAGTGTGGATACGGAACGACGAATCTTTAGTTAAGTGTGGATTCGGAATTACGAATCCATACTTTGAACATGTCGAACTATTATTCTCTATAACAAGCATGAACAGTATAGGATCGTCTGCGTGAAAATCTGGTTTCCGAAAATTACCAATGCATCAACTGTCAGATTCTTCGCCGTCACTGCAAAATGTACTTTCAGTCAGAAAGAAATCGTCATCTGAACTATCCATTTTCGGATGTAAGGAGCCTATACACACAAAATGACTTGGTTGTACGGGTGTGGCGATACACATGCTAAACACGCCAGTAACAAATGTTGCAACCTGACGCCACTTCTGCGCTTGTATCAAAGTCTATGGAGAGTCATTTCAAGTATTTCCTTAAAAAAAATGGAAACATTTCTCAGTCCCAGATTCATGACTTGTATTATATGTGGTGCAGAGAACATAATACATTCTTGAGAAATAAAAAAATCCCCAATTGCAGTGAAAACAAAAAAGGTTTCAAAATACTGGAAGGAGTGGTCTGATGAAGTAGACTTTGATTTTGGAAAAGAATGTTTCCCAAGAAATGTATCCATATTAGTGGTAGGCCTTATTTCTTGCTTTTTCAACCTCAAATTTCAGTATAGCACAAAACTGTAACAACACTGTTAGGACACCATTTGCCGTATTGGCACTTTCAGCATATTTGAATGCCGGTTTATTTTATTGCAGGACATCAATAAGATGTTTGCATTTTACGAAACTCTTCTGCAACCTCTGGACAAGGATTTCATTTTGTGGACAATTGAACCCACCCTGCGACGGCTGAGTTATTGTTGGGCACAAATAATCCGAATTTTGAAATATCAATTGTAAACACAAATCTCTTTTCGAGGTGAAACTCGAATTCACATACGGATTGCATATTTTAAAATGACTTATACATGGAATAATTATCTTGATGTTGCATGTACTCCTGTACATCGACCCTAGTTTTAAAATCAGAAATCGGCAAAAAAATTCTTCATTGTACCTACAACTGTCCATTTTATGTTTCTTTTTTTTCTTCAAGCCACCATACCGTGTTCTTGGCGCAACTTTGATTGCGGTCACTCTGTCTGTATTGATGGGAGTTGGCGGTGTGACGGTCAACTAGACTGTTTCGACGACAATGATGAACAAAATTGCGGTAGGCCAATGCTTAGTAGAAATTATGTGGGTGATGTTTTTAATAAAAAAAATGATTAAAATTCAGATCAATGTAATTAACAGTAGTTAATGATAAAGTAAAGTAAATAAAAAAGAGAGAGAATTAATATATTCCCCTTGGATGGTATGCTAGTCCAGCACAGGCTACTCCCCAGCTAATGCTGTTACCAACTCCTGGGTGGAGAGAGGCAAGTGGGGGTTTAGTGGCCTGCCCGAGGACACAGCATATGACCAATAACTGGTTTCGAACACCTGCCTCTTTGATCATGAATCACGAGCCCTAATCACTAGGGCACAATGTCTATAGGGTAAATAAAGAGGAAGATAGGAGAGGAATCGGCATCTGAGATTAGTTACTGCAAATTTGCTTTTAATTCGCAATGAACGGTGAGAATGGACGCTTCTAATTAATACACAATGGTGTGCCTGCCCAATGTGATTTATTCTGTGCGCTACTTAACCAAAAATGGTGATAGCTAGTCAAAGCTGATGACAAAAGATCAGTAACATTTGACACAAAATAAAAAATTGGAGGAAAATTGAGTGTGCAAAAAAAATGCTAAATTGTAGACAGGTTTTTTTGTCCGGACATTTGGCAGATTTTTTTAACCCCCCGGATCCGCGCCTGATCACTGCGCACATGATTCCTTGACAATGACAGTATTGGCGAATATAGGTCTCCTTGTTGCATCCATCGATACCAATTTTTTCGAACATTGATTTTACTGGTAAAATGATTTTTTTCCTCAGATGGTTATTTTTGCCCCAGTCTACGACCTTTATGCACATGTAGTTGTCTTTTTTTTTCCTCCATAGATAGCTGTGTCGGTCGGTGCTTTTTAGACGGTACTCGGACTGGAGATTGTTGGTGCGACGCTGCTTGCGAACTGACTGGAGACTGCTGTTCAGACTACATTGAGCATTGTCAGGGGGCACAGATGCCAACTACTACCGCACAACCAGGTCAGAGGCAGTTATATCGGATCCACTCCGCATTTGAATTCCACGTACAATCAGTACAGATATTGATAAAGAATTACATAGGGCCTATGTATGCATATATTTATGCAAAATTGAAAACAACACAACTTCGCACCTGTTTAACCTTCAATCTGGCCAAGGGGACGGTTGGGGGTTGTATGGGATTGAAACATACCTGATTGCGTACTGGTAGTGTCAACTACGTCCGCATAGAGTGCGTTGATTAACATTCTTCCTTCTCCCTCCCCTCGTGAGAGAGTGGTTTACTAGCCAAGCACCTGGTTAATAAGCACACCGACTGTGCTGTCTGTCACACTGCCCACTTGTATGAGGGGCGTTCTATGTGGATGTGGTTGTGAACCAATCAGCACGGCCGTCCAGCTAATTGAAATTTCAGCCAAAATAAAAATGTGGTATAACCGCGTGTGAAACACTTCTCACTACTTTGAGGCCTCTACTTTGGGTCTTTATTTTTGCCCATATACTTCTTTGTGTAATGGTTACAGTATAAAGTAATTAAATACCTGATTTGTTAATGTTCTCTTGTGCTTCATTCATCCTGTAGCTGTCGATGAATGTAACCCGGATGCGCCGTTGCACAACTGCGATGACAATGCAATCTGCAATGATACCTTCGAAGGCTTCACATGCACCTGTAGACCTGGATATGCAGGCAACGGCGTGTATTGCACAGGTAACTTGAAAACCAGGTTTTTTCCCAATTGCATGGTTTCTTTTCTTTGTGAATAAAAAAGAATAAATTATTGTCAACTTTACTTGCAGTCTGAAGATAGGGTGGTTGATTTATCAACCTCTAGAAACATTTTGTCATTGATAATATCAGTTAATTAATCATTGTGTTTGTACAAAAACATTATTAATGGTACACATTAATGCACCTTCATGGAATTTAACCAAAAATGCAGAAAGTACAAATCTGACCTTTCAAAATCGTTCAAATTTGCACAATATAAACATCTTTTTTAATTTTTTTATTATGTAGGTTCATATATTTTCTTTTTTAATGCATAAACTGCTATACAAACTGCTCAATGAAGAAAAATTACCTGAAGTTCCAAATTAGAAAAGTAGTAGACCCCTAAAGAGACAAATGTATCGAATCTGGCTGGATTTTCGTCAAAGGTAAAAATTACGAAATTGTCAGTGAATCTTGTAAATTTGCACGGTCATTTCTAGACGTGGAACCGCCCAGCATCACTTGCCCTGCCGACTTCACCGTCTACACGGACTGTAGGAAGAGCTACTCAACGGTCTCCTTGCCCGACGTCCAGTCTGCATCCGACAACTCCGGCCAGTATACCATCAGCATAAACATTGGCGGCTCGATATACGAGGTTGGCGACACAACAACTCTCAGTCTGGGAGCATCACCTCACATGGTGCGCTACACCGCTACTGACAATTCAACCACTGCAGACTGTGATACATACGTGACGGTGGCAGAGGTTTCCGGTAGGTGCAGCTTGATGTGTGCAATAATTCATGTTTAGTAAGGTAGTATGTTTAGTAGTCTAGCGGTAGGGCACAGGATTTATGTTCATGAGATTGTGGGTTCGAGCCCCACCGTGGCCATGCGTGTTGTTCCCTTGAGTAAGGCACTTTTAATACCTAAATTACTCCTCTCAACCCAGGTGTTAAATGGGTACTGGCATTATTCAATGCTGGAAAGGTAACAGACTCGCTGTGGAGGAGGTGTGGCGATCCCCCAGCAGCATTTCATGGACTCGAGTCTGGCCCAATTGCTTCGAAAGAAAGATGGGCACTCCGTTCCTGTGAACACATGTTCTTCCCCTTTAAGGATAAAAAACCCAATGTATGCAATGGGTAAAAAGGCCCGAGAGCAGTGCTACAGTTACCTCATTATAAGGGCTGGTAAGAAGAGCGTGTTAACCAGGAAATGACTATTCAGTGATTAGATACCCGAAAACGAGACCTGAAAAGCAAGTAGCAACATTAGTAATTAAACCCGGAAAAAAACCTTATGAATATAATGGGCAAAACCTAGCTCCAAGTGAAGATAGAGTTGTTGCCCCAGGTACTCCGGGAAAATCTTACACATGCCACCACCAAATATTACATTACATTAAAAGAGCGTACATGTATATCATTAAAACAGATGGAACATTCTGTGAAGAGACCGGATCCCCACCAAACTGCATATGTACGTCAGACGAAGGGCTCGACTGCACTTGTTTCTACAAAAACTGTGGTCATGACTGTTCTCGTAAGTAAACAAAAACAATTGAAATCCATAAAACCAATAAGATGAATATTATAAAAATATGCAGGAAAGATCACACACTCAAAGATAGTTTTGTGGAGAGCTCGTCAAGTCAGGGTTGCTCCACTGCGAAGTCTTGGAGAAGAATTGTTTGTGAAATTGAAGATAGATGTAAGGCAGTTATTATAACGTCCGAATTGTCATGGCTGACTTTACAGTGTTTTTACATCGAAAGAGAACATGCCGTGAAGCGCCTTCCATTAAAAGGGACACGTGTACGTACGGAAGCGTAGAAGGGCCAAAAGAAATTAAGAATTTTTTTTTCCTATCTCGCCGCGGAGAGTTACTATCTCGCCGCGGCGAGTTACTATCTCGCCGCGGCGGGGGATGCTTTACACTACGTTTTTTATATTTACGTATCCTTTTTACTACGTTAGCGAGATGATATGCGTGTCGTCGTCAGCGTATGACGTCATACGCCACTCACTATGCGCTAAACAGTGCAGATGACACGCATCTCGCTCGCGCTACACGTAAAAAAAAATACGGATATAGCTAGCGTAAATGTAAGCGTATCCGTTCTCTTGCGAAACCTCCCTACTATCTCGCCGCGGCGAGTTACTTTCTCGCCGCGGCGAATTACGATATCGCCGCGGCGAATCACGATATCGCGAAATGAATTACTATCTCGCCGCGGCGAATTACGATATCGCGAAATGAATTACTATCTCGCCGCGGCGAGTTACTATCTCGCCGCGGCGAGATAATAACTCGCCGCGGCGAGACAGTAACTCGCCGCGGCGACTTACTGTTTTGCATCGGCGAACGTCAGGCACGACGAATAGCGATACCATTTGGGTTCTATGGAACGCCAAAGAGGCATTTAATGTGATCATCAAATCGGTGATGCACTTTATAGATAGGCAGTGGAGTTTTGCAATCGTTGATTGACTGTCCCAATCGGTGATGGATTTTCGCGAGTGGTGATGGATTTATGTAATCTGTGATCAACTTCTGGCAAAACTAACAACCTAATCACCCACACAGGGCTGGGTTCTAATTTCTTTAGTTAGTACGTCCGATGAATGAAATAATATATGTAATAATAAAGTTGTCCTTTCTTTTTTTGTTAAGAATAAATTAAGAAAGAAAACAAAGTTCAATAGGCGGCAACAGGTGATTTATCCACTTTGAATGCCAGATCCATTAGCGTACGAGATGAGGATGACCCTGCCAACTATTCAACATTATGATTGCATTTCTCAAAGGGCGGGGAAAGTAATTACTGTAATGTACCGTCCTTTCGATCGTTACGGCCGATTTGAATGAAATAGCTCAAATTACCGTTACAAAGACATTTGGATGTTCGCGGGTTAACTCTTTAAACATCATTTACTCCCGTTTTGAAGGCCGTGTCTCAGAGATCATGATCCTACTATGTACTAAAAAAATTTGAAAAATAGGCTTTGAGTTCGTCATTTTTCAATACTTTCAAGCGTCACGAATATTGATAAGCTCTACCCATATGGAATGCAGTTACAAAGTTTACGACTCCCTCCTTCACGAGTTCTCCACCCCTCAAAAATGTTAACATTTTTGGTTGTTTTCGATTGGTCTATACCATGACCCACGGGAAGTCACGCAGAGTCACGCTAATTAATATGCTAATAACGCGCACGTCATATTTACGTCAACGTTGCGGCAAAACCGGCCATGGTATAGCGTTCCGGTTGACCGTGTGTTTTAGTTAGTTATCCCGCGAGCGCGAGTGGAACACGGATTAATGTAGAGCATCTATAGTGGCCCGGCCGAGTGGTATGTGGGACACTAGACTAGGGCGGGTATTGGGCGGGTATCCGGTGAAGGAACCCTGTCTCACGGCCTTTCAGCTCGGATGAAATTTTGGGTCGCCCCTCCATTGTAACCTCAAGCCCCCCCCCCCCACGTCCCTTAGGATGAAAACCCTGGCTACGCCGATGCCTCTTTGGCGTTCCATAGGACCCGGAGGGATCGCAATTGTTGTGCCCGACGCTCACCGATACAAAATAGTAATTTGCCGCGGCGAGATAGTAACTCGCCGCGGCGAGATAGGAAAAAAAAATTCTCAATTTCTTTTGGCCCTTCTACGCTTCCGTATGTACGTGTCTATAATGTGACATAATACATAAGTCATATCAAAAATATGATTCTCATTGAGGAAGTTATATGTCACAGATCCTTCCCCCAAATTATTTGTTTTTAAAGTGTCCGCGCTGCCATTATGTACGGTATATGTTATGTAAACAGAATCCTCTGAGGGAGTGGAATGTACAGGACCAGGCAAACCATACCCAAAGTGCACAGATGTTGATCTTTGCGATCCTGGATACTCAGGACCACGCTGTGACAGCGGTAAGTTTATTTTCGTCCAGTAGTACAATGACTTACATGGAATCAACCTCAATTAAGAAAACCCTTGCCTGCAGTCACACATTTCTTCCACTTCCATTCCATGTATTGGCTGGTAAAAAAGCGAGCTATGCCAAAAATGATTACGTCAAATACACATATAATATGTATTTGTAACACATCCTTGTCAATGAGTGGAAAAATACACATTAAACATCATACGTCACGTGACATACGATGATATTATCGTAGCGAAAATAATTGGGGTCCATTTTTGGGTAGTGGTCTAAAGTCTATCATCCATTTGAAAGTGCTATAGTGCAAAGTTTGAAGAAAAGAAAAAGTGTACAAAACATGTGGAGAAAATATGCGCATTTAATGTAAAGTAACCAGACACCCGATGACGTCATCGTGACAAACATATTTAGCATACATCTTCAGGTTGTGATCTAAGTATGTACCAAATCTGCAGTTGATCAGATTGAGGAAAGTGCCAAAATGTATGTGTAGAAGAAAGAGGTGTACAAAACCTTTTAAGAGTCGGGGAAAAAAGGAGACACATTTTTTTACGAAAACAAGAGCTGTTTCGGCTGAAATGCCCAAACAGCTAAACAAAAGTCAGACCACATTCGGTCAAATTCCATCAACTGACACAAAAAAATGTGGTAAATTGTAGATACAGATGGCATATCAATCACCTCCGGTCAAAGCATGGCCATATCAAACTAACCAGGGAATGTGTAACTATTCAAAGCAGTTATTAGTCGAGTTTGACTGTTGTGATGGCGTAGCTGAAATTGTCAGCCAGAGAGGGAGGGCCATCAGGTTTTTGATTTTATTCTTCAGACAGTAACACTCTGCAGTGTCCAGAAGTTGACAACCGTTGTCTTGCTGATGGACTGTCGTCCGTAAAGATTAGTTGGACGCTCGGCCCCCTGGGTACTAGCTCCGACGTAACTTGCAGAGATTCCTTGGACGGAGCCACTGTGGAGACTACCGGGGGTGTGTTTGGTGTCGGCATGCACCACGTGGTCTGCTCCTCGGCAGATAATGCCTTCCCAGACTGCCTAATTTCTTTCAGTGTTTCACGTAAGTACCATGTTTTGTTTTTAATTTTAGCTCATCTGCAAACAATTATTGGAGATACCATGTTGGTTTCAAGCAAACCTTTTGATGGTTAACATTCAAAACGTTGAAACAAATGCAAAAGTCTGAAAAGGGTTAAAGGAAGTTTTGGAAATGCTTGTTAGAAGAGTGGTGTCATTGTTGTGTAGCTAAGTTACATTGTTTTTTTTTTGCCTTGTAGACTTCCCGTCTCTGAGAGTACCTGAAGTCGGTGGGCAGTGCACGGATCCAGGCATGAACACATCTACAGTGGCATGGACCGAGGTTCATGCCGGTGACGCTGGTGAAGTCACCATTGATTGCACAGACTCTGGTGATGGCGTTGGTGTCGGTATTGCAGGAGGTGTATTTGGAGTAGGACTTCATACCGTCACCTGCCGTGCTGTCAATGATGTTGGGTGTGCGGAGTCAAAGGACTTCACGTTCAAGGTCATGGGTAAGACAGTGTTCTCCCCAACGTTTTTTTGGAGGGCGGGCCAGCCTGCTAAAAGTCTATATCACCATGCTATACGTCTGCTTCCCTGCTCAAATTTTCAACATTAGTTTTCTAATTTTGTTTTTACATACTCTACATTACGTTTTCACAGTTAAACAAAAAAGACTATAATTACTTTATGGACTCTTAATTGTTAAGTAAGGAAAAAACTTCAAGATTTTATATAGATCAAATACCACGCAATGCATGTATATGGCAGGTTATGTCTAGAGAGAGTATACTCTTTACACTTAATCAGGTCTTTTGTCTGCTATGCTGCTCTGCTCTGCTGCTCTGCTAAAGTTGTACTCCCTAGCAAACACTATGAGAATAAATACACTAAATATAAAGGTATATATTATACTCATACTGCAATAAAAGTAGACAGAGACCAAAGTTGTGTGTGTGTATGTTCCACAGCTTCAAGTTTAATGCAAATTAACCGGAATACCAAATAGTAGGGCAAGCCGGAAGCCTTAGGCGGTACTCATGACCACCGTAAATCATCAAGGAATGCTACATGTATTCAAAAGTTTACCGGAATACCAAAAAAGTAGGGTAATCGGAAAAACAATACTCAATGATAACAATGACCACTATCCACACAAACCATCAACAAAGAACGCAACACTGTTAGTGCTATCGTATCCATTAAACCACTTCAGTAAAACCATAGACCATAATGGTCAACAAAATCGTGAATAGTAAAATCCAATCAATTATTCCAACCACTGGAACATGCGGCCGGTATAGTTCGTGAGGGAAGTCGTGGACTATTTGTTACACTACAATTAGGATAAATCCCCAGTTATGGTAGAAAAAAAACTGTGGCAGATCACGGCGCTGTACTGTTACATTACAAAACGACATCTAACACATGAAACTTTAGAGGTACATGTATAGGCAAAATGTACCGTCCTTGACTGATCCCATATCAAAACGAGATTGGGTGTTCGATTTCTTATTTAGCACGAAAAAATGCCTCCTCTTCTTGAACGGTAGCAACAAATAACAATATGAAGAAAAGATAGGAGGAGGGAAATCATTT
Organism: Patiria pectinifera; assembly: GCA_029964075.1. Taxonomy (NCBI): domain Eukaryota; kingdom Metazoa; phylum Echinodermata; class Asteroidea; order Valvatida; family Asterinidae; genus Patiria; species Patiria pectinifera. The sequence continues at coordinate 14,593,304 of CM057138.1, read as the reverse complement.
TCAAACTAAACTTGCATGTTTGTCTTCTGAAGCCTAGACACGAAATATACAGAAAACACGCAACGGCTCGTAAATCATACTCCTGCCTACGCATCGGCCAAGCTAATTTGACGGCAACCCCCTAGCGCTGATTGGCTGCCTTAGAATCCACCGCTGATTGGCTGCCTTAGAATCCAACCGCTGATTGGCTGCCTTAGAATCCGGCCTCCGAATATAAAAGCAAGATGATTCTACAACGTCCGCAATCGTGCGAGATTAGACGGAAAGCAGGAATATTTGCACACGACACCAAACCAATGTTTGCGTTGAGTATAATGCATTATATATCTGATGTTATAAAATGAGATGGTGATTATAATACCTCCTATTATTTTCAGTCTCTTCGAATTTAAAAAGTGTAGAACATGAACTATCTACGTGTACATAATGTACATTACAACATTAATTTGATGGACATTAATGTAAAGATCCTTCTGCAAATCTTTTTTTTAGGTGCCAATATGTCAAAGCACGTCACATGACCGCTGTTGGCGATCAACGCAATCTGATCTCGAACAATACAGTATTACTGAGTATTAGGAGATAATTATTGTAAACTGTCTTGCCGATGGACACAAGCACCGTCAAAATCAAACCTACATGTTGTGACACGTAAGTTGGGCACCAAACTATGAGCAAGAGTGCTCTACGCACTTGGAACAAGACAGTCACTATGCATTCGGTAGTATATTATTTACAGGTTTGCATTTTTCTTATAGAGGGCAATCTCGTGCCATTTGGAAAAGAAATTGGAGACTCCCTGTTGTCAAAAGAAGCAGAAGGGGTAAGTCTTGCAATGCATTTAAAAAATACCTGCGCAAAAATTATCCTGCCATTTAACTTGGAACAATGAAAACCCGAAGGTAAAAAATAAAAATTAAATGCTGTCAGAGTTTCAAGTTCAAATGTGTTAGATTTGTTTTAAAAGTGTGATTTTGGCTGACTGCATACACAACTTTTATGCGATTCCTGCAAAAAGTAACCTGCAATGGCACTTGTCAGTACATAAGAAAGTTTCAACCATTTCAGAGGTGATCAAGTCAGTCACAAGTCAGCAAAAATCAAGTCAGTAAGGTCACAGCTAGTTACAAGAGGAATTTCTTTGTCACATTTCACATACTCGATGACTTATGGTGACTACAACTCTGTCAACCATACAGATTAAATCATTCATATTGGGGCCTAACCAGTAACCACCTGCGTACACATCTATGTGGTTTAATTTAGATTTGGCATCTGCTCTTTGTGTATTTCTCTTGCAGCCACACTCAGCAAAGGATTTGATATCACCTACCATCTATCCACCAAACTTCTTTCCCTTCGGCAGCAAGCTTTACGAAAAGATATACGTGAGTATAAGCAGCCCCTTGGCAATATTTTTTTGTCGCTTATTCATGACATGGGCCCGTTAACACTACTTGTCGTTTTTATGCATCAATGTGATTCAACACATCCTTTCTTTCTGCAGTTTACCGACAATGGTGTGATTGTTCTGTCCAACGACCAAAGCCTGGATAAACGAGCATTCCCAAGTCCAGGGGGTAAAACTTTTCCCAGTAACAGAACGATGATAGCGCCGTTTTGGGCGGATGTCAAAGCCAACGCCTTCACTGCCACAGATAATGTATTTTGGCAGGTACGTCTCCCACTATCGTTGGGAATATTTGCTTAACTGATTTGTTTAATGGTTTAGTCAATAACGGAAGTTTTTATGGGAGCTACATTTAAAAATCACTGCACTTCGATCGGAAAATTCATGCTTTAAATCGCGCACTGTATCAAGTTTTAAACGTCTGGGTACAAAGAAGTCCACGTGATAATTGACATTTGCAGAGACGATGTCGAAAAGCCAGGTTGCACTCATCCGATATTGGAGACATTTTGTTTGCCTCGCCTAGATGTAAATAACCCCTTAAACTATTCATCAGGCACCAATGTCTATTTTTTGCTTGTACTGACATTTGTTCGGCAGGTGCACGACCAGTATGATCCAAATGTCAACCAGAACATGCTGGATGTTGCCAGTCTCATAGTTTCAGCCATCTACAGTGGTTTTTCAGCAAACTGGGCTCTGTCTATTACCTGGAGAAATGTAAAGGCTATATCACCCTTAGAAGTAAGTCTTCCGACATATAATAACTTTTATTTTGGGATAATGTTTAAGGGCAAAGACAGATACATAATGGAAATGGATGGATGCCTTAAACATGTTTCCATACCCATTTCTTATGAAGTTCCAGGACCTGTTGTTATTCTCTATGAGAACCATGAATCGTTTGAGCACATCCTTTGGTAAGGTTTCTACTTTTGTATGTTTTTTCCCATTAATCATCTACAGAAAAGGGTTCATTCAAGGAAAGGAAGGAATGTGATCTTATAATGGTTGGAGTCTTTTTTGCACTTTTCATTGATTTTTTTAAAAATATGTTTTGGTAAAAAGAACTATCATGAAACTTTTGCTTTTAAAACAAAAAGGTAATTTTGTTTTGGGTCTAATAAAACATTTCATGAATGCGATATTTGTTTTCAATAGGAGACGAATACCTTCCAAGCTTTGCTTGTAACTGACGGAGTCCGCGCTTTCGTCGTCTTCAATTACGATCCCTGCGGCATGAACTGGGACGCCAGTTTGTTACTCAACAAGAACGTCATCCAGGGCTTCACCTCCGGACTCTTTGGCCAAACTGTGTATGTAGACATACCCGAAGAATCACAGTTTCTTCCCGGTGGCATAGTGGGCAACACAGGGAAGACTGGACGTTGGGTCTACCGATTCGACACCCTCCCGGACGACTTTATCAATCCACGTTTGTCCTGCCACGATTGGTACCACCGCCAGGAACCGTACCCACTATTTGCCATCCACTATCCTCCGTTCGCAGACACGTGCCCATGCAGTCTGTGGAACGCCAGATTTGATTGGAGATACACCGAGGTCTCGCAAACAGTCGTCTTGCCCGCTGATGGAAATTCATATCGTAAGTTGCCAATTGGTTTTTTGGGGTTAAATTTCATCTTACTTTTGAAGTCTCGTAAACAAAGAAAGCGAAAATTTTATTTCTCAAATGAAAGAAACATTTGTAGAGAAGAAACGTCTGTAGAGTTTGTATTTATCTAATCTGAGCCAAAGTGCCAACGTTAGACAGGCGCCACAAAAAGCACATCTCACGTGAATGACAACTCATTATAAGGTCGTAACCTGGATTCAGTCTCAATCACGTGGTCTTTGCATTTGAATGACAACAACAATTACTAAAATTGATTTGCCGAGTAATTAGACAGAAACCGTACGTTTTCACGGAATTTGTGTGAAAAGTTAGCTTTAACAATCTTTCCCAACGAGATGAACACGTAGATTCAGAGCCGCTTCCTGGCTTGTTGTGCCTCAATATCTCTATTGGATGTGCATAGAAGAAATGGACGTTATTTCAAGTCCAGGTTCTTGAATCCTCCCTGTATATCTACACTACCAGTCTATGCAGCTGCCACCGATTTGGGACCCCGGGGACTCTTACTCTCCAGCTGCCTTTAAATTGCTGTCAGCACTTTAGGTTTTCCACTGAGTCCAAACTTTAGCCCGCCAGATCATATACGTGCCTCTTCAGGCTGTTTTTGAGATGTAGCCTATTACTTTCCTCATTTCGTGTTATAAACACGTACTTTATTATTAAAAGCCGCAAAGAGTGGAATGTTTCAAAAGTGCTCCTTTGATATATTATTGTGTTTAAACCACACCTGTTTACAGCTGCCGTTTGCTACGTCAGGCTCTTCCAGGTTTCCTGGATCCCCGGTCCACGGTGCTGCTATAATCTGTTCAGCCGGGATCTTGTGTACGACGTGCGAAGTGCCAGGGTCGCGTCTGTCTTTGAGAGGTATCCGCTTGGGCCTATATTCTACACGGCCAACTCTTTCGACTTATGGAAAAGTAAGTGCTTGAAAAGTTCATGATAAGAATATCTAGATTTAAAGTGCAAGGAGATCGATCTTTACATTTACATGATTGTTTTCATTCCATGAGTGATCGTTAATGCTACACTAAAAGTCTAGGCAAAAAAAAAAAAAAATACTTTCTATACTCAGACTCCGTCATTTTTTCTTAAAAATATTTCATACTCCACGAGTTCCCAATTGAGACATAGATAAAAGCCCCTTTAACCCTGGTTGAACTTTCGACCCAGAATTTCTGACGCAAAGTTCAGACCCAGAACAATTCTTAAAGGATTGTTAGTGTCACGTATAGTGTCAGTAGGACCAGTCTTGAAGATGGGAAACAGGTGGTCATCATCCTTTTTAGCTGTATACATGTAGCCTCAGCCTGCTGGTGTGCGTGAGTTTGTTTCTGCATTCAATAAGGGTCGTTGAACAATAGAGGATAATTATAGGGTCCCCAATTCCCGAAAGGTCTTCTTTTTGGAATCGCGTACACAAAATATGGGATGTCTTCATAAAAAGTTAAAAAACAAATAAAAGAGGGACATTAGGGGGTCCTCGATTGCAGGCAAATACACACTTGTGTAAGTTTCGGAGAAAATAATCGTTTGTTATGGAGTTTTGATAGATGGATAGAGGCCCTCTTTAGTCGAGTCTCCCCTCCCCCATCCCCCCCCCCCATCCCCCACACACAGAAGTGTGTATTTGCCTGCAATCGGGGACCTCCTATCGTCCCTCTTTTGTTTGTACTAACTTTTTAGGAAGACCTCCCATATGTTTTGTACACGAATCCAAATCGGGGACCTCTCAGGAATTGGGGACCTTATTGTCCTCTATTGTTCAACGTCCCCTATTGAATGCAGTAACAAACTCCTACTGAAGGGATTGTGTTAGACCGTAACACCTATGCAAAATCATACTGAAAAGTTCCGTGTTGTGGCATGTTACAACTTAAAAGCGGTGGCGCCTCGCAGGGATATAAATATTTATTAAATATTGGAAACCAATGGTTAACACACCTAGTGATGTTGTACTGCTCATGTTTGCTTTTGACAAATTTGCTGTTTAATCATCCACCTGTCTGTTTTTTTCTGCAATTTCAAGTCGAATGACAAGTACCTTAAAAATACATAGTTGGCTAACAAAAAAAACAAAAAAAACAACACAAAATCAAAGCCTGTATTGTTTAAATCCAAGCGCCATAAGGAAGATCTTGTAGTAATATTATTTTTATTTTTTATTTCTTAAAATTGAACAGATGAAGATGTACTTCCACGTTATTATTGTTGTCAGCAGTCTACTCTTTGCCACCTGTACAGAACATGGCGACCTCTAATGACTTGCGGGTGGTACAGGCCCCCTGCTTGGGGTAAGTTATGGATATTAAAGTTGTTTTTATAAAAGTAAAAAACATTCAAATGGATATGATTATTCTAACTGTACTTCAAACTGTTCGTTTACATGCCTCTTGCATTCGATAAACACAAAAGTATAATTTTTAGTTGCTTAGCCTGGTCTAGCTACGGCGAGGTTAAGCTTATACAACATTATCCTCTTTTTTTGTTCATAGCTTGAAAAATGTTAATTTCAGACCTGAGATAAAATGGAACCTTGGGCGTAATAGAAAACATATTAAAATATGGCCTGGACCTTTCTCTGATGCAGTTTTTTGCATACAAGATATTGATTGTATAGCACTGTCTGCTAAAATCATATTTGAGCTGACCAGCGGACCTTTAGCTCGTTGTGAATTGCAATGCTTAGTCTACGTTGGTGAAGACAAAACACAACATTGAAGTTCTCTTTTTGTTTATTTAATAGTGTGGGGGTTTGGAGACCCCCATATCGTTACGCTTGATGAACTGGAGTACTCCTTTAATGGCCTGGGTGAATACACACTATCACTCATCGAAGATGACGATGGACAACGAGTCTTTGAACTGCAAGGTCGCACACGACAGGCTGTTGATACGGAGACAGGGGAACTTAGTCAGGCCACTATCTACTCTGGATTCGCTGCGGTGTACGCAGGAGAAGCAAAGGTCTGTATATATTAATAGACATAGATTAAGCATTTTTAACAGATTTCCTTTTCAAAAATGTTTTGACCTGACTCCGTGATTTGCATTCCATATTTTTAACAGGTCCTTCGCTGCGTTCTTTAATTAACAAATATTGTGTAAGTCAGTGACAAGCTTCTTTATTTTCTAAGTAATCGTTTCTGTAGTTTTTGGTTCTAGACTCGATGTCTAACACTTTTTTGTTTTGTCATACCAACTTCTCACAATGTTGTGCCTGTATTTTCTTAATCTTTTAATTTAATTGTTCTTTATTCTGAATATTTGTTTGTTAATCGTCTATTTCCTTGGTGATTTCTTTCTCCCTCCTTTCGTAAACATTTATAATTTCATTTTTCTTTATAGTTCCTCATTTTACAGCTCATTTTCTGGTGAGCGAATGAAATGCTAGCTTTAGTAAATTTAATCCTTTATGTGTTTGGTCTCTTTCTATTTCATATTCTGTCAGTTTTATCCTAATATTTTAAATGTGTAAACAAGTCACTTGAGTGGATATTATTAAATCTAAATGAGTAGATTTCTTTTCATCTTGTCTTTCTCTACCTTGAATATGTGAAGTGTACTGGTGATTCGTCTTTTTTCCCATTCATCTTTTTGATTTTACTGGAACCACTGATGTGGCCATAATGAATGTGTAGGTTTGCTGATAAAATCTGATTAAAAAATAAACAGTACTCTTCGAATCATCAGGCTACCCAGTGATAAATTGAAGATCTTCAAAATTCCGATGATTTGCCCGAATTTCAAACACCTCAACAACAGTTTGCTGGTTTTGTTTCCCATTCAACACAGATTGAGATCAAGTTGAGTGATGATGCCATGGACTTGATAACGACTGTCAATGGGACCGTTGTCACACCCACTGCCGAAGGTAAGACCCTTAGCCGATTTCACATTGCCTTAAAGGTACAGTCCATCATTTGCTGCTATCCAAAATAGTAACTGTCGAAATTAGTGTTGAAAAGCATACTTGGTTCAAACGTTGTAATGGGAATGAGCTCCCTGTGAAATTACTATTTCTGCCAAGCTGTAATTTTAAAGAAAAAACAATGAAAAAGGGCATATGCAACGATGCGTCTAAAGTCGCATTTGTGGACAGTTTGTTTCTAATGTGGCAATGCGTGCAAGCGTTGACATAACGCACACACGCGCGCGGTTGCTATAATTTATCATAGATATCAAAAGAATAAATATTTGTTCTTCTAATATCTATGTAATTCGTTGGTTCACTGAGCTGAAACTTCATCAAGTTTAGTTGTTCAGCACCCTTCTTAAGATTTTGAGCACTTGTTGCTTCAAACGAACATATTGCACAAAACATTAATGATGTCCTTCACCTAAAACGGCAATATCAAATTATAAGTGGCTTATCTGGTGGTACATTTGAACTCAGTTGAGGGCTATAACTTGGTGACGGTGCTGTTTTCATCAACATCTTCCTCAAAATGGATGCGAAAATCTATGTCCATGTGTTTTTTTTCTGGTAGGATTGCAGTTTGAAAATCTTCAGGTAACGAGGGCGGAGAACCCAATCAAAGTGAGCGTCATGTATTCTGATTACGTCACCTTTTCCGTCGGGGTGAACAACAGCATGGCCGACATCACAGTCCTTTTCAACGAGGACTTCAAAGGCAAAACAAAGGGAATTCTAGGTATGGTTTGTATACTACCACGACATTTTTTTTTCATCCTATTTTTGTTACAATGCCACTTGTAAAGTGTAAAGTTTGGCAAATCTGATGAAGAAAAAATAAAGTTAGTAAATTGTAGGTTAAATCAACTCGGGCGAATTTCAATGCAGTGCGCCACCAAGAGTTTACGGTCGACAAAACATGCCCCATTTGAATGAGTGTCAATAGCCAACTGGAGCTAATTTGTTTTAGATTGGGGCATAGCGTTCTGCCAACTTACTAAAAACATAAAACTGACAAACAGAAAAGAAAAGTGCAAATAGATACTCAAATCATACGCTTACGAGACTACTGACCGGAAAAATGAACAATTTGAAATGTCCCGCGCTGTGAATTTGTCGACCGTCTCCCACAATGCACTGGGATAAATGAACTCTCTGTGGCAAACTCTTGGTGGCGCATTGTATTGTTAAACGCCCGAATTAAGATGACAATGTTTGTATAAAGTGACAGTCCCGAATTCTTTCAATTTGCATTTTAAACGTATCCCAAGGAGTTGGGTTTTAAGTGTAAACCCATTGCTCAATTTCACCGATTTGATAAATTTGCTCAGGTGTGTGGGATGACGACCCAAGCAATGATGCTTTGACGCGTAATGGCACTTTGCAGACAGGCTCTGGAGACAACGGAGAGCTGGTGGAGAGGGACTACTTCGAATTTGGCGAAACATGTAAGAAAACATCCAAACCCCTCATGAATAATGTGATTTTAAGGTGGACGGCTTTTCATTGTATAATTGGCTTGAAATGTGATTGTTTTGCAGAGAAATGAGTATAATTATTTTGGCGTGATAAATTTCAGGGCGAGTTGTGGAGGAAGACTCTCTGTTCTTCTATCAGTCTCCTGATGAAAGCTACGACTCCTTGAACGACCCCAACTTCACTCCAGACTTCCTGCAAGATTTGATCGACAAGGCACCGCCGGGAAAATACGACGAGGCCAAAGCCGTCTGCGGATCTAGCAACGTGTGTCTGTACGACTCCTTGGCTCTGAATGATACCAGCATCGGTATAGCTACATCAACACTCAATGAGATGAACATGGAAAACATGGCAATCGCAAGTAAGTAAATACACAACGTTTGCTTGAAGTAGAAGCCAGTTTAGTGTTGTGTTGCACCTGTTTGCAGGTCCCAGAGGGCCAGCCCAGAGTCCTCGTTGCACCTGTTTCACTGACGCACTGACTGACTCATGTCACTTGTGAATTAGACCTGCTTGAGTTTCCACCTACTAGGACCAAACATTTGACTCAGATGACGACGTATACCCTCAGACAAAATTGGTCTGTTACAAGCTTTACTAAGGCGTGCTTAGTGTTGTTTTCTTTTTTCTTCTTCTATAGTCGTGGGCATGATTAAGTCATATATCCATTTGCGCACCAGTTTTTATTGGTTGCTTCAATTGTGGTAAAATTTTGCACTCCAGACTCAAGAACCATCGAGTTTCAGAAATATGGGTTTGGGAGCTAAATTAGCCAATGTAAAACATCCTGGATGTCGGCGCCCGCCTATTTGGTGTTATTAAAGAAAAGTGGTGGGAGACCTGCATGCTGTAGCATTTTTACGAAATCAATTTTCTGCAAATCACCTTTTCTTTCCAGCAAATTTCCCACCAAACATAACACTTGTGGACTCCATCGAAGTTATTGTGGGCAAGAACTTCATCCTACAACTGGAGGCAGTTGATCCTGACGGCGATGACGTCACTTTCGACTTACTTGAGATGGTAGCAGGGGCAGCCATTTCAGCCTCAGGTTTGTAAACAAGCAACATATTTAAAAGCTCATATTTAGCTGTAAACATTCCGTATTAATGTCATAATGTCATAAATTCCATCATACTCCAACATATCAATAGTGATTGGTTGTGGTGCCCACTTCAATATGAGATTCTAAATTGGCAACAACTCCTGTGAGCTAATGTACTTTTTTAAATTTATTCCAAAAGGTCGATTTTCTTGGACACCAGAGGACAAGACTAAGGTGAAGATCGGTTTCCTAGCAACAGATGGAAAAGCGAATGCCACCCTGGAACCTATCGTGAAGCTCTGTGACTGTCAGAATAACGGCACCTGCCAGTTTGATCAGTACGCTAGTGGAGTGAACATCGTTCAGGACCGATTTGGGGTAGGTTTCCATAAAATGATATTTTCCAATAGACTGAGCCATTCAAACCCGCCCACTACGCACGTGGGTAACAAAATATGCGCCAAACTGCATGCTACAGCTCGCTTCACGCACACTTGCACGCATGTCGAACATTAAGCACGGCGGTTATTGGTCAAAGTCTCATGGTACAATGATCTGTTTATTATCACATCGTCACGATTTGTGATCTTGATCCAAACGACAAGTGAAGGTTTGGAAAACACGCAGTGCAATTCTCAAGAACAACGAAGGCGTAATAAATTGCTACTGTATGTTGGTTCATGAGATCAAAGTTGAATGGGGTTTGTTTTATTGCGTGTAGGTTGTGTTATGCCAATGTGAGCCCGGCTGGTCGGGAGAGTTCTGTGAAGAGAACTACGACGCATGTGCAGACAACCCGTGTTTTCTGAATGTTGATTGCGTAGATGAGGATCCACCCTCGTTGAACAGCACCTGCGGACCTTGTCCAGCGGGACTTGAAGGGGACGGGAAAACCTGCCAAGGTCAGTCAGGAATGCCTTCAGTTTTCCAGAGTCAGGGGCATTGCTAGGCGGGGTGGGGTTGGGGAGTCACACCATAGGTCGTTGTGTCGTCCCGTGATCATTGTCTGATCTGCAAAATCTTGAGCGATGTGCCGCAATTTCGAGCACCTTCTATTTCCAGATAGTGTTCAAGAATGTCTGTTCTGAAAAAGCCTCCAATTAGTTATATGGTGTTCATCACCTCCTCCCCCCCCCCCCTTTTATAAATTTGACTTGCAGCCATAAACTAGAAAAATCGCGAGAATCGCGAGCATATGCACGGAAAGTATATGCACGGAAAGTAAGCCCAGGTTTCTAATCCACTCTGTAGAATGTTAGGATTGGTGACCTTTCATCCTCATCGCCAGTGTAGAATCGGAGGAAGGGGACAGATTGTTTGGATTAATCTATATTAAACGTGTATGTGTTTGGATACTACACACTCCCCACTAAAAAGTGTCCGGTCATCACAAACCCCGTTCTCTTGATAATTCAACACGAGAACGGGGTTGCTTGCAGGAATGTCAGGCTCTGTCAGCAATGCGTTCGAATGTCCCATTCTGTGGTCTTCTCCCCAAACTCATTGGGGGGGGGGGGTGGCATTTGTGTGCTGAGTCCACAGAATAGCACATTTTACCACATTGATAGTTTCAAGAAATACAATTTGAACACTGATTGTAATGTCCGTTTTTGCCGCGTCTGTCTGCAGATATTGATGAGTGCGAGTTGTACAGAGACCAGCCAGCCAGCGGTGGTGGACTGGGCTGCGACCAGAACTGTCACAACATCCTCATGAACTTCACGTGTAGCTGCAATGCTGGATACTTACTGCATGAAGATGGGAAGCGATGCATTGGTAAGATTGTTTGTGCTATTAAAGATTGCACTTGTGGGGTTCTCTTACAGAATGGAACACAACTAATCCCAGACGTCAGATTTTGATTGAATTTTGATATGGTACATTCCAAATAAGAGGGGTAATAGAAGAGTACTTTAATTCCCCTTAATACCCAAATAAAACGTGTTGTGTAATTCCAATTGTTGCGGTACGCCCTTAAGGATGTGTAATTCCAATGGTAGCGGTATGCCCTTAAGGAGGTCCGCGCTAAAATAATTTTATTGAAGGGCGCCAAGGCAACGAAGACAAACAGAATGAAACCAGAAGTGGACATGTACTTTCCAAAACTTGTTCTTTCACAAAGACTTTACAAAAATGTGTGGCTTTTGACATCAAACTCAATTTAAGCTCACAAAACTGATTTCAAGTCAATTTACACTTAAAGTTACTCTTTATTCTTAATTTTAATTGCAATTACCAAATTACTAGTTGTCTAATAGTGAAAGTTCCCGTACATTTTAAATACTCAAAGTTCAAAGTTTATAAGATCCAAGAGCTCTAAGAGTTGCAATCGCTATATTAAAGTTCTGAGTGTTAAGTTCCAATAAATGTTCAAATGTTATGCAGTAAAGTTGTTGTAAAGTTAAAGTTCCCCGAACATGAATGGCTGCCCTGTCCTTTTTTTCAGACGTTACAGACGGTTGTCACTTGTCTGCGTTGAGCTGTTTGAATGGAGGGACCTTTGATGCGGAGTTTTGCGAGTGTGTCTGCCCACTTACGCACTCGGGAATGACGTGTGCTGGTAAAACATGTGTTTTCCCCTTTCGTTTTCCTAGTGAAGTTTGAAAATAGCTGTATTCCCCGGAATGATCAGCAACTCCTTTTCGGGATAATCAGAGATCGGGAGATTTGTTAACAAGAGTTGATTGTATACGCTATTAAAATTAAACAAATCACCGAATGGTTTTCTTGTGGATGATTTTAAATCTTTAGTTTTTTTGCCATATTAGTAAGAGCATAATAGAGTTATGTGTGCAGGCTGCTTGACCACCCGCAGCTTGTTGTGTAAAAAAAATAAAATGAGATGCTCTGGTAGTGTTCCAATGCAAAACGTCTTTCACAATGGTTTTCTGATACATTTGTGTGATAAATACCAGTATGCTTATTATGCGTCTGTTTTGCACTTCCCGAGTCCAAGCACTACCTACATTTTATGGGAATAAATTGAGTGATAAGCTTATTTTTTTTGTATACCCACACCGATATTTCTTATCTTGGCAGATGAGAATCGCTGTCTTTCCAGCAACAGATGTGGGAATGACCAATACTGTTTACCAAGCAATGATCCGTCGGGATTCACTTGCCACTGCAATAGCATCCAAGGATTTGTCGAAGGTGATTCTGGTCAGTGCCAACGTAAGTAATTCACTCGAAATGTGTGTTGCCCTGTGCACTGATACTGTAATGTAATGTAGCGTAATATAAATGTAATGAAATAGAAATGTAACTCGTGTATGAAACGTTCACCAAGCGGTCTGGGGTCGAAAAGATATTCGGGTTCTTTAAAAGATTACGAACTTGGTCTTTGATTGAAATGCAGTATACTTTTATAAAAGAAACTCCACACACCAGCTCTTCCACTGTTTTATTCTGTAACGTTCATCAATGAGATAATCTGCAAACAAATAACGTCTACTCACTTCAAGGAGATCCCGGTTACACCCTGTTATTCGCAGTACCAACGCAGTTTTCGCAGCTTTCCCACAACACCCCAAAACGTGTCTGCCCCAAAAGCATTACTTGGCTTCCAGCCAAAAATGTGACAACTTGACAACTGGCGCAAGTTTATCGATCGCCTCATTTACATAACCAAAAACATTGCGGGCGCTGCGCTAGCTCCAGTGCAGCGCTCAATTCCATTACAGTATTATAGTATTGCTTTTTATTGTAATTGTACATTATCATATAAATAACAGGGAATGGGTCATTAGGGAATTAGTCATTAGGGACACTTTCCCATAGACTTGTGCACACAACTTCTAACTTAAATGTTCCCTAACCAAATATTCCCTTGTCCTTTTCCACGAATTTCGGTAATTTTATTAATTAGACCACGAGCAACAAATATAACCTAATTGCGTCAGTAACATTTTGCCTCTAAAGGGGCTGTGTATTATTTTAAAAATACGATAAGGTGTCTTCCAAATGGTCCATTTAGTAATATATAGCTTCATCTTAGTTGTAAAGCGCATTGAAATGTTAATGATATGCGATTGATAAGTTATTATTATTATTTATTACTATTATTATACGTGTAAGTATACCATTGAGGAAACATGATTTCGTAATTTCTTTGAACGGTGGGAGACACCGGTCATTCGGGAGACATTTTCCTGTCTCCCTAATGTCACAGCCCCCTTCAGAGGCAACATTAATGTGTTGCAATTAGGTTTTTTTGGTTGATCGTGGTCTAATTAGTGAATATACCGAAATTCGTGGGGAAAAAGGTCAAGAGAATATTGGGTAAGGGCACATTAAGTTTGAAAAAATGACCGGTGCACAAGTCCATGGGAATGTCTCCCAAATCTCCAATCCAAGTTAATATTTACAATTATTATTATGACTACTTCATGGAGAGAAGGCGACCTGATTAGTCAGATTATCGAGGTCAAGACGCAATCTTGTTTCGCATAATTAATCGCCGAATCTGCTCGCATATCTTAGACTCTTGCTGCGCGAGAGGATATTCCATAGACTATGAACATATCCACACACTATCCCAGAACTATAATGTAAAAAATAGACCCGTTTAAGATTGAAGTCACAATAAGCTCTGATGTAGTTGTACCAAACAATTAGAAATTACCATTAAAAAGGTTGTTAATGTAGTGCACCAAGTGGCACTCAACAGCGTTGGATTTTCTTGTCTCCCAGATTACCCATCCAAGAATGCCGTGATCACTACCCTTATGGACTTCAACGTTGCCTTCAAAAACCCAACATCGAAAGCATTCAATAAAACTGCAGCCGTGTTTGAGAATGCAGTAAGTAAATTATATCTTTCTTGTTTCCTCAGCAAAAAAAACCTTACTCTCAAAGGTCCTACTAGAGAGGTGCTGCCAGGATCCAAAACATTTGGCCCTCACTTTTTTTATCGTATATTGCATGTCAATCATTCAGGAAGCAGCAGTTTTATTCATTTAAAATAAATACTTTAAACGTTTATCACACTTACAACAACGTCAGTTGTGAACTGTCTGAATATTTAGGCATTAGACAGAATGCAGAGCGATCATTTTTTTAAACAGATTTTATACGAGATTCACATACAAAATGGATTGCTCATGAACCTTTTTGGTAGATTTGCGCACGACATATTTTGACATATTTGTACAATCCGACGTTAAAAGTTTGTTGTCAACATTGAGTGTTTTTGGATTCTAATCCGACTGCCATTTCAATATCATGAAAGCACTGATCTTGGTATCGCGATCCCAATGTAAAATTGGCGATAACTAATACCATCAAGGTTTAAAGTATATTACAAGAGCATTATTTCCCAGGTTGTGCTAACTTTTTCTCTCTCAGATTATTTAACTCATTATCACCTGTACTAATTGTTCTCTAACGTATTAAATAACTGAAGAGCGCTTGGGCAGTTATGGGCAGTATAGGGAGTAATGGTTAACAAGTTAAACATCTTTTCACAGCTCATGTGTGATATTTTTAATCCTAGATTTTGAAGACCCTTAAAGAACACCCATCAACCAATGACGTTTTGTCGGTGGTAGTTCCTTTACTGGAGGAGGGCAGTGTTGTCATCAGGTCTGTAGCACTGTTTGGAACTGCTGCACCGTCCAACGCCATTTTACGTCAAGTGCTGTCAAGCAGTGATACACTGACTGATGGCAGTACGGTCATTGACATCGATCAAAACTCGATCCTTGTGGATGGTGAGTTGATAGTAAAAACTGCTGTGGTATAAAATAATGACTTTAGAACCGTTAAAGCATAGTAAGCAGCATGAAAACCGACACACATTATATTAGATTACAAACTTATGCTTGCTATTTTGGCGGCAGTTATTTCCAATAAACAGTTGCCAAATGAAATATTACTTTAAAAAAATGAAACTGTATTTCTTATGAAGCTTTAAAAGTATCTTATCAGATATTTTTAATTTCAATTTTGATTGCCATCAAATTGAATATCATTTCTGTTCCATACTTAAATTTTACAAATAAGTATCATAAAGGCATAACAAGTCTCAGAAATATGTGAAAGGTTGTGACAAGTTCAATTGCAGCAGGCGAATTGTAGAAGGTACAATTGCGGGATTCTGAACGAATTCTACCTGTAATCTTTCCAAAATAATAGCTGCACAGTGCATGGGAAAATTGAAAATTACAAAAAACCTGTTCCAAATCTGCAAGTAATCCACACTTTCACTGACCTGTTGCGGGAGGATTTGTTACACACATTAGCCTGGATATTCAATGACGTGACGCATCAGTGAGACCAGCTTTGCTAGTCTTGATAGCTGCAAAGTGGGAAAATTGAAAATGACAGAAAACCTGTTCCGGATCTGCAAGTAATACACACTTTCATTGACCTGCTGCGGGAGGATTTGTTACACACATAACCCTTGATATTCAATGACGTGACGCATCAGTGAGACCAGCTTTGCTAGTCTCGATAGCTGCACTATGGGAAAATTGAAAATGACAGAAACCTGTTCCGAATCTGCAAATAATACACACTTTCATTGACCTGTTGCGGGCAGTTTTGTTACACACATTACTTACTATTTATGAGGTGACGCATCAGTGAGACTAGCTTTGCTAGGCTTGACTTGCCTTGTGATTGTTAATATGATAGATGAGGCAATAGACTGTGTACCGACTTACTGCATGAACGGCGGGACGTGTGAGACATCGGGTATCTTTCCTTATAAGAACTACGCATGCAGGTAAAGAATGCAAGACTTAAAATGTCCTTCCCTTTAACTTGGTTCCCTTTTGGATCACTATTAGGACACAACAATCAAGCTCTATATGCAAAAGCATCTTTGAAAATATCGTATGGTTCAAACAGAATCACAAACATTTGAAAAGCCTTTTCATGTTACTTTGCGATAATACGTACATTTATTTTAAATCTTTTTGTGAATAGCTTTAAACAAGATAAGTTTAAAAGTAAGAATCAATCTTACCACGTAATCAAGCACGTATAAAAAGTATTGACAAATAACTTACGGTGTTACTAACTTTTCAGACAAAGCATTTTTTTGCTGCATCAATCAACATCCCTTCTATATTGCAACTTCCCATTAGAAGACACAAACTTGATCAATTCAATGAAAAGGTAATTGTGACAAGCATATTACATTTCACATGGCCTGCAAGTTCAGATCCGTTGTGGCATTCGCTGTTATCTAAACAAACTGAAATCGGGTGACGATGAGCTTGGCTTACTAACTTTAAATGATGTCTTTGCATTGAGTGTTCTATCTGTAGATTCCAACCAGTTTCCATTTTCTAAAGATATGCCTCTACTAGTTTTGAGCATGAAGAAAATATTAATCAGACTCGAGTAGGCAATCTTTAATCAGTTTAATGAATTAATTTATTTTCAGGTGCCCTGAGTCTTTTAGCGGTAAGCGATGTGAGTCCGAAGTGTTGCCACATCCAGAAGGTAAATGTATGTTGTATTCCTATCACGTCATACTAGTTGGCCTACTAATAGATAAAGACACTTTTGAAGAGATAGAGACAAACACAGTTGCACGTGTCCACTTGGACGATGTGATGACGAATTAAAGCTTCTTTATACCGCTGGATCACATTATACATGTATTACTAACCTACTCAAAGTTTGATAATCCCCTCATTTATTTCCAGATGGACTGTCAACATTGGCCCTAGCTTTCATCATCCTTGGGTCTCTCGCTTTGGCTGTCGTGTTGGTAGTCATGCTAGTCTGCATTGTTCTTCACAACCAAAGCCTGCAGGCAAAGGTTTCTGCCAACCACCGGAACAAGGTTGCCCCGATCATAGTTGAGGAAGCGACAATGACTTATCGTGTGGTGGACAACATCAGTCACCCACCTGACCCCCAGCAGGTAATTGATAACATTCAAAACGTGCCTTGGGTCTATTTGTCGTATGCACAATGTTCAGTTCTGTTAAATTACTCCAATAAAGGATAGGTTTGACAACAAAAGTTGCCCTGAAAGTGAACTACAGGCGAGGGAAGATAATGTTCTTGACATTTTGGGATATTTGCCCACCCTTTCAGAATGTTGTTTCAAAGAATCATGACATCGCTCAAAGGTCTGTCAATTCCATGGTGTACCCTCAGACCCATCCCTTATCATGCATTTCCACCATGCAATCATTTTTTCTTTGGACTTAGTTTAAGATTATTGACAACATTTACAAATGATCATAATTATTTCAACTTGAATAAGTAGTGCTGGGTGCTGAAAATAAAGAGCCCCCATTGTTGCTCACACTTCATTGAAATTACCCAACGAAAGGTCCATCGTTTGAAGAATTCATTGATAATTAAGAGTTGCACAAGAAGAGATATGTATCAAACAGATTTTAAAGGAGAAAACATAATTATGTCAATGAATTTCAAAATGAACATTTCATTAAAAGTCAGTGTTTTAATTTTAAAATTTGAAAGAGTTTCATATCTTGAGATACTGAAGTGTCGCATTGTTGAAACATTGGAAAAGCATGTTTTGAAGGAATGTGACGAATGTGAAGAAAAAAATTGGCTGGCAAGATAGTTATGAATCCGATCATTTAGAAAAACAATGCATAAGTTATTATTCTGGTAAGACTTGGTAAATTTTATTGGTTTAACCCATGAAAGTAATAATAAACTCAGAGTGCACTTCCGCTCTTTGTATCTTGTTTCAAAAGTTGATGACTGTTGAAATTGACCTGTCACATCATAAGCTATAAACGTTAAGAGCACGTCTTCTTCTTTATTCTGCAATTCACAGGGTTTGAAAGGCCATGAAGCGTTTGCTATGTCATATATGGCTTCAGGCATGGAGAATCGCAGTGACGATACAGCAGTAAGTAAAGTATATGTACATAACTTTTTAAGTAAACCGATCCATTGGGCCAGGCCCGCTTCGCGAGTGGGCAACAACACAATGTAGTATTGGTGTTGCAGTGCGTACATCGCTCGCCTGTACAGGGTGAGTCATAATGATCTGGACCTGAATTGGATAAAATATTAAAACTTTGTAATAATGATCAAAACTAGTGCTGAAAGAGATATAGGTTAGTATTTTGGACATATTTGGAGAACGTTTACATGTACATCCATTGTACCATTTTTAAGAAAAGCGCTGGCAAAGAACAAACGCTAAAACACTCTGACCACGGTTCCATGGTTCAACAAACTGAGTAAAAATGCGTATTGATGAGAAGCAGTTTAATAACAAATAAAAACTAGAGGTTGTAGGAACAACCACACGGTGTTGGGTCATGGATTACCGCAAACTTTGCTATACACAATAACTAAAAATATGCATGTTTAAATCCATGTTTGACTTTTCAACATGCTTAGGCAGACACTCGAATCGTTGAAAGCAAGTTCGCATCTTCTGCTAATTTCAATTAATAAGACACTTCCGGTTTTGACTGGAAGGAAGGGTCACGTGATTTTGCACTTAAAACCAAAAATGAAGACCCTGCAATATTTTATCGATTACCATAAAAACAAAATCAAATCTGTAGCAGTTGATTTTATATTGATTTTCAAAGATTAAATATGGAAATATTTATTTGCTTGTAATATGACACTTGATGACGGCATTGTGACGTCATCGCCAGAAACCTCCAGAGCTATATTTACTCTGCTATATATAGCCACATCTTGATTATATCTCTCACGGTTGATTTTTTTAGCAATTGTTTAAGGTTTAAAGGTCTTTTTATTGTAATTTCCGGTCTGATGACGTAATCATTTTTTTTTTCGCGCACAGGTGTTGTCTGCATTATGGTCATCATGTACATTAATTTTGAAGCGATTACCGCAAACTTCGCCACAGACATCAAGTGAAAATGCGTTTTTGATGTTTTTTAAACTGCCGCTAGAGGGCGCTCCAACACTTCATGGCGTCACCCATTACTTTTTTGAAAGGTCAATCCACTTAAATCGTAAAAAGCAAGTTCATATCATTTTCCACTTTTAAACTATTAGGCACTTCCGGTTTCGACTGGAAGGAAGGATCACGTGATTTTACGCGCACAACATAAAATGAAGATCATGTATTACCATGTCGATTCCCGCAAATTTCAGGTTCCGATCTCTCACGGTTGACTTTATATGGAATCTCAAACTTTCGAGTGACGTCACGTGACCCATGATGGCGTCATGATTACGTAATTGCAAAAAAGCACATCTGCGGTGGATTGGGCATTCATGACTTGTCAAATAAAGTTCATATATGTTTCCATTTTTTCAAACAGTTCTGGAGAAGGATTTGCTGAGAATATGCTGAGAAGAACAAAAACAGTAAATTCTTACAAAACCAATAGGTGTTGGGCTCAAGGCCCAACACGTAAAAAACTAGTCATGTTGACTTACCTGAAGTTACTGACACATTTAAAAAAAAAAGGCAAAACCAATCCCATGTGGAGACCGCAAAATGAGCCTCTTTAGTGAAAATGGCATAACTCCTCACCACAGGCACTAATTTGAAAAAGTAATAACCATTCATACAAAACACTATTTTATTTGCTAAAAAAACCGGTTAAGTTGGGTTCAGATCATTCTGATTCACCCAGTAGGACTCACCAAAAGATCTCATCTCAAATCATGTGGCGCCGGTTCAATTCCTTCAATATTATGCGAACAGAGTGGTTGTTCGTTGAAAAAAAAAAATCATTTTTTTTTCAAAATGAAAAAAAATCATTTAATTAGACCCAACGAAATGCTTCTAAAGTGTCAATTGCAAACACCTGATTAAGGCAAACAAATGCTTTTAAGATACCTAATTTATTGAAAGCTGTATCTCGTGGTGAAGTAACTTATAGCCTCCCTCGGTGGTCCATGGAGCATATTAAGCTCTTTTTAAAAGGCAGGTTTGGAGCTGAAATTGTTTTTGTATATCACTCATTTACATCAGTATAAAGCCTTTAAAGGTGCACATTTGCTTGCTCGAAAACCACAAATTGTTGCATCATTAGAAATATTGAAAGGTATGACTTCTTGTATTTGCAGTAGCTTGATCTGGGTTAGATCAGCCGGAATCTTTGGATATTTTTACACCATAGTTCAACCGTTTTATTACATCGGGCAAAAACAAAACCTAGTTGAAAGTCGTCATAACCATTTCCATATGCTTGTCTCACAGGATGACGACGCTCGCCGCGTGGATCACAGTCTTCATGTCTGCTAGATTGAACATGTACCGTACGCCGTTCTGAGAGAAGGATAGTAAAGATTTGCAATCTATCGGAGTCTTTGAAATTTATCGGACGAAAAAAAAAGCTTTCATGCAGTAGTCTAGTTTCATTATTTTTAATTGTTAGTTTTGCTGGTTCCACAGAGGTCCAGCCTACAGTCCGCTTTGTACTTTACGGAGTCACTGACTCACCGTCTCTTGTGAGTAGGGCAGTGCCATCATATAGGATTACCCCTAATGTCAATGAATCAGCCAAATCTGCCCCGTTGTGTACAAAAGATGCATAAATCGAGCCCTGAACTTAAGCATTTGAATGTGATGTTGTGGCCTCTGGGACCAGCGTTTCCAGGCTTGCCGTGTTGTGCGTATTATTATCCTAATATGTGTTCAGCCAATGCTTGTTTTAGTGGACACAATATAGTAATTTAGTGGACCCAATATCAAGATAAAAGAATGACCTGTTTCTGACTTTTGCAGAAAGGCTACTTTTGACACAGTTAAAAAATAGGAATGTCAATAATTCACTCTTCATATGAAGGTAAACTGTATCAGTAATAATCAAACATGGCAAAGGCAGCTAACGCTTCACGTATTTTAATCGAATGTTAAAGCTGTATACTCAGAAAACAAGCACATGTTGTTAGCACATTTTGTAGTACAATGTAAGATATAAGTGTTATAAGTAATAATTATGAAAATGGCGAGTGAAAAGTTAAAGCGATCTATTAAAAATTTATACAATTTGTAAACTGTATTCTAGTCGACCAAAAAAAAATACTTTCATAATTGAATTATTCAGTCCTCAATATGTTTACTCAGAAAGACAATTTATGTAATTTACCCGAGAAAAGTTACTTTGCTAGATTTGTACTTCAACTATGTTTCATAAAATAAAGCAATTTGTTGCTAAAACAAAATCATCTGAAAAAAGATTAGCAAACGTTTATTTTTCTAAGCAGTGACGTTACAGCTGTAAAGGCTGGAGATATCAGTTTCCAAAAATATTTACAATTACATTGATTAGCTTAAGGGTTCAAATTCATTGTTACGAAATACAACTACGAGGTAGAGATTCGTGTTTGTTCCGGTACAAACGCTTTGTGATGCGGCAGACAACAATTTCATGAGATACTACCCATTGAAAAAGGGTCGGTAAATTTAACAAATTCGTTTCTTGGAAACTTTGAATAGTTCAATATAACGGCATTATTACTATGAAAACACCCAGAAACGTATCGCCATTACACAAAACATAACGTTCTAATGATGAATGATCAAAAAGTGGCAAAATGGCTTCATCAAGGCTTTCCTCGCCCAGTTGGGGTCAACATGCAAATTTGGGTCAAAGATATTAACACTATTTATTTATAACCAGTGACAATATTAACGTGCCGTTTTGGTGAACACCATGTGGTAATAACTACTGCTTAGAAGATATTTAGTTCTGAAAAGAACTTGTCCTGCTTATTTTCAATTTTCGCTAAGTAGTTTTTGTTCTGATAAGAACTTGACAAATCTGCCACTGTCAAACATTTTGCTGATTTGGATCATGTCGTTAATTGGGAACAAGCTATTGAGATCCACAAATATGACACTGTACCTTAAGATATCGGCTACTTCATAAGCAACATATGGAATTCAATAATACCAAGTTGCAACTCTCATAGCTCACAGCCAACTTACAACCTGAGTGAGCAGGGCACTCAGCTCATCCCAGTTCAACAAAATGCCCAGGGCTCACAGCCAACTGACACACCCAAGCGAGCAGGGCATCCCTCTCTAACACAATGCCCAACAGAATCCACCTTTACAAGCACTCCAAATCCTTACCAAGCCTACTTAAGGAGTAAAATCTTCCACTCTAGTCTACTGACGACAGAGCAGGCTAGTCACAACGTTGAAACCAAAGACAAATTCTGTAAGAACTTGAAGCAAGACTGTTCTTATCAGAACAAAAACTACTTAGCGAAAGTTGATTATAAGCAGGTCAAGTTCTTTCCAGAACTAAATATCTTCTAAGCAGTAGTTATTACCACATGGTATTACCGCAAACCGAAACGATACCGATACTCCACCACGGAAAGCCTCAAATCTAATATTAACGTGATCTTCACCAGTGCATTGATGTTAACTGTACAACAAAATCTATTTGTCTTTTAAAATGGAAATAATAACCTGTTATATTCAACAATTCATCACGTTATATAGAGCAGTTACATGCATAGATGATTATTCAGTGACAATAAGGTAATCTTTACCAGTGATTCCATTGTGCCTGTAAAGTTACAAATATTTGTGTTTCGAAAGCGAAATGATCTACTCTTCTAAACACAAGACATTTACGAGTTGAAAACCTGCTATTCGGTAAAGTGAGTAAGTGGTCATTATAAATGTTATTTACACTAGTTACTATAACCTTTGGGGATCGCGTTACTATATTCATGTGATTTATAGGTAAGTTCGAGGTGTGATTAAAACGGGAAACGTAGTTTGGAAATCACATGGTTAAAAAACACCAAACCTCAAATTCAATACCAATTCAGAAAAAAAAGTTATTTTCTGATTGTTTTGTTAACTGGGTTGAATAGAATTTCTGCCCTTTACTAGGCTTGCTCAGACTTGTTTAATGAGGAGCTGCTTATAATAAGGAAAGGGGTGCACGCAGAACTGCAAAAAGCAATCAGCCCATCCACCTATTATCTTCGTTTATACACCGGAACTACTTTGCTTCGACACCACAGACGTGCGGTCAGTTTTCCGCGTTTTGGTGTCGGAGGTCCCGCGTGGTTGCTTAGCGACCAGCTTCTCCCTCCAGAGAGCCCGGATGCGGCGGTTGCAGCCGAATGAGACAAAGATGAAGACCCCCTGCAGAGAGTTGAGGAAGACGAAAAAATACCAGAGGACCACGTGGTTGATGCGGTTGGCAAGGCAACCAAACACCCACGTGAACCCCATGACAGCAGAAATCTGGGCATAAAATGAGAAGAACAAAAGGAAAATTGATATCAGTGAGCTATGATCTTTAAAATTCGCTATTAAATAACAATTAAATGCAATGGATGATTTTATGTTTACCTCAATTGGGGCACAACGAGCTATGGCAGTCTGCACACTGGTACTCGTCCATCGTTCTTTGCGTCTTTAAACACTGTCACGGTCGTCGCTAGAGGGAGTTTGAGTCAGACTTGGTGTGGCCCCACCCCACTTATTGATTTTGCGACCATTGGGTGACCAGAAAATATACCTTGCATCCTTCCAGAATGCAATATTAATCGGCAATTTTATTGCCACAGTTGTGTATGCCTTTGAGCTTTTCTAGAAAAAGAGTTATACTTTTAGATGACTTTCTTGTAATGATTTCGAACAATGTAAGAGGCTGAGGATGGTGCCCTCCCAACATTTCAATGGAGGGATCGGGAACCAGTGCGTAGCTTCACTTTTTGCACAGCTCGGAATGGCCAACGAGATGTCCAGACGTTTTACATGTACATCAATGGTGTAGTACATTCTACGACTTTTACCTGTCGTACCAATAAAACTGTCACACTTGCTAAGGTTTCAGCGCGAATGCACTCTGGAAACGTTAGCACATAATGAAATTAACATTCAGCGTCAACGCTCAGGCGAGTACAAAGCTCTCGATCATAGGGTAATAATTTGTAATATGGACATTCATTTTAATAACACCAGAGCAGGCGAGTTGATAGAAAGCGCTCGATCACAGGGTAATAATTTTGTAAAAGGGACATTCATTTTAATAACACCAGAGTAAGGTTTCCTATCAGATGCCATCTTCATTTCAATTTACTGCGTCCTACGCGAAGCAAACTGTCGACTAGGTACTTACGCCGATGCATCACGGAAACATCGTCTGTCCATATAGTATCTCAATTTAGCAGCTCAAATGACCTTTTCTATTCTGCTATTTTACAGTATATTACTAGATGGAACAATTTGGAACCAACCAATGCATAACACAAGGGACCACGTAAAGGATAATGCAGACTTTGGCATGTGGGGGATGAGGTTGGCAAAGAGTGTGATAAAAATGCATCCTTTTGTTAACTTCTCATGCCAACGTTTTCTGATTTAAATGTCAAAGGGGCAAGAGGTGTTAAGATGAACAACACGTATTGCCGTATTGTGCAACAGTGCATTTATGAAAATTTGATAACTGTTGCCATGGTTCCATCAACTTGACAGTTAACTCCATAGCAACATTATGTATGATTCGTCACAAACACCACGAAGAAACACCCAAGTCCAGGTAAAGTGTTTCGTAGGCCCTAGGCACAATGCGTTCCGTAGGCCCTTACCCACCCTAGGCACCGGTACAAACATTCGTGCAATTAAAGTACAAAGCACTGTACAAATCAAGAGAGGACAAACTGGTATAGGTCCTAGCTCTAAAAGCCTGTTGGCACCTAGGGCGTCCGATCGCTTCTCAAAAGTGGGGATGGTACATGCATGTGTATCTTGATCAGAACTAATGTGAGTGCAAAGCCTATAATGGCGTTCCGAACAAAACGTTCCAGAAGCTCTGTGGTACGATCTAGGGGCAATGACTTGTTTTAACTATCCGACCGAAAAGGTATGTATAAATGCGAATATATCAAATCTATCAGGACGCTGATGGTGACCCTTGTCCTTCATCGAGACTTAAAAGCAGTCTTAAACATTGTGTTTAAAACCAGCCAAGCACATTGTATTCCCTTAGTAATCATAACATCAGCAACTAAAATGCATAGCTGGAATTCGATATGGTAGTTATTTGCGTAAAAAAAAACCGCTTTCAATTGGCCTTTCTGCACAAATGACTTTGTTTCGAGGAATTTCTTGCATAGACAAATATAGAATTGTAAAATCACCATAATTACTTCATTAGTGCCAATTTTGGTCAAAATCAAACAAAAATAACTTTTCTGCAAATTGTGAGTATCGCGCCCTCTAGCTGTATTTTTGGGAGCTAAAAGTCGTTCAATTGAATGAAAACTGACCCAATGGATCTTTTTAACAAATTTGAACAAAATTCGAAGTCATTTCACCAAAAGTACTGTTTTGGACCCAAAATAAAAACCCGACATAAAGCACCCTATTGTGGTCACATCAGTGCAACCAATTGACGTCACATTATGGATAACCGGCCATCCAACATTTCTTCCAAATTTTACAAAAATCGGCAGACGCATATGGAAATTAAAATGGAGGTGCTTAAGGTCTCCCGGTACGGTCCCGAGTAGGCCCAAAATGGCTTGGTCCTTATGGGTTAATAGACCAATGAAAACGGTAAACTTACTTTGAGATAGATCCAGAGTTCTCTGGCCTTCTCCTTGGTACGGGATTTGTCAGCACGCACCATAGCTCCAGCAACAACCGATGCATGCACGCTACGCACCGTCCAACCAAACATGACGACGTTAGCGACCAGGCTGCATGCAATGGGAGCAACAAAGGCGCCTACAATGGCGTGCTGTCCCGATAGCCAGCAGGTATCTTCCCCCGGCCCCACACCGTATCGAAAATCGAGTTGCTGGTCCCAGATGAAGTGAATCAAGAGGCACGTTGCGACAATCAGAAGAGGTAAGCCCCAGCCATAAACACTGTAGACCAAGAAGACGCGCATGTTAGGGCGGCATGTCTGCTTAGAAGAGAAGGTTCTCACCAGGTCGAAGGCGAGAACGTTCATCCAAGCGAAAGTGGACAGCCAGAGGAGGTGCAACAGTGCAGCTATGGTCACACAGAAAGCCATGGGCTCGGTGAATTGTAATACAGTAAGAGTCAGCAGCTGAGCCGTAGACAAAGCAGCAGTCAGCCCCATAATGGCTCGACCCGGTACATTCCGCAGGGCTGGGAACACACAGTAGGTAATAAAAGTTGCAACAAGGGCAACCGTCGATAAGCTGTAAGACACGCAACTCACCACGTACAGTGGGTCTACGGTTGTGAAGATGCTGGAACAGATAAGGATCCGATCGTCTGGTAAGTACACCACACGGCCTTCTAGGAATAATTTATTCTGGTATTGTACCACTGATACACCACCTGAGCTCACCAGCTTCGTCGTCTGAATAACAGGCGTTCGGCACTCCTCGTTCAAGAAAGGTTCACCACACACTTTTACAGTGTTGCTTTTAGCCGAGGTATTCTGGACTTGTGGTTGGTATTGATAGGACCGAGTGTACGACACCCACTTTGCCTCAACGAGAAGCCCTCCACCCACATAAACAACCTGGATGCCACTGAAATTAAAGGCTTTCAACATCTCCTCATTCGTTATGTATAAAGCATCTTCGCACGGCTCAATGTGATCATCGACCAAGCCGCATATTTCATCGAATTCCACCTGGGCGACTCCGCACCTTACAACCCATTTGTTGAAACTGCTTTCCTCGTTATTTGGTAACACGCTATCATCAAGCAAGGCCTCAAAATCAGTAACGTTACCGAGATTCAACGTGGTCACTTCACAGGTGACATCTTCCCACACGGAAACCAGCTTACCCTCAATAAATGCTACATAAAACGGCCATGTTGATTGGACATTCTGCTGGCTAAGGACGATAAGGTAACACTGCATCATTCCTGATGTCTGGGACTGATTCATGGTCTTCACCTCAGAAGCGTGCAAGTTGACAGATGATTTGACGCGTATCACGTACTGCTTGTTGAAGCAATATGCATTACTCAGTAAACCGAAGTTTGAAGATTTCTCTGGAACCCAAGCAATATCTATTCTGCCAAGAAGACTAAACGTATTGAGAACAGCGAAACACCCCGGAGAAATTGAACAGTCGTAGTCCCACCCGGAAAAGTTCACTCCGTTACAAAACGCGCAGTGCGGATTCTTGTATACTCGCCCATCCGATGCAACCACCATCGCCGAGTATGCGTGGCAACCAGACTGAATCGCCAAACTAACGTTGTACGCACTACAGTTGTCAATTCCAAGATTATAGCTACTGTAATGAATGTCAGGGCTTTCTCCGTTATCTGAATCGTATTCAAGGGAACTTATGCTGGAGCTATAGCCGGAATCTGAAGAGTATTCGGAATCAATATTTTCTGAGCTATATTCATTTTGTGTTCCGTTGATGCTCTGTTCATATCCAGAGCTTTTGCCCGATTCCGTGTCGGTTTTGGTCAGACTAATGTTGGATGCACATTTATATTCAACAAGCTTCGTGGTGACGACGCACGACTCGTTATAATAACATATCGCGCAATATACATCATGAATACATGTTCTGTCTGTGCATTTCACCTGCTCTGACATGGAATCATTTTGACATAACTCAACCTCATCACCCGGCCAATCTGTAGGACATCCCTGCACGAGCACCGCGCGTTCGTCATCGACAATGACACATGACAAGAAGTTGTGTAACGATGCGACCAGCAAGAATTCCTCTGTGACATTTTGTTGCTGCAAGTGACACCGCGTGGAGTAATCATGGCAGCAATCGTTGCACAGCGCACACAACGCATCACAACCACATTGTGTCTCAGTAGCAGGGCTTCCACATCGTCCACTGCATGATTGTGTTGGACAAGGGTACACCGTCAAACCATACATAGTCACGCCTGAAAGAAGGGCAACAATACACTTCATGAACATGGTTATTTATAGTTTGGTATGTTGGAGGAATACACTAATAATCTAAGAGTTTCACAACATGGAATTAATTGCACATATGTAGGTTGCTCCTGCCCTTTATTTCTGCTGGGCCCAGAGGACAAGCATATTATCCTCTAGTCTTATTGACTGACTGAATGACTGACCGACTGACCGACTGACTGACTGACTGACTGACCGACTCCCCGACTGACCGACTCCCCGACTGACTCCCCGACTGACTGACTGACTGACTGACTGACTGACTGACTGACTGACTGACTGACTGACTCCCCGACTCCCCGACTGATCGACTGACTGACTGACTCCCCGACTGACTGACCGACTGACCGACTGACTCCCCGACTGACTGACCGACTGACCGACTGACTCCTCGTAACCAATTGACTGAATGACCGACTGACTGATTGTGACTGACTGACTAAGTGACTAACTGACTTTCTGACTATATCGCACTGATGATAACTGCATAACTCCAGGGATTGCGCAGAAGCAGGCAAACTGCAGTGAAGCAGGTGCCTGCGAAGACCTAGAGTGAATGACCATTCTTAATTAATGGATTCGAATGTTGTGTGTTCTGGGACCTGATTTACGGGGCTTGCCTTGTCTTGTTTTTCGGGAGACACCTCCAACTTGACAGGGATTTCACTTTCAACCATAATCAGCCTCTTTCGAGATTTGGTTTGTATTGTATAAGACATTTGTATCTATATTACCTTGATCGCATTCGAAGACAATTTGATTGTAATTGTGGTCACGGCAAGAGTTCTTTCCATACATCCATCGCTTTTCGCCAAGATATGTGACTCTCAGGATGAGATCATCTCCGTTGCCTGGTTGGTCAGACTCTGCGGACGGTATCTGTTCCCAATACGAGGCCCGGGGATAGCCATAATAGCGGCAGGCCCGGTCAGCGAAGCCATTTTCATTATCCATGAGACACGTCAGGTGAATGCAAACTGTCTTCCAGTCGGAGCCATTGTAGCGGCCCTCCAGAAACCCAACGTGCCGTGAACCATTCCAACGGGTGTCAGGTGGGCTCAACCGAAACTCCGGAGATGCAGTCGGTGGCAGCACTTCATCCTCTAACGAAAACAACAATTGTAGACTTTAATCCTAAAATGCAATGCAATTTCTCAAAAAATGCAATCATTGAAAATGCACCTTGTGTCCCATTTAACCTTCTGTTTCAATTTTCGATTTTGGTTTTGCTGTTTTCATGGGTATTTGGTGCCTTATTGTTTGGTATGCTAATGCAAAATTCCGTATTCATGTGCAAAAGAGACAACAGTTCTTTGAAACTGACGGAACTACCCTGGTTAAACAAAACGAAATTAATAAACCTATGCAAGTGTGATGTCATTTCTGGCAGAAATCTCAATGTGACAGTTATTTCATCACGACAGGTTTGTAGAATTTTGAATATTTTGCTGTTGCAAATTTTATTTTCTTTAAAATTCGTTGTTGTGTCAGAACATGGAAGTAAGCAAATGAGAAAACGTTCACGCAAGTGTTTTCAATTAGCAATTGTTTGGGTTCACATCACATCAACATCGCCTTTAGTTGTCTGGAAAAGTGTGGAGAACTTTGAACGTTTAAAGAGGTGCACGTTTCAATAAAAAGTAACCAAAAAATTAAAAGAGATGAATTTGTTATACAGGTTTCATACCGTTAAGAGGAGGAAAAGCTTGCACAGAATATGTTCCTCAGAAAAAAAATCATAGTGTGAACCTTTTAAACAAATACGTTAAAGAGACTTACATAATGAAGGGAAACGTCTCACCTTTTACGCACGCTACTCCAAGCAGCAAAGTGTTCCTTTTGTCCTCATCTTGGCAAAACCTCAATGGCATCTCATCAAGACATTCGAAGAAATCATTGCTCGTGGCACTCCTCGTACAATGGTTATAGTCGCAAATGACAGCCTGACTTTCATTGTCCACCCGAAACTGGGTTGGCCCAACTGCGAATGGGTAGCCCAGGTACCGACAGATGTAGTCAGAGACGCGGTTCCGTTCCGTAGTACCGAAGTACGCAAGGGAAGCCCACTCGGCGCCCCCAATATGCAACAATACTTTCCCGCCGTTCTCTCTCCTTCCATCATCCAGCCGGATGCCACCTGTAAATCAAGAATTCCCAGGAAAAATGTTCACCTTTGACCCAATTCTGGATACACCGTATTATTATGTCCTTTGGCGTCTTGACGGTCTTACATAGGTTTCTCTGGTACTGCCGGGAGTTTTTTTTCAGAGGAGTTTACTGAAAAAAAAAAACTATTGAAAGGAGACATTTGCAGAGCTCGCTCACCCTTATTAATTACCCCCCCCCCCCACAAGCCAGCTGGACTAGTGGCGCAGACTCTAGTCTTAAGTAGTCCGCGGGCCTTTTCACTATAGTCCATAAGGAATTGTTTTTCCTCAAATTTTCCTGTAGCGATCGACACAAGTTTCCGCTGCGCAACGGTATGAACAAAACCAAATGTGCGTCGGTATCAGACCGACTTTTTTAAATAACGCCGAAATCCGCGGACACACGGAAAAGTTGCCTGCCTGAATTAACAAATATTTTGACCGGCCAGGCGGGAATGTTTGGGATAGCCCACCACTATTTTTACTCAAATTTTATTAGCAGACTGCCGCTAAGGTTGAACTACTAAAAACGTATGCCTCGGAAACCAAAAAAAACTGATCTCAAACATAATTTAGTATCAAACATAATTTAAAACAAAATAAAAACTTGACATGGTGGTAAGATGTGTCCCCGGCCCTGCATGCAGAGTCACTTTAGATTTCCAGATGCTGCTTACCCGTCAAACACTTGATCCCAACGTCGTGTCTATGATCGCACCCGTCGTATCTCGGTGTCCACAGCTCTAGGGAACATTCCTCCAGGGTTGTAAGGGTTCCGGAACAGACGATCTCCTGCAGCCATATCGGACCGGTAGCCCTGCCAAACTCTGCCGTGTTGCTGATCGCGCACAGGGCTGGGTAACCCAGTTGACGACACAGCACGCGGCCTGCAGTGTACATCTTCTCTCGATCGACGGAGCAGTATGAACCCCATGTCTCCTGGCCGGGTAGACGGACTTCCACTTGACCTTCGTTAGGGTAACGGCCACCAACAATGCGGAGATCTATAGTAGAATTGGCTTTCAAAAATAAAAGAAATGAAGAAAGAGTATCCAAAGGAGTCATTGGCGTTATCCACCTCACACAGAATTAAGTTGTGCTTGCAGCCGGGTAATGGACATATAACATCCGCAGTTGATTCTTTTGCTGGGACTGCGCCTAAAGATTGAAATGTTGATGTGTGACGCATTGGGCACACCGGTAAAAGGTAAAAGTGAATTATTTTAGTCTCATATGCACGTTATTAGGCAAGAAAACCATTTCGATGGTCTTTGCGTAATTCAAATATTAATATAATGAAAAAGTAACATGAGAAAGCAGCATTTAACAGTTCTCTCGAACAAGAATTTAACAGTTCTTCCAAACAAGAATTAACTATTTGACAATATTTCCAGACTGTTAAAAGAAATAAGAAAATACGTATTTTTCGACTGAAGTATTTAATTTAATTAATGAGACGCAGAATTGCTTCAACGTCCTACCTAGTTTCCCAGCTGTCGCTGGAACATATCGCAGCAGGATGGAGAACCCCAAAAGGCGTAGAAGAGTCATGTCTATAGCGAAGGCCGTACCGACTGCTTCACTGACGAGCGATGATGATAATGTGATGCATTTTCCACCTCGACACATGTGGTGTTTCTGAAATTAATTTCTCGTGCACATCAGAGACAACGTGACCAGAAATTGAAGTGTTCACCATCGGTGCATGACGACATGCGGGTCATCGAATCTACCAAAATCCACGCATGATCGGCAGTTCGTGACACTTAGCCATTTCTAAGGGAGAATAATGCGCCCCCGCTAATTCTTTGAGCAGATGGCAGCAATCATTAAGCTTCTTTTCGAAGCAGACTCCTAGCGGCGTTATCAAAATATATATATATATATATTTCAAATATCATGAATTTAAAATAATATTGCAGCAGTTTTGGTTATCTACAGAACATGACATTCGAGTTTTTCAGTAAGTGCCACGTAACTTATAGAGATATTAGCATGTATCACATACAATAAATTGAACTTTCTTAGCAATTGCATAGTCTGCACACAAAATAATATTTCACTACCCAAAATAACCTATGCGATTACTGTGTTGACTTCTAATATCAAACCAGAGTGTTCGTGATGAAGTAGACGGCATGTATTTGAATTTGTATGAGGTTCCATTAGGCCTAAGTATGCACCCACGCAGAACACCCGTCTTCTTTTTTATCATCAATTAAGCAAGAAGGCACCAGGACCATAAAACAATTGCAATGTTTTCCTTACGAAGCAAGATCCCTAGGCACCGAACTCAAGACTCTATGGCAAGTCATTAAAGAGTCGTGTTTGTCCGTCATTATCATCCAGCGGTTCCGGACTGAAATTAATATGTGCGTCGAGAGCATGCTTTACGTTCCCTAGAGAGGACCAAATGGGAACCCTAAATTAGGAAGCATCGATTATTAGAATAACTACTTTATTTGGCTATTTTTGAACGAGAAACTGTCGGAGTAATTAAATAACAACATGTCGGAGTAATTATATAATTAGGCCTAAGCAAAACGGAGTGCGTATTTGGCTACGCGAAGCTGTCATATCGGCTAGAACTCCCGGCTATGTACGTGAACAGCGCCCCTAGCTTCAGATAAGGTACATCGTCTAACTGGTGATTTGCTTCTTTCGGTAAGCTGTTTATTTTTGTTAGTATAAGGCTATGGCACATTGTAAAATAAAGTTGTTTTTGAAAAAAAGTCTTCTTGCGTGCTTGATTGCCACGAATCAAGTGATTATTTTTTTTTTATTTCCCAACACATAGTAAACTCACGAATTCAATCATGAAGGAAACTGATAACCCAGAAAGATCGAGAAGGCCTGATGATTTGGTTCCGTTTTTTTTATATTTTTTTTTTAGTATTGTCACCCGGGTGTAAAATGACATATTGATGCGGGGGTATTATTACAGATCATGAAACCAAATACATATTAAAGTCATTCATCATTAATTATTTCAAGATCTAGTTTTATTTGAAACGGACTTTTTTTGTTATAACACTTCGATTTGGTATCAAAGTGATGGCAATGTTTAACCCTGTTGTTCAAAGAAACTTGAATTCATATAGGCCAATGAGATTGTGTTTTTATTTGAAGTGGTTGTTCCTAATTATGAACAGGTACCTAGGATCCCGTGCATTTTCTGTTTTTTCCCCGCTCAATAAGGTAGTTCAAATTATTTTTGAAGGGTGCATTATAACTCATCTGTTGAATTTTCAGCTCAGTGGATAAAATACAGCTTTTGTGTTGTAGCGTTACATCATAATTGTTACGTAATTTACAAGCATCATTTATGTAACAGGCCATGGCGAAAGCCATGGTCTATAACATTTGAGCAGATTCGCTGATTAGTTATGCAAGACAACCGCATCTTTACCTCTAGATTTTGACCAATCAGCGGGCGCTTTCTATATCGGGTCTAAACAAATCAAAAATCGGATAAAAACTCCAGACACAGCAACAAAGGCTCTGATCACGTGCTCTGTATTAGGTTACGCGATACGCGCCCGACTGTTGTCGTATTACAAAACACTGCATTCGAATTGACCAATCATAGATTGGGTTATATAAATGCGAGTTATACAGATGCGATTTAGGAGAGTCCAATAAGTTAGGCTACATAAATGGTCGGTAAGGGAATCTATTTTTAATATTTTTATTATTACACAAAAGCATGATTATAACATGATTCTTTCAATTTGACAACTGTTCATACTCGGCCAGATATCTAAAGAATAGATTTGCAACAAAACAACCACTTTAAGTTAAAATGCATATAAACATGTTACAACGAAATACAAGACCTGAGTAAACATGGTAAATGTTAACCGTCGCTTTCTGATTTGTTGGTCTGCAATTGAGTAAATCTGTAAATGAAACCAGAAAAAGCATACACCCATTATTCAAGGACCTAAAAGCATTGCCAATTATTACTTTAAAGTTTAAATCCACAATGCCTTGCAATATTTCAGTTGTACTAGAGAGATTGATCTATATAACCGAAAAGTGAAAATACAATTGATTGTGAAATGATTTTGACATTGATGTAGCGTTTGTTACCACTGCAGCATAAGCTCTTCTTTCGCATTTGCAGTTGTATTTCTTTACGATGAACATGTAGCCTCTCTGAACTAGCATCCTCTCTGATCAGTATTCACTTTCCACTTTGTGACTGTTGACGTCATCGAACCGGAAGTAACTTGTACGTGTATATAACATGTATACTGAAGTTGATCATAACCAAAATGATGCATTTTGTTCAAAACAAAAGAAGAAGTTGTACTGGAGAGGCATTTCTGTTCTGACATAAAAATATTCACAACTTAACTTGGCAGTGTCTAATGTAATAGCTGTATGCCAGATCACGCTGCATTTGTACTCATTGACGCGAATCTGTAGTTTTTAGGTGTTTTGCAATAATGAATGCGAACCCTTAAGCTGATCATTGTTATTGTAAATATTTTCGGAAACTGATATCCCATTTTAAGCTTTAACCCCCTTGCTTTGAGAAACAAACATTTGCTGGTCTTTTTCAAATGATTGACATTTAGCAACACATGGACACATGCTATTATTTAACGAAATTATTTAAAGGGAAAATACAACATTTGCAAACGTCAAAGAATAAAACTGCCCAATCATTTTGAAATACCTTGCCTTGATGTTGTGTAGTGCATCCTGTAAAGCATCCTGTAAAATCATGGCACCTGGTATACTGTCATTTTCAAGAAAAGTGTTTATTTTGTCATCATTGCTGATCGGATCAGCCGATCAGCGTTGGAACTTTTAACTTTTCAAATACTGGCCCCAGTTGACCATCGCACTTGTTTGTAAAAACTGCTCTGTTTCTTCTTAAGGGGAACCAGACTACAGGAAGGAAAATGATTGTTTATCTTTTATTTATTTTTCGAACGACCCCGAAC
Source organism: Patiria pectinifera (assembly GCA_029964075.1). Classification (NCBI taxonomy): domain Eukaryota; kingdom Metazoa; phylum Echinodermata; class Asteroidea; order Valvatida; family Asterinidae; genus Patiria; species Patiria pectinifera. The sequence goes on along the minus strand of CM057138.1, from coordinate 14,557,912 downwards.
CAAAAAAAAAGTCAGCGTAACTATATTTGCTATATATTTCCAACCGCCCAATTCCATCCATTTCTGAAAATTACAGCAAAAGCCAACGATGTATATTCCCTTTAACGATTATTGAACTAGACCTACACATCTAACAAAGTAACAGTCTCTTGGTTGATTACACACATTATTTTCCTGAGTATTAAAAAAACCCTGAACATTACGATTACGAGAATACACTTTTTGAATTGACTAGAATACAGTTTACAAATTGCATTAGTTTTCTAAAGATGGCTTATTATTTTCACTCGCCATTGTCATGATTATTACTTATTGATGCACTTGTATATACCATTGTATAATATTACCATGGCGTAATTGTTATAGTTAAAAAGATAATATATATAACACAATTGTTTGTTTTCTGAGTATACACCAAATTCAAAATTAGAAAATTACTTTTGTTTTAATTACCATTTAGAGTAACCATTCAAAGGCGGATCAAGGATTTTCCAAAGGGTTGGGGTGGGGAGAATAATTAACCAAGCAGCACGAAGGCGTGCCCGCCCGCCCTACTAGAGGGGTCTAGGTGCATTTTCCTGTGGTGTACATCATATTTAACAACGTTTTTTTTTTGCCCCACACCCCCTGGTTCCTTCTGCTCATGTTTCCGCATTATTACTGATACGTCGACATTTTTTTTGAATGACAGTTAAATCATTGAAAGTCACGATTTTTAACCATGTCAAAAGTACCTAAACAGTGTCCATTTCAACACGATCTGATACACGGTACCCTGTGGAGACATGTGCATAATAGGGCACAAAAGATTGTATACGTCTCCACAGGGCAATTGCTATAGGTGAATACGTGAGGGTTATCACGAAATAGATATATGGAGTGTACTAAAAAAAACTAGGAATTTCCAAGGTGTGTTGGTGCGTCGCAAAGTGAAGTATTTTATGTAAGGGATATTCAGTCCGAATTTCAGACCCAGAACTTAATTCTGGTTAAAACAGGAGCATTTTTCAACTACACTTTTAAACCCTAAAATTTAAGTACACTAGAACAAAGAAATGACTCCACAAGGATATAGTGAAACAAATAATAAAAATAATAATAATATGCACGACACGGCAAACCTAGTAAAGCTGGTCCTGAGGCCACAGAATTACATTCAATTGAACCGGAATGCCTCTATCCATGCACCTGGAGCCAGGCAGGTTTGGCTCATTGATTGGTATTAGTGGGTAATCCTACATGATAGCACTGCCCGACTCACAAGTGACGGTCAGTGAGTCCGTCAACTACAAAGAGGACTGTAGGATGGACCTCAACGGAACCAGTAAAATAAACCATTAAAAATGATGAAAATTGACTATTGGAACCTTCTTGTTCCGTTAGATAACAACAACTGCACATCTTCACGACAAGCTTTCTATCAGAACTATGTGTACGGTACATGTTCAAGCTAGTAGACATGAGGATTGCGAACCACGCGGCCAGCGACGTTTTCCTGTAAGACAAGGAAACGTAAATGGTTATAAAGATGTTCAACTATTGCTTTAGCCCGATATTATACAAAGAATAAACTATGGTATACAAATTATAAAACCTTCTGGCTAAAATAACAAAGATCAAGTTGTGGAAAAAACAAGTTATTCCCTCGGATATTTCTAATGGTGCATCAATTTCTGGTTTTCAAGCAATCAACTTTGCTCCTTTAAAGCCTTTATACTGTATTTGAGTGGTATACAAAACAAGTCACATGGATGAAGTCAAAATCTGCCTTTTATAATAGCCACTGATAAATCAGGTATTCTGAAATCATCTGTCATTCTTAGTCTGGTTTTCGCATTTTACACTTCATTGATTTCAAAGCATGTTTTGGGTTCTAATTAAATATTTTTTTTCATTTAACAGTTTTTTTAAGCAGTATGCTGTAAATATAAGGAAGAATTTCACACAATGTTCGTAGACTGATTTATTTAGTACCTCCCCATTATGTTCTGACCAATCACAGCGTGATTAATGTCCGACATGGAAAATAAAAACTAAATAGATTTGCATGATGAAAAATCGTCTTGAATCACAGCAGAAGCTGAATTCCAAAGGACGCGGCTACAACGTGGTATTGCGTAAAGGCACCTAAGCCAGCCGTCATAATGACCCATGTCTGACTACGGAGCACTGATTGAAAGTGCTAATTTTGGCGCAGGTAGGAAAACTGGAGAATTCGAAGAGAACTATTGTGACCCAGGTAAGAATAAACGAAAAACCCTTTTTACATATGACCCGAGCCAGGAATTGAACCCGGGGCCACATAGGTCAGATATTTACAGGAGAGCCCTGTGCGCACTGCGCGACCCAATGCATGCCATCCGTGTCAGGTATCCAAGATTCACACTATTCATGTTCCCACCGCGAGCATTGGGCCAGCTTTCCTAATAACCGGTCTAGCGGTCAAGTTATGTATATGTACTCTACTTACCGCTGTATAGTCACGGCGATTTTCCATGCCTGTCACCATATATGGTCGAACAAAGTCATCACGGTCTGCCATACCCTGTGAATTACCAAATAAAGAATGAGGCATGTTGTAACATTTATAGCTAATGATGTGGCAGGTCACTTCCAAAAGTTATAAGCTTATAAAGGAGCACTTAGGGTTTATTATTATTCTCTGCGGTTAACCAATGCATGTAGTACTTTACTGAGTCTTACCGGAATAGTAAGCATTGCATTTATGTTGTGAATAATCAAATTCATTACCCGCCGTGATAATTGTGACCTACTGAGGCAAAATGAGGAATGCCCACAAAACCTTGTTTTGTGTACCGGGGGTAATTGACGCATGAAGTCGGACACACTACATGCATGGTGGAAATGTATAGTAAGGGAGAGTTTTGTGGGTACACCCTGAAATCTCTTAGTGTGGTTACTAAGAGATAGGCTGGTGGGAGCTTTCGCGATTCTCTGAGACAACATGATTCTCTCTCTCAGTGTGGAAAATACACTATTCCAAAATCCTGAGAACAATGTATTCTCACCTCATTCACTTCCTTTCAGAACAACACTTCTTACAGAAGAGATATTTCGTGGTAATAAATGAGAAGTGAACTGAACATTTTGAATGGGACAACGCGAGCCAAAGGAATTTTTAAATGTCATCAACTTAATGTATTACCTGTTGGAGGTAGGGTGAGTGACTGATCACTTCCATCAAACGATCCATTCTTGTTGCTTCCTCACCCAAAACTGACCTACTCCGGTGCACGTAACCATCAAGTGCCATAGGCGGAAAGCCATAGTTATCACTGCCTATGTCGTCCCGTCCAACAACCCTATTGCGGTGGTTAGCCGAGGCCTTTGCATGTAGGCTTTGCGTGTACAGACACATGCAGAGGAGCAAAACTACCACCACGAGGATCAAAGCGATAGACCCAACGATGATGAAAACTATGGCCAGCGTGGACAATCCATCTGGAAAATAAGGGGAAAATACATTGGCACTTTTATTTCCGTTAATGTAACCATGAGAAGACATTCTTCGTCATACGTTATACCTTAGGGAGACACCGGATATTAAGGAGACATTTTAATGTGTCCCTAATGTCACACCTCCTATTTAGAGGGAAATGTTAATGTCGCAAATAGGCTAGATCGATTGCTCATGGTCTAAAACGCAAATATACCAGAATTCGTGGGGTAGGATAAGGGAAATAGGGGTTAGGGGTAATTAAAGTTGGAAACATTTTGTGCGCAACCCTATTGGAATGTCCCCCCCCCCTAAAGTACCATTCCCCGTAATTATAATCAGGTTAGTGATATGATGTGATCTAACTGTACGAAGCTTTCGTTGGTAATCAGATGGTCCACCCGTATACAGCCAACCGAGTTATTCGTTTTTCGTGAAAGGTTTACATTCATCTGTTAGTCAACCAACTGAATTAGCATTGACTTGATGGAAAAACTGCACACATTTACCTTCTGGAGGTGGCAACACTTCTGACTCACATCGCTGACCGCTAAAAGACTCAGGGCACCTGAAATTTAATTAATTGATTAAAGATTGTGTACGCAAAGCTGCTTAACATCTTCTTCAGGCTCAAAACAAGAAGGCCTGTCTCTAAAACAAATGAAAACTGGTTGGACAACTCTACAGATAAAACACACCTAATGCAAAGATATACCATTTGAAAATAGGAAACCAAGCTCATCGTCACCTGATTTTAGTTTGTTAGGATAACAGCGAATGCCACAACGGAACTGCACTTGCAGGCCTCATGAAATCTGCTTCGCTTACACATTCACATTGAGTATAAAATGACCCTAAGTTATCTATTTATCAAATTGAGCAACGTTTGTGTCTTGTAATTGTAAGTTGAAATATAGTAGATGCGTCGCTTACGCAGCAAATACGCTTTGCCAGAAAGTTAGTTACACTATAGAGTATTGTGAGTGGTAACATTAGATTGATTATAATTGTTAGTTTTAATTATCTTGTTAGAAAGTCACTAACTAAAAACAGTTTGAAGAAAAACGTAGACTATTATAGTGTAACAAAGTATAACATGAAAAGCTATTCAAATTTGCGAGATCTTGTGAGCTACTATTTAAACCAGCTACATATTTTCAAACGCTTTTATATATGGAGCTTTATTGTTGTGTCCTAATAGTTAGCCCAGAGGGAATTAAGATTAAGGAAATGAAGTTAAGTCTTGCATTCTCTACCTGCACGTGTTGTTTGTATAGGGAAAGATACCCGATGTCTCGCACGTCCCGCCGTTCATGCAGTAAGTCGGTACACAGTCTATTGCCTCATCTATCATATAAACAATCACAAGACAAGTCAAGCCTAGCAAAGCTGGTCTCACTGATGCGTCGCATCATTGAATATCCAGGATAATATGTGTAACAAATCCTCCCGTAACAGGCCAATTAAAGTGTGAATTACTTGCAGATTTGGAACAGATTCTTCTGCAATTTTCAATTTTCCGGCAGTGAAACTATCAGCACTTTGTTTTGGAAAGATTCCAATTGGAATTTGTTAAGAAAGTTGTGGAGTGCCGTGGCCTCGTGGTTCAGAGCATTGAATTCGTGGTCTGTGGGTAATTCTGCGGGTTGTGAGTTCGAATCCTGCCCTGGTGTTGTGGTGCGTGTGCCCTTGGGCAAGGCACTTTGCCACTCATTGCTTCTCTCCACCCAGGAGTAAATGGGTACCTGTGAGGGCAGAGATGGTTATTGTGATTTAATTGGCTTCCTTGCGCCTAGCAGGCAGCATCGAGCTGTATGCTCCCCAGGGAGCTGAGATGGTATTTGGAATGTTTCATTGGCCCAATGATCAGGGGTAATAATAAAACTGTAAGCGCTGTGATTTAGTTTACTAATAAGAGCGTTCTTAAATACCTGATACAATTCGCCTACTGCAATTGAACTTGTCGCTACCTATCCCATATTTCGGTGACTTCTTAAGCATGCACGATATTTATTTTTAAAAGTTAAGTGTGGAACAGAAATGAAATTAAACTTGATGGCAATTTTCAAAATGAAAACTAAAAATATCTTACAGGATTTCTTCGAAGCTTCACAAGAAATATAATTTCACATTTTAAACCGATATTTCAATTGACATTTGCCTATTGGGAATAACTTCGACCATAATAACAAGCACACATTGGTAATCTAAAACGATGATTTTCATGTTGCTTACTATGCTTTGAAAATTCCAACATGGCAATTTTGAACGACAGTGAAGTTTTTATAATCAACTCACCATCCACAAGGATCGAGTTTTGATCGATGTCGATGACCGTACTGCCATCAGTCAGTGTATCACTGCTTGCTAGCGCTTGACTTAAAATGGCGTTGGACGGTGCAGCAGTTTCAAACAGTGCTACGGATCTGATGACCACACTGCCTTCCTCCATTAAAGGAACTACCACCGACAAAACGTCACTGGTTGACGGGTTTTCTTTAAGGGTCTTCATAATCTAGGAGTAAAATCAAAATCAAAAATAAGCTGTATTTTTTTTTACCCTCTTCTTTATACCATTACTCCCTGTACTGCCCACAACTGCACAAGCATACATTGGAATAATGATTCTTCTTATAGCATTTCAATGAAGGTCCGTTATTGCAAAAATGATAACACATGAATACGGGACTAAGAAACATTTCCAATTTTGTTAGGAAATACAATTTTCCTGAGTCTCTATATTAACTTTGTACCCAACCACTGAAATGGCGTCAGGTTGCAACTTTTTTTTCATACAATGTAGTACAGATGCTTATGAGTTATTGTTTTCATAATTGGAGGAACAATTTAACATAGCACAAGCTGGCACATGATGTTCTTCTATCTTACTTTAAACCTTGTTGTTATTATTAACTATGTCCTACGTTTGGCGGCAAGACCGCCAATTTCACATTGAGATCACCACACCAAGACCATTGCCTCCCTTATCTTGAAAATGCTGTCAGAATAATATCCAAAACAGTCAATCTTTACTATAGACGTTTAACGTCGGATTTTTCAAAATCAGTCAAAATCTGTCCAGTTCAAATCTACCAAAATGTGTCTTATCAAATTGTTTGTAAGAAACCCACTCTGTATAGGAATCCTGCCAAAATCTAAAACTGAACGCTCTGCATTTTGTGTAAAGACTAAATATCCAGACAGTTCACCAGAGGAAATAGTCAGCCGTTCGGCTACACTTTTGTAAGTGTGATAAACAGCCACTTTGTTTATTTGAAAAGAACAAACCTGCTGCTCACTGAATAAATTGACCTAAAATTATACGAAGCAAAATGTTTGAGGGCCTAATGTTCTGGATCCTGGCGGCACCTCTCTGGTAGGACCTTAGAGACTTAGGGGTTTTTTTTTTGGCTGAGAAAAAAAAGAAGATATAATTTACTTACTACATTCTCAAACACGGCGGCAGTCTTCTTGAATGCTTTCGACGTTGGGTTTTTGAAGGCTTCGTTGAAGTTCATAAGGGCAGTAATTACGACATTCTTGGATGAATACCCTGAGCGAAAAGAAAATCCAATGTTGTGTAGTGTCATTGGGTGTAATACATAAACCTTTTTTAACAATGGCAATTTAGTGTTTGGTACAAACTAAATCTGAACTTTTTTATTGATATCTATGTGACCACAGTTTTTACTGGGTTGACTTTTAACATTGTAATTCTGGGATAGTATGCGATGGTCAGATATTTTGAGAGTTACTTACGTTGGCACTGACCAGAATCACCCTCGACAAATCCTTGGATGCTATTGCAGTGGCAAGTGAATCCCGATGGATCATTGCTTGGTAAACAGTATCGGTTATTCCCACATCTGTTGCTGGAAAGACAGCGATTCTCATCTGCCAAGAAACGAAATATCAGTGTGGGTATAAAACAGGTTTAGCTTGTCACTCCGTTTTTGTCTCTAAAAAGTGAAGTAATTTTTGGGCTTGGAACTGCAATACAGCGGCATAATACGCGTTTTGGTATTTAGTGCATTGCTTTATAAATGCATATCAGAAAACTATTGTACGAGGATTTGTTTATTGGAACATTTACTATAATGATTATTACATTTCTTTTTTAACAAAAACAATGCGAGTGGTCCAAAAGTCTGCCCTCACAGGACCATTTTCCGCTGTTAACAAGATTGCACAAAGATAAAGCCCTACAACACATCCAGAAGAAACCGTACAAATCTTCCGGTCTTCAATTCAGCTGAAATTTAAACTCGTATATACCTCTTTTTTTTACATAAATATAGCAAAAGCAAATATATTTTCCAGAGGGAAAAAAACTGAGTAATAAAAACCGACTACGTTGTGGATTCGTACAGAATAGCATATACTGGTATTAAAGTGCCATCAAGCCTACAGTCTCCTATAGTTTGAAAATATCTCATGGACTAGAATGAATTGTTCCTTCTTAAATATACGGGGACCGGTACCTTACCCATTTAAATTAATCATTGGATGACCTGTGCGCGCGCATCATGATTGTTTATTTTTTGAATCGCTGTTCAGCTTTGTGCACGTACGGTGATTGGACACACGTTTTTAAACAAACTCTCTTTTTGATATTCGCCTTAGACACTTTCGAATTCAGCCAAAACCGAAGCTCATCACCTCCAAAATTGTACACTCGCGGCCTACTGCAATTTTGCAATAGGCTGGTTGCGCGCACACATTACCTTTGTGATTCTGAATGCATATTAGGAGGCGGGATTCAGACTTAGGCACGTCATGCATATAATAATGTCTTCTGGATTCACTGCTAACTTCCTGTCCCTATATTTGTAGTCTGAAGGACAATGGGGACAGGGAACCAGACTAGGACTGTAAAGACACCTTTAACTACGTTGAAAACATACATGTATTATCAATGGGTATTCCGAAATGGAGTTGCGGACCACTCAGTGGGATACGGCTTTTTTTCTTCAAACTACACTAGAAAAAAAGGAAAAACAACTCAAGACAACATGTAGGCCTATGTTTAATTACCAGCACACGTCATTCCCGAGTGCGTAAGTGGGCAAACGCACTCGCAAAACTCGGCATCAAATGTCCCTCCATTCAAACAGCTCAATGCAGACAAACTACAACCTGATGTAACACCTGAAAACAAGACAAAGCAGGACTAGTAAAGCATGGTCTTTGAGCACACAAAATTCTTTTCAATTGATTCAAAATGGCTGAAACATTCGCAGAATAAGTTGCATGTTCTGGCTGCATACTGCATTCACGTGCTTGCAGGTCGGACTTTCGTGCACTCATCAACCACAGCTTTGATTGGTCAACATACTATGGAGCAGAGCTTATCTTTCCAGTTCTACGTTCATGACTTTTGTTCACTGTCAGAAAAAGCTTGTCGAAACATGCATGTTAAATCTGGGGTTGCCCACAAAACACAACGGGTAAACAAAAATGATGGAAAACTGAAAAATGGCCAGCAGAAAAGGGAATTTTTAAAAACTCACAATTGTTTACATGAAACTATGTATAAGCACCATTTGTAGAATTGAACTTTGAATAATTCAGTGTCTTCAGATCAGGGAAGTCAATTTTACCTTTGGTAGTTGGTTCTGTAGAGAGCCTCTCCTCTGACTGGGGCGTCGACATTTTCTTGGCTGCTGTTGTCGATTCTGTCAAAGGAAAAAAATTAGTAAATAATAAGTGTAATATTATCAGACATTCTTGTTCCATTATTTTTTGTTCTCTGTAATAAAGAGTTTTTAAAAAAATGTGAGCAAAATACCTTCTGTTTCGGCCACGACAGGGGGCGCTGTACTTGCTTGTTCAGCTGGCACCCCTGAAGTCGTTGGAGAGGCTGCATGTGGAAGAACGTGAACAGTTCTGGTTTAACTCAATTGACTGCAACACTGAAAATTGAAACTCTTATCAAAGAAAAATTAGACAAGGCAAGTACGACTATTCACTGGAAGCATTTGTAGGGTAATCCCTGCAAATACATTACCTCCGTTGGGAGGTTAAGTTCTTGTGTTCATGACTGATTCTGTGCTTGACTTTCTAGTCAGTGTTGGTGACTCTGCAGATAAAGTTTATGTACGAAAAGTTAAAAGAAGAAAGAGCTTTATCCGAATGACCTGATGGTTTCCTTTCGATTGCAAATGTTCAGACAAAGAACTCATTAGAAGGAGTGAGCAGTCCATAGATTAATCACTCCTATACTAGTTCTTTAAAATGAGGATTGTAACTACATATTTTTGTTAAAGAAAAAACATTTCAGTGAGCATTTCAGTGAGAATACCTCGAGTCGTAAAGGTCTCTGGAGTGATTCCGGCTTTTGATGCGCTTTCGGTCACGGATGGTCATGTTACGAAATTCATTACAGAAGCAAATTATCAAAAGTAAGTTGGAAAACAAATATGTAGAGGTACACAAATTGTTTACTTGGACGAAAGCAGCTAAGCCATAATAGACAAACAAGACAAGGCGAGGCCAGTGAAGCTTCTTTGATGGTAACTGTCCACCCACTAATTTCTTTTCCCTTTTCTAAATATGTTTTTTTTAAGATAAAACAAGACAATGCAATACAAGCCCAGATCGCATCAGATTCTATTCAATAGATTAAGAATGACTAAAACGTTGGTAGAGCACGCTATTGTGGTAACGTGGTGGAAAACAAAACATTCACTTGTGTTGTTCGCATGGAGACTGAGTGGCTACACCTGGATCGTGAAAATACATGAAACAAGCGGCACCATGCTAAATGACATGTGATGTAGATGATAAATGACACATGTGCGTAGACATGTAAATAGGCCCAGAATTGCCTAGGCGGGCCAAATCACGATAAGTATGCCCTCAATCTGTGGCCTATGAACTTGAAGGTTTGTTAAAAAGATGGGTGGAAGCCGTGCACAGAAAAGCGAGCTATAAATGGGCACGCCTTGTATAAAAGCTGGTCCAGGACCAGAGTACGTCACAAGTGACAGTCAGTAAGTAAATCAGTTAGATAGTCAGTCACTACACAGAGGACAATAGATCTTTATCATGCTGCCACCATCTCAGTCATGTTCCCTGTATCCAATAACAGTACTGAATGATAATGGGTTTTTTGTTTAAAAAGGAACCAGACTATTTTTCCTTCCAGCCTCGCTTTATTTGGCTACCTTGATTTGGATGGGGAAAAATCAAGAAGGCCGCAACACGATAATGGTCTATAGGCTTGCCCCCTGGGTCTGCCAAGAAATATTATGTTTCACCTTTAGTGGTTGTTGACATCTCAGTTATGGAGTCTCCATTAGATTCTGTTGGTGGCTCTCCGGTCACTGTTGGTGACCCTATTGGATGATCAAAAAAGAAGACAGTATAACATTGTCTCATGTCATTTGACAAGAAACAACACTTCCCTGTGGAACATTATGTGTTCTACTCAAGTAAAACATTTTTCAAACACTTTCACACCTTGAGTAGTGGGCTTCTCAGCAGTTGCCACCGTTGTTGCGATCCCAGGTGATTCTGTTTTACGACATAAACAAACATCGGATTCAGTTATACCGGAAACTTATTTTGCCATTCATTAAAATCAATTTCTCTAGTAGCTAACAATAATTCTAATATGAAAAAAATATCAAGTGTATCTCTAGACATTACGTTACAGTGTGTAAGATTTCAAAAAGTGTTGAACCATTCTGCTAATTACTCTGTAAGATATGAAACCCAATTATCATGCAAACGAAAGGTTTTCGAAGAAAAAACCCAGCAAATACCGCCGTGAGAAATATTTACAAACTTCATTATAAAGAAAGAAATAACACAAGATGGCACATAATTGGGGAAATAAAATTGTCGAGTTAGGCCGGTTACCTTCTGAAGTGATGCTAGCAGATGTTGTTACGACATTTTCAGAAGATACAGAAGTGTGCATAGGCTCATTTACCGATCATTTAAAATGAGAAAGTACATATTCTCCAAGATGAGAAATGGTAAAAAGCTGCACCGAGGACATAACAGTGCAAATAGAAAGAGTCAGTATACTTCAATGCTTTTCATTCATTTCGTTCGTTTCCAATAATAACACCACCCAAAATCCAACGAGGAATGTTCAAAACCTAACCTGTTGCACTTTCAGCTCAGTGAATATTACAATTCTTCGAGAAGACAGTATCAAAACCATGCACAGTCTCTTGATCACGAAACACGATTTCATTTACAGCACACTTTATTTCCAAAATTAATTAATTGACTGATTGTTTGAAATCACTTTATCTCTTGATTTCGTCTAATTGTCTACATGACAGCAAGTCAGACAGGGTGTTTAGATGCAGTAGGCCTACGGTCTTCAATCTTATGTATTACACAATGTAATACAATGTAGTACATGTGCTAACGGGTTAAGTAATGAGTGAGGATTTAGCACATGACTGCCAAAATCAAAAGAGTTGCCTTCGGTAGACGGCATGAGATTAGACACTGCTATTGTTTTCATGGACGTCACCGATTCTGCAATAAGAACAATGAAATATAATAATAATAATAATAATAATAATAATGGCTTCTTGTATAGAAAATTAATAATAATTTTGTTTGCAAGGTTTTACAGTTTTAAATGTGTGCAATAGACGAGCAATATCTTTCACAAGTGTTTGCAGAAAAAAGCAACGTACCTTCTGTGGTGGACTTTGTCACTGCCTCTTGACTTGATTCAGTTGTTGATTCGACAATTCCTATTTTTTTTTGCGAGGGAATAAAGAGTGAATTAGGTCCTTCGTAATCAACAACAACATGAACGATACCAGGTCTTCACACTAATTGTGTTAAACGAAACAAGATCAGAAAACGTAGTTGAGCTGCAATGAGGACTAGTTGGAATGTTTGTACTTGTGAAGCAATGGTCGCTGCCTCTTTATACTAAACACAAGGTAAGTGTAAACGCACACCACGTCGTATCGTACCTTTAAAGTACCATCTTTAATATAACCAAAAAATCACCATGCAGTTCCAAAACAACGTGGAAAGGTTTTCTAAATTAATCTTACCAATGCATCGCTTCCCATCTTCTTGCAGTAAGTATCCAGCATTGCAGCTACACGTGAAGTTCATGAGGATGTTGTGACAGTTCTGGTCGCAGCCCAGTCCGCCGCCGCTGGCTGGTTGGCCTCTGTACAGCTCGCACTCATCAATGTCTGCAGACAGATGCCAACAAAAAAGGAATTAAATAATGACGTGCCACTTGCATTTGAAAATTTCAAAGCGGTATAATTTGCCACTCAATGGACTCGACGTACAAATACCCCCTACAGGATGATTGAGTCGAGGTAGAAGACCATTGAAAGGGACATTCGAACTCATTGCTGACAGAGCCTGACACGCATGCAAGCACACACGTTTGTTTATGGTTTAAATTCAGGATTTTCTTTTGTTCTTCTTCCATTTTCCTTTGCTTGTAATATTTTTATCGCAACAGCTCTCATTGGTTTTGTACACGTTTTCTAATCGAGGTTGTCCTCGATTTGGTTTCTGTCCTCGGTTCACCGATGATGTTGCACGTGTGTGCCCCGATTTACACCAAAAACAAACGCACACACAGTCGTATTTTAACCTTGCGCGAATTCGAAATCCCGTTCAGGTTATGAATGATCACAAGAACGGAGTTTGCCAATGATTTGTCATTTTGTGTGTGTTTTTCTGGAGGTGGGGGCGCGACTTGCTGCGGGCGTGATCAGCCGGTTGCAACAAAATGGTAGTAGGCCTATAGTGCTGAAAACCATCTGACTATTTGGAGGCGCTGTTCGAAACAGACAATCTTGAACACTTTCGGGAAATAGATAGCGCTCTTCATTGCGGCCGCACATTGCCGACTTGCACGAAATTTTGCTGATCATACAACGATTTTGACGAAAAACAAATCAATGGTGTCACTCCTCAACCCCCGCCTCCCTCCCGGCCACGCCCGTGACTTTGGGAAAACTGTAGGCATTCCTGACTGACCTTGGCAGGTTTTCCCGTCCCCCTCAAGTCCCGCTGGACAAGGTCCGCAGGTGCTGTTCAACGAGGGTGGATCCTCATCCACGCAATCAACATTCAGGAAACACGGGTTGTCTGCGCACGCGTCGTAGTTCTCTTCACAGAACTCTCCCGTCCAGCCGGGCTCACATTGACACAACACCACCTACAAATAACACGATTTATCTCAATGGACTCACTATAACAATTGATCCGTTTTACGTCATATATACACCATAACACAGCAGCACACCTTAGGCCTTTTTTTAAAGCATTTCATGAAGATGCACTGCCTGCCTTTACCGAAACGTTTTCTTCTTGTCGTTTGAATCAAGATGGCAAATCATGAAGATGTGACACACTAGAGAAAACCTAAACCCTACCCTGGTTGACAAAAAAAAAAAAACACTTAGCGTCACAAGTTTTACCTTTTGGCAGACTTGTGGAATTAGGGAACATTTCAATGTCAATGTCGTCTCAGCCCATATAATATAAAAAGGCAAATATTAGTGTCACAAATAGGCTAGACCGACTGGTGTCCCAATAATAAAAAAAGGTCAAAAATCATGGAGAAAGGATAAGGTAAAATTGGGGTTAGGGGTCATTAAAGTTGAAAACAAATTTGTGCACAAGTCTATGGGAATGTCTACACCAAGGTACCAATAAACTCATTGTTATCATTGTGATAAATGTTCGACATGCGTGTACGTGTGCGTGATGCGAGCTGGAGCATGCAGTTTGGCGCACGTACTATTGCCAACGTGTAGTGGGTGGGGCTAAATGGCTCAGTCTATTGGACAGTGGTGTTAACTGTTACCAAAATATCCCCAATGTACCTTGATATAGAAACTTACCCCAAATCGGTCCTGAACGATGTTCACTCCACTAGCGTACTGATCAAACAGGCAGGTGCCGTCATTCTGGCAGTCACAGAGCTTCACGATTGGTTCCAGTGTGGCATTCGCTTTTCCATCTGTTGCCAGGAAACCGATCTTCACCTTAGTCTTGTCCTCTGGTGTCCAAGAAAATCGACCTTTGAAATAAATTGTAAAAAATGTGCAGTGAGTAATGGGGGTACAGAAATACAGGGCAATCCTAAAACTGAAGAATGTATGTTGTGTATTTGTTTGATATTTGGTATCTGTACTGTGAATGTTCCTTGACCTCTGTGAAGTTTGTTTTGCTTTTAAGTCCTTCATGAGGAACAATGTCTTCATTACAATTGTATAGTTTTATACACTCTTCAAGCAACTGCAACATGCTAGAAATGTGAATGTTAACCATGTTGCTTAGAAAAACTCGTTGCCATAATTTACATGAAAGCAAACTAAGCAAAACAAAGTAAAAATTTAGACGTTCAAGATGTTATGTTGTCATTCAAAATATGTAAAGATTTATGAATGCAGCATGACATCGTACACGATCATGCATTCTAATCATGAAAAGTTGTGTCATTTGTTTCAATCACACGGTTTTGTTAAAGTAAAAATGCTGCAAATTTTGAAATATGGATTATGATTTTGTTTTTGGTCTTCACTTGACTTTGACTATGGGTTTATTTTGTACCGATAAATGCTGACAAGCAAAAAACAGAATGAGTAAGTTTGACTAAATTCAATTGATTGGGTTTTGCTCTTCATTGATGTTAAAAAATTACACGACCTCCTGCTTACTAGTGCAGTCTTACCCTCAACCACTGAGCTTACCGGGGTCTGTTGCTTGGTTTAAATCTGATAATATGGCAGTGGGCACCACAACCAATGATATGTTGGAGTATGTTGGACTTGAGGGAATTTATACGGAGTTGCTAAAACTAAATACGGGCTTTGAAATGACATCAATAAATTGCCCGTGTACAAACCTGAGGCTGTAATGGCTGCCCCTGCTACCATCTCAAGTAAGTCGAAAGTGACGTCATCGCCGTCAGGATCAACTGCTTCCAGTTGCAGGATGAAGTTCTTGCCCACAATAACTTCGATGGAGTCCACAAGCGTTATGTTTGGGGGTAAATTGGCTGGAAAAGAAAAGCATTTTGCATATAAATGCTACAACAGGGCTCTCAGCACTTTATTTCGATTTCCTGAGTTCAACCCGATGTTTCCCTCAAATTTTCCAAAATTACATGAGAGATATTTTTATTTTATTAACGTTACTGGGAAGTCAGGTGATATAGCACAGCCAATTGTTATCTGCTGAAGAGGTGTGCAATATTCACACTGCACAAACACTAAAAAGCCACCATAGCCAGCCAGTCAATGGACGACACAATTCGCACATAATACGAATTGGCAAAGAACCTATCCCTTCTGGGTCTCTGTCAAATTCCCTTAGTTTTCCCTGATTTGTTGGTGTTTTTTCCCCAAATTCCCCGAGTTTTTGCCTGATTGGGAAAATGGAAACTAATTTTGAAGGTTTCCCTGATGTCCACAGTGGGAGGGAACACTGTCAAAATTAGGAGCAAGTACAATGCAGTAAGCCATTCCCAGCAGAGAACGAGGTTTTTTTGTATGCAAAAAATGATTGTATTTCTTTTGCTTGATGATGACTGATTAAAGATGACTTCATTTAAAAGACTTCAAAATGCATTTGTATTTGCATGGTTCCCAACATGACACTGAAGAACGGTTGAATAGTACGGATAATTATATGCAGGATGTAAATGGTGAAGTTTAGAAGTGGGAGTGAAGTTGAAAAGTTGTATTTTGCAGACAAACACCTGGTGACCCACTGTTTTTTGAATGATTATATAATTATATGTATAATACACGGTTTATTCTACTTGTTATCGAATCTTCTTTTATTTATGCGTATTATTTGTAATGTTAAACTTATTGTACGCCGGTCTCATCAGCCACATTTAGTGGATGCCGACTTGGTGGTTGTTTTAATTAACCAGAATAATCAATAAAAAATCAAATTACTATTGTGACATATTTTTCAGCAATTTAAATAGCAGATTCTTATGCACTGCCAAAAAAACCCACATTTTTCTCGATAAATATTCCACAGAATACCTTTTCTTCACAGTGTCAAATTTGACATTTCAGGCAACCCCATCGTATCAGTTTTTCCGCTTTAATACAGAGAACGTTTGCGTAATAGCAAAGAAAAAACACGTATAGTCATCTCAGTCAAATGCTTGCTCAATTTGACAGTCAAACAGGTATAATTCACAAGTGACATGAGTCAGTCAGTGCGTCAGTGAGACAGGTGTAACGAGGACTGTTGACTGGCCCTCTGGGACCTGCAAACAGGTGGAACTCAATTAAACTGGTTAATACTTCGATCAAGTGCGGTGTATTTACTTACTCGCGATTGCCATGTTTTCCATGTTCATCTCATTGAGTGCTAATGTAGCCATACCGATGCTGGTATCATTCAGAGCCAAGGAATCGTACAGGCAGACTTTGCTAGATCCGCAGACCGCTTTGGCCTCGTTGTATTTTCCCGGCGGTGCCTTGTCGATCAAATCTTGCAGGAAATCTGGAGTGAAGTTGGGGTCGTTCAAGGAGTCGTAGCTTTCATCAGGAGACTGATAGAAGAACAGAGAGTCTTCCTCCACAACTCGCCCTGAAATATCACACCATAATTACAATGATTTCTCTATAAAGGAGGAAGGGAAGAACTGCAGGGTTAAGAAAAACCCAATACAGTGACAAGCCGTCCATATTTCAAATTACGCAACATATTTCATGAGGGGTTTGGATGTTTTCTTACATGTTTCGCCAAATTCGAAGTAGTCCCTCTCCACCAGCTCCCCATCTTCTCCGGAGCCCGTTTGCAGAGTGCCATTACGCGTCAAAACATCATTGCTTGGATCGTCATCCCACACACCTGAACAAATTTAACAAATCGATGAAGTTTAGCAATGGGTTTGCAGTTAAACATTTCTCCCTAGGGTACGTGGAAAATCATATTAAAATTCGAAGATTTTGGGACTGTCACTACATAATGTCTTCTCAACTGACTAACCTACAAGTTATTCAGTGATAATTACGACCAAGTGGCATTGTAACAAAAATGGGGTGAACAAAAAATAGTCGTTGTGGTGTACAGAGCCATACCTAGAATTCCTTTCGTTTTGCCTTTGAAGTCCTCGTTGAAAAGGACTGTGATGTCGGCCATACTGTTGTTCACCCCGACGGAAAAGGTGACGTAATCAGAATACATGACGCTCACTTTGATTGGGTTATCCGCCCTCGTTACCTGAAGAGTGTCAAACTGCAATCCTACCAGAAAAAATAATAACATAGAACTTATTTAGGTACATATTCGCATCCATTTCAGAAAGACGGGAATGAAAGAAGCACCGGAGCCCTCAGCTCAGTTCAAATGGTTCGTACGCACAGATGGAAAAAGTTACCAACAGATCACCATTTTAAGGCACATAAAGGGCGTCTAAAAAAAATTGGTATACGAAATACTCACTTTCAGAATCTACCACTTTAGACTTGACGTCCTCCAATGTCGATACAGCGCTAGAGACGGGGCTTAAAGCCGGCCTCAAGTCGACCCACGATTTGCTTGCGCCACGACGGAACCGTCGGCATCAAGCAGAAATATAATGCTCAGGTCACAAAACTGAGAAATCGTGTGAATGTCGCGGAACACGTCGCAGAAGTTGAAATGTATCTACGCTTGCGACTGTTTTTTTTTTATAGAGCGCCAACCGATGCTGATCGTGTTAATATCGTCGCAGTTACACTCAGGTCGCACAAAATCGGCGACTGAGTAGTTCCCGACGGTCGTAGCTCAGGCACAGCTTGATCCTGAAAAGTCAGTCGCTGGCTGATCTGTGTTGTCGCAATGTCGACCCGAGGCCGGTTTAAGCCACGCGCTGCGACCGGAAGCTTCTGAAGGAATACAGGACCACCCCTGATGTCATTGCTCACCTCCTCAATCGTTCTCGATCATTTGCAAGGACATCAGGAGTGATCCTGCATTCATCAGGAGCTTCAAACTTCAGAACGTGGCTTCAGTGGCAAATTCTGAAAGTGAGTATTCTTTTTTTGTATGACGTTTAAATCTCACCCTCTAGTACGAAGCTGATGAAACTCGATCCATCAAATTTGCAGTGCGTACGTGATCTTTAGTTTAATTCCAACAACAGAGTTATTAAGGATCAAAAGTAGGACTTTTTGACACGTGGGGTATGTATTGTCAAACTTGGAATGATGGTACATTAATGGCCTTTGATTCAAAACCACTGAGCCGATTCCAACACAAACTTCACACAATAACAAAAAGTGTATGGGCCCACCAATTCTATTATTTGATTTGAAATGCTCTTCATATATTACGAGAATTCTGTACATCCGCTAGAGGGAATTTTTTAAGGCAATGTGAAATCAGTGCCGGGTCTTACCTTCGGCAGTGGGTGTGACAACAGTCCCATTGACAGTCGTTACCAAATCCACGGCATCATCACTCAACTTGATCTCAATCTGTATTGAATGACAAACAAAACCAGCAAACTGTTCAAGCGTTTTAAATTCCTGCATCTGATCAGAATTTTGAAAATTTACAATTTATAACTGGTCAGCTGATCACATGAAGAGTACTGTATATTTTTGTTATCAGATTCTATCAGCACACTTATTTATTCATTTATTTTATTTGCCGTTTTAACTTGATGGCCCATTCAGTGGACTCCACTTGTCCTAAATGGTTTCCAGTAAAATTGGAAAAGACAATTAAAAAAATCAGTATTAAACTATACATATTCAAGATAAAAAGTCAAGATTAAAACGCAAGTGGGGCCCACTAAAACAAAATTAAAAGAAACATATTAATTGGATATTAGGAATATCGACTTCTTTATACATTTGAATATGAGGTTAAAACTGACAGAATATGGCAAAATAGAAAGACCAATCTTAAAGGAATCATCGATTGACAAATAAATGTTAAAAGCGAATAAATATAACTATTAGTTTAAAAGATACAATCATTATTGCATGTATGTCACGGAAATTTTGGGGACTTGGTATGACAAACCAGAATTTAAGACATCAAATCTAGAAGCAAAAACTACAAAAACAACTACTAAAAAAATAAAGAAGATTGTTATGCCGACGTGCAAAATATTTGTTCGGGATCGCAGCAATGTAAATCAATTAAAATGAAATGCAAATCATGGAAATCAAGTCAAAAGCATCTTTGGAAAGCCACTTTGTTTAAATACTTCATCTGTGTCTACATACAGACCTTTGCTTCTCCTGTGTACATCGCAGCGAATCCAGAGTAGACAGTAGCCTGGCTAAGTTCCCCTGTCTCCGTATCCACGGCCTGTCGTGTGCGACCTTGCAGTTCAAAGACTCTGTGCCCATCGTCATCTTTGATGAGTGCTAGTGTGTATTCCCCCAGACCATTGAAGGAGTACTCCAGTCCATCAAGCGTTACGATATGGGGGTCTCCCCAGCCCCACACTATTGAGAAAAAAAACAGAACTGCATCAGTCAAATTTAATTCTCGTTTTGGTCTTCAACAAAGTAGTCTTATAGACACTGTAAATCACAACTTATGATTAGGACTTGAACTCTCGACCACCTGCTTTCTGGTGCTCGCTCAACCAACGAGCTTGCAGGGGTCCGCTGGTCAGCTAAAATCTTCTTTCAACAGCCTGTGCTATCCTACAATCAATAGCTTGTATGCAGGACACTGCATCAGAAAAAGGTTTTGCTCCTCACTGATTATGTTTTATAAATAGAGAAAACAAACAATGTCGGAGATTTCTGTTTCAGTTTTCTTGAAAGAAATAATTTCATTGCAGGAAGGTCACTCCTCTGAGCTATATTTTTTTGTGTGAGCGTCTAATGCCATCACGCCACACATTCCATTCTGTCAGTGAAGTGGGAAACATTATTTCCAAAAGAAAAGGTGGGATAATGTAACACAACAGTTGTATACACTTGACTTCGCCGTAGCTATCAGGCTAAGCCACCAGAATTTAACTGTAAGCTCATCAAATTCAAGGGACATTCAAGTAAATGTCCCTTAAATTCATTGAAGTGCGGTTAGCAGCAGCATATCCATGTGAATGTTGCTTTCTTATATAAAAAGCTTTAGTGTTCGTGACTCACCCCAAGCTGGGGGCCTGTACCACTCGCAATTCATTAGAGGTCGCCATTCTCTGTACAGGTCGCAAAGAGTAGACTTCTGACAACAATAATAGCGTGGAAGTGCCTCTTCATCTGTTCAATTTGAAGAAGAAAAAAAATTAATAATAATAATAATAAAAGCATTCTTTAAGATCTTCATGTAGAGGCATTGATTTTTGGGGTTTTATTTTACTTGACAAACTGTGGTATTTCAAGCTACTTGTAATTCGACTTGAAATTGCCAAGAGGGTAGGCAGGTTCTCGATAATTAAACAACACATTTCCTTTAAATATGTTGACAGTAGAACATCATCAGGTATGACAGACACTGTTTTCCAATATTTAATTAAATATGCATATAGGAAAAAAAAATCGAAATATACCTTAAATGTTACCTAGACTAAGTGTAGCATTAACGATCACCCATTGACTAAGTCCTTAACATAGACACCTCCTTGTAAAATGTACCGTAACGACCTTCTGGCACTTCAAATCTAGATGTTCTAATCATGCCCAGAACTTTTCAAGTACTTACTTTTCCACTGGTTGACAGAGTTGGCCCTGTAAAATATAGGCCCAAGCGGATACCTCTCAAAGACAGACGCAACCCTGGCACTTCGAACGTCGTACACAAGAGTCCGGCTGAACAGATTATAGCAGCACCGTGGGCCGGGGATCCAAGAAACCTGGAAGAGCCTGACGTAGCAAACGGCGGCTGCAGACAGGAGTGATTTTCCAAAAAAAGTATTATATTACAGAAGCATCTTGAAATATTGAACCCCTTGCTCCTTGAAAACACATTTAACACCAAATGAGGAAGGCAGTAGATGATTTCTCAAAAGAGCGTTAAAAGCCACCTGCACAATCTGGTTGGCTAGAAGCAACAAGATGTTTGGCAGTTGGGAGTTAGTGGACAGACCCACAGTGCCGACAACGACTTGAAGGCAGCTGGAGAGTGAGAATCCCCGGGGCTTGATCGCTTAACCCATCGTTGCCCGTCCTAAGTCGGGGCAATTGCATAAACTGGCATTGTAGATTATACACGGAGGATTCAAGAACCTGGACTTGATATAATGATCCATTTCTTCTGTGTTTGTGCACATCCAATAAAGATGTTGAGGCAGAAGAAGCCATGAAGCGGCTCTGAATTTTTTTAACTAAATGTTCACACAACTTGCCCATGAAAACGTACGGTTTGTACGTAACTACTGGGCAAATGAACCTGGGGATAAAACAATTTGGTCCTCAAAATATGCAGTTGGAATAATAGTTGTTATTCAAATGCGAATGTCATGTGATGCTCGCTTCCTTTGCTTACAAAACTTTAAAAAAGTAAGATTCAATTTGACAAATAGGCAACTTACGATATCCTGAATTTCCATCAGCGGGCAAGACGACTGATCGCGAGACCTCGGTGTATCTCCAATCAAATCTGGCGTTCCACAGACTGCATGGGCACGTGTCTGCGAACGGGGGATAGAAGATGCCAAATAGTGGATACGGTTCCTGGCGGTGGTACCAATCGTGGCAGGACAAACGTGGATTGACAAAACCGTCCGGGAGGCTGTCGAGTCGGTAGACCCAGCGTCCCGTCTTCCCTGTGTTGCCCACTATGCCACCGGGACGAAACCGTGATCCATCGGGTATGTCTACATACACAGTTTGGCCAAAGAGTCCGGAGGTGTAGCCCTGGATGACGTTCTGGTTGAGTAACAAACTAGCGTCCCAGTTCATGCCGCAGGGATCGTAATTGAAGACGACGAAAGCGCGGACTCCGTCCGTCACAAGCAAAGCTTGGAAGGTATTTGTCTCCTATTGAACATAACATATATATCGCACTCGTGAAATGTAAGTCTCGTATTAAAAATCCACCTTTTTTAACCTTGGTTTAGAAGCAAAACTCGGTTTCGTGACAGATCTTCAATGTAACCAAAACCCATCGTAAAATTTCAATTGAAAATGTAACAAGTCTTCAACCATAAAAGAGATGCTATTATTTCCTTTGCTTGGATAAACCCTTTCCTGCATATGATTATTGAAAAATACAAAAGTAAAAACTCCACCATGGTTGGTGCTCAAACAATTCATGGTACTCGTGCACAAGAAGAACAGGTCCTGAATTGCCTTAGCCATTTGTATCAAAACATCTTCAAGGCGTCAATCCTCTTCCATTATGCATTTTTAAACGTGATCCAAATATTAAATTTCTTATACGTTGGAAGACTTACTGCTGAAGGTGAAATGGCTTTTACATTTTTCCAGGTGATAGACAGAGCCCAGTTTGCAGAAAAATCACTGTGGTCATGGTGGTTGGCTGAAACTATGAGACTAGCAACATCCAGCATGTTCTGGTTGACATTTGGTTCATACTGATCGTACACCTGCCCAACAAAAGTAAGAACATGCACATAATTATAAACATGGGTGCAGCATAAACATAGCAATGGGGGTATTTACGTTTCGGCAAGGCAAAGAAATTGCCTAATGGATCAGATGGATGCATACTGGCTTTTCAACATTTTCTCTGTAAATGTAAGATGTTACGTGAATTTATTTTTACCCAGACCTTTCTGGAAGTGCATATTAAACAAACATTTTCAATACAGCTCCAATAAAATTCACTTCATCAAACTACATCATTCAAAAAACCAGTGAGGTAATTGGAATTCAGCGCAATATACACAAGGGCAGATCCCGAGCGCAATTTTGGGGAGGGGACAAAATAAATACAGCGCAGGGGTTAAGGGCCCGAAAAGTACCCCGGAAAATTATTTGATTCTAGATGCTCTGATGTGCGATCCGAGGCAATTCTGACATCTTTGATACATTTGTTTTAGCAAAACATGGTGGTGTACACAGTGGCTGCCTTTTTTTGGGGGGGGGATGCCATTGGCCCCCGTTGGCCCCCCCCCCCTCCCCGAATCCGCCGTTGAATATACACAACTTTAGTGGGAGACGTACCTGCCAAAACACATTATCCGTGGCAGTAAAGGCGTTGGCTTTGACGTCCGCCCAAAACGGGGTTATCATCGTCCTGTTATTGGGGAAAGTTTGACCCTGGGGACTGGGGAATGCTCGTCTATCAAGGCTTTGGTCGTTGGACAGAACAATCACACCATTGTCGGTAAACTGCAAAAATAAAGGATGCAATGATTCATAGACATTAATTCAGAAAGAAAGAAAGAAAACAACTAGAAGTAATGTTAAGGAAGTAGCCATGTTTGAGGTATGTTTTTTATATTTTAATTTGGTAACAATGGATACGCAAAAGATAAACATGTGCCCTCAACGTGGAACACAACTACTGCAGATTCAAAATGACTGCCGTGCCATAGGCTTATATGTCATGAATTGAAGTTAAAATGCTAAATTATTTACAGCAAACGTCTGCATTATTAATTCCATCGTAATGAGGTCTTCAAAATCTCTTGAACTCCTTCAAATTACCTGTTCAGTAACAAAATGTAATGGTCATTCAACAACCATGAAATTCGTTGAACTTTTGCGGAGATCGACGTGAAATGTTGTTATTGGTGAAATGGTGCAAATGAAATAATAACAAAGATACTGACTGGAGTAGGGATTTGTGGCTTCTGGCTAGCGCCCTTGAACAAAGAGATTCACTAAATGGGGAGCCGCCAACATAGGGCTGCATACTCGTTTGATATAACACCAGTACGGGTACTCCAAGGTTCGCAGGTTCAGACCCCGCTCCTTTTTTTGAAGATTTTTTGAACTTTCTAGACGGAAACCGATAGTGTTGTCCTGAGGGCATAGGTTTGAAACCCTCATCAGAGGATTAAATGAGATTACATCAAACAATGAGGTAAACAGTTCGTGTGACAAAAAGATTGCCTAGGGGTTGCAAATATGGCCTACTCACGTAGATCTTTTCATAAAGCTTGCTGCCGAAGGGAAAGAAGTTTGGTGGATAGATGGTAGGTGATATCAGATCCGTTGGTGAGTGTGGCTGCAGGAGAAATACACAAAGAGCCGATGCCAAATCAAAATAAAGCCACATTGATGTGCACGAAGGTGGGTAGGCTCCAATATGCACAAGGACGATTCAATCAATTTGGTTGGCAGAGCTGTTGTCATCATAAGTCAATTACAAGTCATCATACGTCAATCACAAGTCATCTAGTCCGTGGACTGGGACGAGGGAATTCCCCTGCCTATTAACTGTGACCTGAATTGTGATTGATTTCTGTTGACCAGTGATTGACTTGATTACATCTCAGAAAATTGGATAACATTCTTATGTACTGGCATGTCACAGGTAACATGTCATAGGAGGTCACTTTCCGCAGGAATCACACAATACTGATATATGCAGTCAACCAAAATCACTCTTTGAAACAAAGACAACAAAGTTAAGCTTGAACAATTGACAGCAGGCATCCTTCTTAACTTTCGTGCTTACAACATTCCACGTTAATACCTGGAGAACTGGAGTGTCATGGTCTAGCGGTTAAGAGCGCCGGAATCTCACTCTGGTGTTTCAGAGGCAACAGTGGCGTGACTTCGAGCCCGCCCTGTAGACACGTGTGCCCTTGAGCAAGGCACTGAACCATTATTGCTTCTTCTTTCAGATTGGACGTAAAGCCGTAGGTCCTGTGTGTTGTGTAATGCAATGCACGTAAAAGAGCCAAGTGACACATTATCGCTAAGAGAAGGCCGGTTTGCCCCGGTGTTTCTGGCCTCCTGTATAAACTCCCACGCGGAGTATTTGGGTGAAGAACAAACCAAGAACCAAGAACCAAGAATTGTGTCGGGCTTTTTTTATATTTCAAACACGTGCAACTCAAGACATACCCCTTGTGGTTCCATTGACAACAGGTTGTCTCCAATTTCTTCTCCAAATGGGACGAGATTGCCCTCTATACAAAAAAAATAACAATGAAAATCTAAAATAATAAACTACCCAATGTATAGTGACTGTCCTGTCCCAAGAGCGTAGACCATTCTGGCTCAAGGTGCTTGTCAATAAATTCATTTTCGACAACATATGGTTTCGAACCCATACGTTATTGAAGGGGTCCGTCTCGTTTGAAAGACTCCGTAGTCTTTATATGAAACCAGGATTCCATCATTTATACGTATAACGTATAGCAACATGTCACCGCTATTCCACATGTAACGCAAATAGAGGAAAAGTAACCATTTAAAACAGTTTGGACGCATTAATCCCTGATTCACTGATGTATGTAACTACAACTTCTTGTGGGAATTTATCCTGTAATTGTTAAGGAGAATTTTGTTGAACAATTATAGTACAGAAAGAGGGGTTATATGCATCGCATTAATCTATATGTGATTAGCCATCTTGGATGAATTGTGCACGACCGTCCTTTTTTGTGTCCCAAAACCTAGCTTTTGATGATTGCTATGATTGCCACGACATGTTTTCACATTATCCCTTGTGTGCAAATCTCAAATTCATGGGCTGATTGGGGGGAAAAAAATGTGGGGTTCATTTGTGGTCTTGATCTGTTGTAATCTTGCTCCTGCTTCTATTCATGTTTAGTTTTTAAAGTTATATCCTTAGCCACTTGATGATACGTGTGTCCATGGCAAGACACTTAACTATGTGTATCTCTTTACACTAAGGAGAATAACCGAGTGTCAATGTTAATCGAGATCAGATCGCGCTACATCAGCATCACACAATTATTAGTATGTGAAATATCCACAATTTTAAAATTGGTACTAGCCGCAAAACCTAAAGCAGGGTGGCCCGCCTTCCAAAAACCCTTCGGGGAGAGCACTGTCTTACCCATCACAATGGACGTGAAGTTCTTTGACTCCGCACACCCAACATCATTGACAGCACGGCATGTGATGGTATGTGGCCCTACACCAAATACACCTCCTGCAACACCGACACCAACGCCATCACCAGAATCTGTGCAATCGATGGTGACTTCACCAGCGTCCATGGCATGAACCTCGGTCCATGTCACTGTAGATGTGTTCATGCCTGGATCCGTGCACTGATCACCGACTGCTGGTACTATCACAGACGGGAATTCTATAAGGAAACAAATTATCAAAGTTGTAACTCTTGCTGCATAACATTGACATTGAAACTGACTTTCTCCAGCATTTCCAAACCTTTATTTTAACTGCTTCAGATTTTGGCGTTTATTTCAACAATTTGAATTGAATCCACCAACAAAAATATGTTTGTAACTGTTTAGAGCAAAACGTCGAATATCAACTGTTGTAGCCATTTTGGACAACAGCAAATGAAATCATTAAATGAATTCATTAAATGGTAACCTGTTTGAAGTACCAGTCTGAAAACTTACACAAAAGACTGCATGGTCATGATGTTGTCTTTGCATTATACGGGTAAAGTAGAGGAAATAATCATGGTGCTCTTGGTGATGTTGGTGTGTATGGGTAGATGATGATTGAGACAATAATGATGACAATGATGATGACTAGGATGGCTACGATGATAAATGTTGGGACGGGGATCGGAATGATGTCTTTGATGATGTCGGTGATTTTGATGATTTTAACATTAATATTGTTAATGACAAGACGACGAAGAAGGTCGTGACAATAATTATGATCGTGATGAAAATTATGATAATGCCGTTGATTATTATTAAATGGAAAGAAAATAATGTGCCTTATGCACTTAACGAAGTTTGAATTGTCAACTAATAGTCCCAGTTTGTTCACACCCTGAAAATAGCACCGCTCTACTCGGGCTGACACAGGCGAACAGACAGCCCTTTTTGTGTTTATACGCAACCCGATCCCGCTAGCTACGGCCCATCATGACAAACATCGCAGGTGGGTAATCAAAAATCACATGAAAAGAACAACAGGCACTGAACACGCACAGCGGCATTAATCGGACTATGATGATGTCGGTGATTGGGTTGATGTTAACATTAATATTGATGATGACAAGATGACGATGCAGATCGTGACAATCATTATGATCGTGATGATAATAATGACAATACCGTCGATTGTTTTTTTATAGACGGAAAATGATTTATCCACTTAAGGACGTTGGAAAGATTCTTAATCTGAATGAAAAGTTAATCAAATGGTATGGCCGAAAATGTTGGTAGATGAGCTCAAATTAAACAAAGAAGAGCACAAAAGAATTACCTGAAATGCTAAACGAAGTTAGGCAGTCTGGGAAGGCATTAGTTGCCGAGGAGCAGACCACATGATGCGTCCCAACACCAAACACACCCCCGGTAGTCGCCACAGTGGCTCCATCCAAGGAATCTGTGCAAGTTACGTCGGAGCTAGTACCCGAGGGGCCGAGCGTCCAACTGATCTGCACGGACGACTGTCCGTCGGCAAGACAGCGATTTTCCACTTCAGGACACTGCAGAGTGTTACTGCCTGAAGAATAAACATCGAAAAACTGATGAACCTCCCCCTCTCTCTTACAACTGTAGCTACGCCATTACAACAGTCAAAATCAATCAATCAATCAACTCTTTTTAACAGTTAACAATTCCCTGGTTACTTTGATATAGTCGTGTTTTATGTATGATTAATATGCCAGATGCATGCCCCAGCAGACCTCCATTGTATGTTGATTGCATTTGACTAGTCACAGTGTTAACACAAAATGTGGTCTGACTGATTTTGTAGCCGGTATACAATAATGTATGGAGGGCACGTGGAAGAAATGTTTACTGTGTACAAGGATTTAATTAATTGAAAGAGGTTGATTGTATGTAAAGATTGTACTGAATGGACTTGTCTAAATTAATGATGCATCTTCTAAGGCATTCTAAGTTTTCTATCAGATTTGGACACAATAAGCTTACCGCTGTCACAGCGTGGCCCCGAGTGCCCAGGATCGCAATGATCGACATCTGTGCAGTTTTGAAATGGTGTGCCTGGTCCTGTGCACTCAACTCCCTCAGCTGATTCTGTTTACATAACATATACAATAGCCATGGCAGAACAGAAACGTAAACATTTAAAAACATTGTTTTTGGGGAAAGGATCTGTGACATATAGCTTCCTCGGCCAAATTCATATTACTTCATAATATGACCTTTAGTGTAACAGTTTACGAACACCTGTGCCTTTTTGTTGCTTTTTTTAGGCATATCTCTGTTGATGTTAAAAAACGCCATCAGTGAGTGTAAAATGTTGCTTTATTATTGAGTGTCTTGTGGTCAGCCATGACAGTACGGACGTTATCCTGACTACCTTCAATCTATCTTCAATTTTTTCAATCTACACACAAATCTTCTCCAAGACTTTCACAGTGTGGAGCAACCCTGACTTAGACAAGCTTTCCACGAAACTATTTTTTTTGTGTCTGATCTTTCCTTCATATTTTTTTAAATAATATTCATCTTGTTCCGATTATTGAGTTCCATTTGTTTTTTAACTTACGAGAACAGTCATGGCCGCAGTTTCTGTAGAAACAAGTGCAGTCGAGCCCTTCGTCTGACGTACAGATGCAGTTTGGTGGGGATCCGGTTTCTTCACAGAATGTTCCATCTGTTGTAATAAAATAAACAAAACGTTCACATGTACACTCTGTTAACAATTTTGGCGTTGGTATGTGTAGAATGGGCACCATTTTCGGAAAAAAAATATTTTCAAAGGGTAGTTGGGACAAAACCCTACCTTCACTTGGAGCTATAGGTTTTGCTCATTATATCGATAGGTACTTTTTTCGGGTGATTACCAATGTTTCTACTTGCTTTTCAGGCCTTGTCATTCTTTTTCTCTCTGAATCGACATTGTCCGGGCAACTACACTCTTCTTAAAACTCACGAGACTTTATGGTCTTGTAACTCTAACATTGCTCTTGGGACTTCTGGTTGTCGCACTTACGTTGGTCGGGGCGGGGGCAAGTCTCAAATTAGGTTATGGGATGGGCTTTTGCGGTGAGATTTCTTATGTTGATGGAATCTATCCTATTTTTGAATGTATTGACATCCGTTGCACTTCTTGTGTCAAGATCAAGCAGGTTCCATTCTGGGATTGTCTTTTGGGAAAAAGAGTGACATAATATAAATTATCGCACACGTCAAGCTGCACCTACCGGAAACTTCTGCCACCGTCACGTTTGTATCACAGTCTGCAGTGTTGGAATTGTCAGTAGCGGTGTAGCGGACCATGTGAGGAGATGCTCCCAGACTGAGAGTCGTGGTGTCGCCCACCTCGTATATCGAGCCGCCAATGTTTATGCTGATGGTATACTGGCCGGAGTTGTCGGATGCAGACTGGACGTCTGGCAAGGAGACCGTTGAGTAGCTCTTCCTGCAGTCTGTGTAGACTGTGAAGTCGGCAGGGCAAGTGATGCTGGGCGGTTCCACATCTGGGAAGGACCGTACAAATCAAACTTTGCTGAACATTTAGTCATTTTTGCCTCTGACAAAAATCCAGCCAGGTTAGAAACATTTGTTCCTATAGAGGACAACTACTCTAAGTTTTAACTTCAGGTAAATTCGGTCAGGTAGTTTGAAGCAGTTTTATGCATTAAAAAAATAATAATAATGTAGTTGAACCTTACATAATTAAAAAAGAAACAAGTTATCCATATACTGTTCAAATTTGAAAGATTTTTGTAAGGTCGGATCCCCATTCTACAGTGTTAGATATAGTCAGTAGGAGGTGAATTTATGTATACCATTCATCAAATTTTGTACAAACACATTGATTTATTAACTGATTTTATTAGTGACTGTTGTTATCAATGCCTGCATGACAGAATGTTTCTGGAGGTTGATATTCCCCCACCCTATCTTCAGACTGCAAGCAATTTTGACAATAGAAAGTAGGAGGTCGTGAGTTCGAGTCCCACCCGACTGATTTTTCCCCCAAGTTTCACTCAGGAGGTAACACACTGAGTATACAGTGTTCACACGTCGGTGAAGGCAAAGCCTAATATTGATTTACATTACCCCGACGCAAGTTCCTTCTTAATAATGTATTCTTGTTTATTCACCAATACATGTACCTATTTCCATATAAACCATGCGATTGGGGGACATGATTTTCAAGTTACCTGTGCAATACACGCCGTTTCCTGCATATCCAGGTCTACAGGTGCATGTGAAGCTCTCGAAGGTATCATTGCAGATTGCATTGTCATCGCAGTTGTGCAACGGCGCATCCGGGTTACATTCATCGACATCTACAGGATGTATGAAACATAAGACCAAATTGTAATACTCCTTCCACTAAATATCTTTACACTGTAACCATTAGGAAGCAAAAACTTGATGGTTTGGACACATATATATGGGCAAAGAAATTAAAAAGCAGAAGAGAGAAGTGTTTCATAAGGTGGTTATATACCACAGTTTTGTTTTGCTATAATATTCAATTTGCTGGATAGCCGTGTTGATTGGTTCAACCCTTAGGGGGGGGGGGGCTGTGCCCAAAAAAATTTCTACCTCCCCCCCCAAAAAAAAAATAAAAAAAAAATAAAAAAGGAAAAAGAAGGATTGTGATGTACATGGTCTCTAAAGAAGGAAGAAGAAAGAGAAGTGACAAGGGTGCAGGTGCAATATAGTGTGAATTGTTTTTGATTTTAGGATTTTATTGGCGCTCCCCATTGAATGTATGCCCCCAGCCCCCATTGATTCGGAGGCCTAGTGTCTGGAAAAAAATAAACGGTCAACATTTCAGCACGCCTCCCTGGGAAAATTCTGTTCAACCACGTCCACATAGAGTGCGCGTCTCGCAAGTGGGCCGTCTGACAGACAGCACAGTCGGTGTACTAATTAACCAGATACTTGTCTAGTAAACCCCTGAGAGGAGGGAGAAGAAAGGAGGGTGTTAATCGATGCACTCTATGCGGACGTGGTTGACACCATCAGAAAGCCATCTGGCATATTTTAACTTCATCAAACCCCAACTGTTCCCTTGGCCTCATTTAAGGTAAAACGAGTTCGAAGTTGTATTGTTAAGACTGTTTTTTTTTTTTTAATATATGCATACATATGCATTTTTTTATCAATGTGTCTCCAAAAATGCCAACTGCCTCTGACCTGGTTGTACGGTAGTAGTTGGCATCCGTGCGCCCTGACAATGCTCAATGTAGTCTGAACAGCAGTCTCCGGTCAGTTCGCACGCAGCGTCGCACCAACAATCTCCGGTCCGAGTACCGTCTAAAAAGCACCGACCGACACAGCTATCTATATAAGAAGGAAAAGAAGACATTTATGTTGGGGCATAAGCATCTAATTGTACCAGTAGGATCATTTTTCGAATGGATGCAGCATAAGAAGACCCAACTTCGGCAATAATTTCTGTTTTTCAATACTCATTGTCTACAAATAGATGTGCGGACTACATACTCAGTTTTCATTCAAACTTTAAGTTTGTTTAAACTGTTACTGATCGTCATTTTGGTTAAAAGTGACACACAGAATAATTAAGAAATCCCGAAAAAAATCACGTTCTTTTTTAATGTTTTTGTCCTCACTTTATCTCTTTGAACCTTATTGATATGAATTAAACGATCGTTTCAATTAAAAATAGCACCCATGTGATTTCTACTTAACACAGGCCTACCGCAATTTTGTTCGTCCTTGTCGTCAAAACAGTCCAGTTGACCGTCACAGCGCCAACTCCCATCAATGCAGACAGAGTGACCGCAGTCAAAGTTGCGCCACGAGCATGGTAGGGTGTCTTGAATAAAGAAAGGAACACAAAATATATTTCACTGCAATTTGGGGTCGAAAAGCAAGAGCTAAGCCTAACGCTAATGTTGTTCAAAATTCATTACTAAAAAAGTATTAATACATTTTTTTTGGAAATATTCTGTTGCAAAATTAGACGTCTTATTAATCAAACCACTCCCTCTAGTTTGTCGAAACTTTTTTTTAAAGCAATTTGGATTTCTTTTGTATTCCCAACATTTTATTATATCCTCTGTACCCTTTTTTATTTGTACTAAGTACATAAGGTATATGTGTCTGGTAACTCGGTTTTGGTTTTGACGAAGTGACAAATCCTGATTTGTTTGGTACAGTCGCCTATTCACAAATCTGTGTTCTATGCTGCAAATGTAATTTTTGTTAATTTCATACTCTTTAAGCTTTTATAGGGGTGTTCAAAAATTGGACTGGTCGCATCAGATATACATTTTCCATCTCGGTTAGAAAATCCGGTGTCTTTAAACGTGATATTCTCCAAACTCTGTTTTGCTAATGTGCGGGTCGATGTGTCACTTCGTTGAAAACTGGAGGGTACGCTGCATGAGATGCTTTATCTCTTCAAAAATACAGAAAATGCACAAACACGTATACAGACACACAGTCGTGAATTTCTATACGACCGAGGACAATTGTTTGTGTTTCCCTTTGCCCCTGTAATATGACACTCTTCCTTAGACTAAGCACATAACCGTATACGATCGAGGACCGTTTTCAACAAAAGAACCAACACTCGAGGACTGAAAGGATCTTTTGGTTCTCCCTTTGTGTGTCTGTCCTCTATCATAAAGCCAAACATGTACAGAAAGCATGTATGCTTACAAGTTGATGGTACACTAGAAGCGGTCAAGTCAAACCCCCAAACCCAATTCTTGTCAGAATCCAAACTGAGCCACATCGTCCGGCCATTGGAAAGTAGATTTGGTGGAAACCTCCACCGGTGTGA
The DNA here is from genome assembly GCA_029964075.1 of Patiria pectinifera. Classification (NCBI taxonomy): domain Eukaryota; kingdom Metazoa; phylum Echinodermata; class Asteroidea; order Valvatida; family Asterinidae; genus Patiria; species Patiria pectinifera. The sequence goes on along the minus strand of CM057138.1, from coordinate 14,524,735 downwards.
AACATAGAACGTGTCGTTAGCGCCGCTGTCTCCTGCCTTGAATGTGCCACGCTGAGAAGAACCTGAAAAATCGTGGAAAGTGACTAGAACCCTTCGATTCGCCTCTGTCTGTATGGTCCAGGTTGTTTCCAGGTTTCTCGGGTAGCGGCTGCGATAAAACGGAGATGTTATCCGGGCAACTTCGTTCGCATCGAGAAATATCGTGCGATCTGACGACAAAGAAAAGAGAAAAAAATACTCCTTCAACATATTTTTGAAAACTGTGCCTTCCATGATGCTGACCTATGGCACCAAACAAATACCAATAAATAAAAAGAAGTATTCTTTTATTTTTCAATAAGAATCAAATATATAACATTAACCTGATGGGGAAAAGAATACATGGTCGTTAACAATATGGAGTGAAAATATTAATTAAATGATAGGCCTAATCGTTTTATCGAAACACAAATGTTCTTTAAATATCATGATTTCCAGCCTAGCGTTGGGCCTATTGTCACAAAATCGGATTATCTGTTTTGAATCAGGTCAGTATGATGAAAAATCAACACAGACGATTCCTGGTTAATCTTTTTGGAGTCACAAATCACATCTTAACCCCCCCCCCCAAAAAAAAAATCTGATGGTTGTTGACAAAACACTATCGGTGTCAAAGCACTACATTTCTTACTTTCACTTGTTTAAAAGTCATTTCTTTTTGTCATAACTTCTACACAATTTAGTTGACATGAAAACGTGAATAAATTTTGTTTTAGTTGTGTAGCTGTAATAATGCAGTAATACTTTTTTCTCAATAGCATGGCAATTATGTTCTTACTGTCACAATCGAATTCATCACTTCCATCCAAGCAATCAGTTACTGCGTCACACTTCGAAGAATTACTTATGCAGACTGAATGTCCACAGTCAAACTCGTCAGGAGAACACGTCAATTCCTCTGTAAGACAAGAAAATAACAGTGAATAGATACAAGTTAGCCAGTTGCATGATGAAGGTTACACCACAACAATTGTATAATAAAAGTTAAATAGTAAAGGTTGTATGCAAAAAAAAAATAAGCAAAGTGTTAACATTCTAAAGAAAAGCATCAACACGTCTTCTCAAAAAATCATTTTACATACTTTTATTTGAATAATTGCAAGTTTCCAGAACTGTCTTTGATAATGTGCTAACAGCTGTACTAGCCAAAAATGCCTTTCGGTAAATCCATTACGCAGTTTACATGTATATTCGAAAGCAAGGACCTAATTCCATGGCTCTGCTTACCAAAACTACCAAAAACCAAAACTCCACTTGTACTGTACCAGAAGCGTTTGTACGTTCAGTTAGGATATCTAAAGAGTTAACAATGATTTTGAATTACAGGGTGAGTAAAAAAATGCAGAACCCAAACCCCCCAAAATATATTTCATATATAAAAAAGCGTGTAGCATCGAAGGTAATAATGACTGGAAAGCTAATTTGATAAGCTATTTTTAGATGAACAAAAATTACTGAAATTGCTCAATTGGTTAAAAGAAAATCACCATTTACAAGCAATGACACCAAACCTGTTTCATCCAAAAAAAAACACAATTCGTTTGTGTATTCCGACTGTTTCGAACAACAAAGAAAATTACACAGAGTTCTTGTTTCACCAACTGTCAACAACAGTTGTAGTCCACAATATCTTTATTAACAACCCTGGTTAAGCAAACAATATGGTTTATACAATCCATTTTTTTTTAAACACGGGTCTTGAAAAAGACTTTGTTGAATATTTGCAACTTTGAAACTGCGGTTTTATCGCCGGTGATGTTTGAAGACAATTATGACGATGTTTCTTGAAATCGCATTTTTGGACGAAAGAGGTATTAGGCTCATTGTGTTTAATGATGATATTTTGTTGAACAGATTAAGCAATTTCAGTATTTCAGTATTGTTCATCCAAAAGTAGCTTATGAAATTGGCTTTCCATTCATTAAGTTTGGTGCTACATAGTTTTCTAACTAAATATGAAATATAATTTTGGGGTTTGGGTTCCGATTGTTTTGGACTCAATTATGCTTCCTTACATTTTGCCTGCAACCACAGATTCTGTGCCAAACAAGATTGATTTTTACTAGCGCTGTTGGCACAAAATGGTGTCATCAGAAGCGCATAATTGTGTGGTTCGCAGAGCCATGACATTGAACCCTGCAGCTGCTTGCTTTACCTGTAGCTGGCACGCTGGCAACAGACAACAAAAAACCGCGATCATTGATACTGCTATCTGATTTGAAAGTAAGCCACATCACCGGACCACTGGACAGCAGATCAGGTGGAAACCTGTACCAACTCCATCGGAAGAAGGCGTTGTCTGTGCTCCTGTTGCCGTCTCCTGCCTGGACAAAGTCAGTCAGATGCTCGGTTCGGAAGTCGGAGAAACGGACGCGAATCTTGCGGTCTTCTTCGGTGTAGATGATCCATGTTATCTCGATGTTATATGAATACCAGGGATAGTCTGTAGACCCAAGCTCGGCTGTTTCCGTTACCCCAAGGAACACAACACGATCTTTGTCTGTGGAGTCAGAAATATAGGTATTTGTAGTTTGAAGAGCCCGTTTGTATCTTTACATTCTTAAATAGTTAGAATGTAAACTTTTAAAGTAAATGAGGCATGTCGCCTTCTTGTATGTCTTCTATTCAATATTTCTCATTTGTTTTGCCAGAAAATGGAGGGAAAAACCTCTGAAATGCAGTGGCCTTGGGAAAAATGTTTATACACAGGTCATTAAAAAGAATTCCAATTGATTGAGTAGATTTGCCTGTAAGGGTTTCTTTGAATTGCATTACAAAATGTAACTAAATGAATAATAAAAGAGATCACAACTAGAAAACAAAAATAACACCATTGTGAGCACTGACCAGATACGAGTTTTGTTTGGCAAAAATAATACAACTTTGCTCATGACATGATCAATGTTAAATGAATTATTTACCACAGTTATGCTCGTCACCCTCTGCAACTAACAAGCAATCAACTCGGCCGTCACACTTCCAAATGTCAGGGATGCAGACAGAGTGATGACCACAGTCAAAGTCACTTGGGGAGCACGACATCAGGATTTCTGCAACGATACCAGACGTCTGTTAATTCACCGATCTCGGTTACATCACAGACAATTTAAAAGAAACGGCAAAGAATCATTTGTCATTGACGTTATAAGTTAATGGAATATTTCTAACCACAAATCTTGGCATCAAAAGCTTGTCATTTAGCCTGACAACAACGTGTCAGCGTTCATTTACAAACTAACCTGAATAGTCACATGATCACATGATTTGTCATACATTGAGTGAGAACAATGTAAGTCAGCTCAAGTAGTTGTTTCCATTTTCAGGATAACCGAAGAGGTTGTATATATTCAACAACTTGCAATAGAAATTTACAACAAAGTACATGTACGGCCCGGTACATTGTCTTACCTGAAGAAGGTACAGAAGAAGCCTCTAACGAAAATCCAGAGCTGCTACCATACCCGTCAGAGGTAAATCGAAGCCACATGTCGCTGCCAGTGGATAGAAGATCGGGAGGCGTTCTGTACCCATGCCACTTAAAAAACTGAGAGTTGGCTGCAATGTTACCATCTCCTGCACGGAGAACATCACCATCGTAGTACATGTAAGAAGAGATTGCAAAGCTGGAGAATTTAATCCGAATCTTCCAACCCACTTCGGTTTGGACGATCCAAGTGATATTAAGGTTGTTGGGGTAGCTGTTTGGATATGACGTCGAAGTAATGTAAGCTGTCTCATTGGCCGCAATCAACAGCAAACGGTCTTTATCTGAAAAGAAAACCAAAAACAATGGCTTACTTTCTGTCCTTTTCAGACAAAAATTATGATCTAGGCCAAAAAAAAAATAGTCGGTCTCTGGTCAGCGCGCGCGTCGATTTTAATCATGCGCGTCAATCCTTTTTTTTCCCCAAAATGATCCGCGGAAGCTCGAACAGCGCCCTCTATTGCAACACCCTCTCAAATTGTTTACCAAAGAGCACCAAGGAATGGGAAATTGCACCAAGGCAAATGATCGAGGGCACCAAGGCAAATTATGGAGGACACCAATGTACATGAGGACACCGAAAAAAGGAAAATAGTACCCCACCTTGTCTGTACAATCCAAGCTTGAAAAAAAGCAAAACAAAAAGAAAAATAAATAAAGCCGCGTCGCCGCATCAATTCCGGAACCTTGGTTTGACCAGAGACCGGGTATTTTTTTGGCCTAAATCTGATTTTTTTTTTCTCACCAATTTCTCTCAGAAATTTGCTTTACCAAAACAATAACTTTATTATTACCGCAGTCCAACTCATCATTGCCATCTACGCAGTCTGAGGTGGTATCACACTGCAAGGCGTGTCTAAGGCAGACCGAATGTCCGCAATCCACGTCACTCAAGGAACAGGTCAGAGATTCTGAAAGTCAAAGCGAAGAAAATCAATGAAAACTAGAGGTTGCGGTTGTGAAAAACTACGGAGCTGTTCCCAGTTTTGTTTACCCATTGGACCAAAAACAAAATGATTTAATAATAAAAAAAGAAACTAATTATATTGAAATTATTACTTTTAAAAATTGCACTTCCGGTACAACCGGAAGTAAGGGTCACATGACCTTGTCATACACATTTTCATTTGTAACACTCTCCTGTCTATTTATTTACCAAGTTTGAGATCAATAAGTCAATTAGTTTTAAAGTTAATGGACTAAAAAGATTGCCTCATTAAATATTCATGACGTCATAACATAAAAACATTAAACTGCTCATTAATGATAATGCTACATATCTATCCTTTAATACTAATATAAGCTGTCAACCCAATCAAATTTATAATTCATTAGATATGCTAATTAGGGTCTTAAATTAACACTTCCGGTTACACCGGAAGTGGAGATCACATGACCCGGACATACCAATTGTTATGTATAACACTTCCACGTTTGTATGCCTGCCAGGTTTGTGATCAATTGGTCAAATGGTTCTATAGTTATAAGAATGTAAAGATTGCCTCATTACATTTTCATGACGTAATAACATGACAATCATTAAGTGCACAGTAATAATAATGCAATATAATTATCTGTCAATATAGCTTTGCATTTATGTGAAGTTTTAACCCAATCAGATTAATAGTTCTTAAGATATGATATAGGGCCTAAAATTACCACTACCGGTAAAACCGGAAGTGAAGGTCACGTGACCTTGACATATCCATTTTTATCTATAAGACTTCCCTTTCTGTATACCTACCAAATTTGAGATCAATCGGTTAAATAGTTCTATAGTTATAAGGCTGTAAATATTGAACCTATAAAAAGATGTCACAGATGTTACAACAAGGGTAATTATCAGATAACTAACCTCGGCTTTGCCTCGGATTATTATAAGCATTCCAGACTCCACTGTGTTTAACACCTCTCAAACACACATTTATTCCCTTATTAAAGTTGACTAGATTTTTTATATTCGTTGAGGATGATTTTTCCAGTTTTGGAGGAATAATACCGCTACATTAAAGAGCGCACCCAGAATTACAACATCATATTTGCCAGATGTAACAAGAACAGGAAAACGTGGACCTCAAATAGAATGATCCACAGATATATGCCTACCAGTTAACGGGACGCTCGTAGCCAGTATGCCGAAGTTGTATGAGCTAAACGACTTTCCGTGCTCGAAGGTAACCCACAACTTATTCCCGTCTGACAGCAGGTCTGGGGGCAGATGTGTATAATAACTGCTATACCTTCTCCATTCAAAAAAGACATTTGTGTTGTTGGTACTATCGTCACCATCACCGGCTCGCAATACGTAGGGTCCATTCAAATAGAAGTAACCGTTGGGATAAGTGATGAGAATTTCCCGGTCTTGCACAGTCTGAATGAGCCACACGGAGTTAATGTGAACGGATGAAATTGATATGGCGGCTGTTTCATTGGCACTGAGGAATATTTCATGAGTACCTGTCAAAAAAATGGGAAAAAGGAAAGGTCTAAATTTCAAAGTGAATGGCTATGACGTGTAATTTACCATATGTACACCGGCCCAATACATGTATGCGAATAAAACATTGCTGTAGCTGACTTATGACCACGAATTCAGGTTATAACGTGAATGCCATCCATAAACCTCACTACAAAAGGGAAAGCCAATCTGACTGTCACAAAACGTGTCATGTAAAGTCACTGTGAATTACAGTCAACTTTTGCCATTTGCAATTTATGTCACACATTTCTTGTACATTTGCGCTCCCATGGCATATGGACCATCCCCCGCCACGTAATTAGGCCTAAGTATTGGAGGTGTAGGCCTACCGGCGACAGTGGCGTAACCGGGTACTGGGGGATGAGGGATGACTAAATACAAAAATTGCCTGGACGTGGAAATTCGAAAAGGGGAGGGGATGCTTGCTTCACACCACACGATACCGGCTCAAGCCCGCAGCCACCTTTCCGATTTTGCCGGTTCACAAGATCATCGGGCCAGTGTGCGATGACGATTCGGACTGATCTGACCGTAAAGGTGGCGACCGGATGAAATCAAATATGTTTGGTTTTTTTTTTCGCATCCGATTTCACTGGAAGCAATATTTATGTTAACCAATCAGATTCACGAAGAAAGCCACGTGGTTGTCATCATGGGACTGGTCATCATGTGACTGATCATCATGTGACCGATGAAAGGACTGAATCGGGCATGTGTGTGGAAAATAACGTTGCGGTCTAACGCAGCGGTGAAAGTGATGGGGCGATCCGGAAATTACAGGTTAAATCGGGAAGGTGTGCGCCGGGCTTAATTGACAGCAATGTAACTGAGGTCAACTAACTGGGGGGTACCCCGAGCCGGGAGGTATAGTTACGCCACTGCCAATTCGTCACCGACACCACGAAGTAGCACGGCCGTGTGTTAAACCATATTTTTTTTTTCGGTTTTCAGTTTATTACATTTTTAAACATTATTCATCAAGGCCTACCACTGCGTGAAGTTTCAAAGCTTCCAGAGCTTTGCTTTAATAATTACGCTAATTATTTATGGCAACTTTTGCGCGAAAGTGACGAAGTAGTACTCTAGTTCCAGTTACCATTGTAATGCGTGGTGCGTTCTGTGCTTAAATGCGAAAAAAAGTTTTCACAAAGTAGCACTCTCCTTGTCTGAGCGCGCGCGCTAACCTCCGTTTTCACGAAGTAGCACTCAAGTAGTGTTGTTGTAATATACTGAAGCGTACTACTTCGTGAAAACAAAAATGTATAGATTGCTACTTAGTGTGTCACTGACGAATTGATGAATCCCATAAAAAAAATATAAAGGGGGACTTACCACAGCCTAGTTCATCGCGTCCATCCAAACAGTCTGACACGTCATCACACTGCCAGGAAGAGGCGATACACACAGAATGCCCACAGTCAAACTGGTAAGGGGAACATGTCAAGTTGTCTAGGACAAATGGGTGACATGAAAGGATACATTTTAGTGACAGAATCGTCGTGTACACATTTCAAAATGATAGGCTCACATGAAACTTGGCAAATTGCCCCCACCGTCTGGTTTTACTGCGCTAATGAGGACTCTTATTGTTCCCTTCAAGCGTGCCGCTTCAGCTCTCTCTATACCTCAAAATTTAATCTAATTGGGGCAGTTTGTAATTGGATGAACTACCACCAACAACAGAAAATAATTCACTTGACTGAACGACGTTAGATCTGCCCCAACCATGGAAAAAAGAACAACCAGCGGCCCAAGATTTGTTTATGTCCAGTAATGGACTCGTTTTCTTTTTCTCTTTTTGTTGTATCGTTACAATTGGTGCACAAATAATGGAAATCCTAAATTGTCGGGCTGTGCACATTATGCATTGGGTGTATGTGCAGTGTATATGTGTGCGATGCAGAAGAGGCATGCAGGCAATTGTATGCACTCGCAGCTGCGGATCCGGGGGGGGGGTTACATTTTTTTTATAGAAAATATTGAAAATAATTTGAACCGCCCCCCCCCCTGCCCTTACACCCCCCAAATTCTGACAATTGTATTGGTAATAATTACCGCCTGTGCACACAATTCGGTCAGACCCAGCTGGGTTAGGGGGGTATTTGCAAACTAAAAAAAAATATATTGTTGAAGATCGTCGGATTTGAACAGCGCCCCCCCCCCCCCCGAAAGTGTGCTACGAGCACCTCACCCCCACCTCAAACCCCCACCCCACCCCACGACCCCACCTAATGATTTAACACAGACCAAGTGTCTGGAGAAAAACCCTACCTACATGTCAGCATTGATTTGCTTATGAACCCCCCCCCCTGCAAAAATCCGCCCCCGACTCGGCTCACAGACCACTGCCCCTGTATACCCTGGCTTTTAAAAGGCAAAAAATCACTTCATGTTTAAGCTGTTTGTCTGAGTGGATTCTTAAATTATAACATGACAAAAAGGCGAAATCTTTGTTTAGAAATTGCAACCTCCTTGTTGTTCCATCAAGCAATACCGTGCAAAGAGTCGCATGAAAAGGTCAGACCATAAATCTGTTTGAAATTTCCACAAGAACTTACCAGAGGCAGGTACGCTCGATGCCGTCAGCAGAAACCCTTGATATTGGTAATTTTCGTCAGCAGTGAACCGAAGCCACATGGTATTTCCAGCTGACAGCAGATCGGGCGGGTTTCTGTACCAACTCCACTGGAAGAACATATTGTGGGCGCTACTGTCACCATCACCGGCCTGGAAGACGTCATACCAATACTCGGTATAAAACTGGGTGAAGGAAATGCGGATCCTGCGAGCTTCTTCGGTTCGGATGATCCACGTTATCTGGATGTCGTTGACGTAGTAGCTCGGGTATCTAGTCGAGGCAAGCTCAGCTGTGTCGTATGCCCCAATGTAGACGATACGGTCCTCGTCTGCGTATTAACATTCAAAGGAAATGTTTAGAGAGAAAAACATATGTTTAAGCGCAAATTTCACTTTTTTTTCCTTCTTGCACACATAGTTCTATTCAGAGAAATCAGAATGGTGCAGAAACACGTTTTTCCACTTAGTCATAACAGACGTCTTCCTTTGTGAATAATACAAGAAAGTTGGTTATTTAGCTGATGTACTGGATGTATAAAACTAGTATATCCAGAATTGATAAGTAGGTAAAAATTCTGAACTTGAACATTGTCTGTGTGATTGCATCTGAAAGGGTGCATAAGCGAAGCCAGCGGGGTGGGGTGGTAAGGGGGTATTTCCTCCCCCCAATATTTTGTAAAGACTTCCTTTTTCCATTCAAATGCCCTTTTTTGAACGGGCTTACCCCCCCCCCCCTAATGTGTAAATAGTGCCTTTTTTTCTGAACAACTTAGTGCCCTTTTCAAAAAAGAAGTGGTGCCCGTTTTTGTGGCATTTGCCGTTTTGGGTGCCTTTTTCAGAATTTCGCACATGTATCGCCCTGAAAAGCACCATATATTGGCATTTGTGTGCATAATTGTCGGTTTTGAACAGCTCCCCCATTGACAGATTGTACCACTCAACACACAGTGCATTGTTAGCTGATTTACTAAAGATCCCATTTCTTGTGCAAATTTCTACTACTCTTAAAATATATTAAACTATTTGACATCCCTTTTTGGTTAATCTTATTGAAAAGTGCACTTCTTTAAACATTACAAAAGTTTTCATGTTATTTTCTGACAAATGAGGGCGCTGTTGCTGCGATGTCATTTCAGGAAGACACTGCTCATTTTAGGGGTTTTCTGTTCAAATTGTGAACCAACAATTTGCTCATTGAAAACATTTACGAGAAAACTTTGCTCATTGGCCTTGCGTCATGCACTGAAACAACAACAAATCACCACCGAAAAGAAAATGTACGTTGCAAATTTTGGTGCTGAAATAGCTGTAACATTAAGGTTTCTGTCTGAAATGACATCACACTTTTGCTCTACTTGGTACTTGGTTGGCTCTTCTCCTAAGGACTTCCACAAGGGAGTATAATTAGGAGGCCAGAAACACCGGGGCAAACCCCTTCTCTTAGCGATAAGTGTTACTTGGTTTTTTACGTGCGTTAGGCCTTATACAACACACGGGACCTCCGGCTTAACGTCATATCCGACGGACGAAGCAATAACGGTTAAGTGCCTTGCTTAAGGGTACAAGTGTGGGCTCAAACCCACGCCACTGTTGCTTCTAACACCAGAGCAGGAGTCCGGTGCTCTAAGTAGGCCATGTACAAAGTACGTTTAGATTTATTCATACATCCTGTACTTATAAAGTCACATTTTGATTAAAAAAAAAAGATCTTCATAGTGTTGTTTGTAATGGTGTTTTGGTGTTTTTTTTAGTTTGTATACTAATGCACCTTTCAACATTTAAAGAGCAATGCTGTGATATCACTACAGACAGCTTCAGGTCCTATTACAGCTACTTCAGCGCAAATGGTTGCCCGGAATTTAAGTTCGGTAATGTTGTAAATTTTCTGTATTTGGTGATTTATTGTTGTTTCACTACGTGACAGTAGGTCAGTGACAAACTTTACGTACAAAATATTTTCAATGAGCATATTTAGGTCCACAATAAACAGACTTGCAACCCCTACACTAAAGAGAGTGTGCCTTGAATGACGTAACATCAACAGCACGCTTGGTTTTATAAAGGAAAAGTATTAAATGAACATTTTAAATGAACATTTTAAAGAGCACTTAAAAGGTAAAACAAGAGATGACATCAAAAAAGTGTTCACATCACAGGAATGAAACATTTGCACAAACTATTTTCCAGTGTAAAATTCATGTCATGAACGCTTTACGTTTACATTATCTGATTCTTCATTACCGCAATTTAGTTCATCCGTTCCTTCAAAGCAGTCATTTACACGGTCACACTGCAGGGTGCCACGGATGCAGTAATGTCCACAGTCATACTCAGTACGAGAACAGGTCAACATTTCTGAAAAATAAAGCAAGACAGAAAACCTGAAAACGTGGGCAAGGTCAATGACAGGGGGCAACCAGAACCGGATTAATTAATTGTTTCATTCGTGAAATCAGTGATCCTGCCCTACTCCGCCCTAGGCACCGACACCAAATTCCTGTTGATGCTATTAAAGTACAAAGCACTATACAAATCCAGCCATACTGGTATAGGTCCTAGCTCTAAAAGCCTGTTGGCACCAAGGGCGTCAATCGCTTCTCAAAAGTGGGTTTGGTACATGTACATACATGTGTATGTTGATCAGAACTAATGCGAGTGCGAAGGCTAAATGGCGTGGCGTTCGAGGCCCGCTTAAGGGCCTGGGGAAAATTTGGGACTCTAGATGCTCTGTGGTGTAATCTGAGGCAATTTCTGACCACTTTAAACAACCCTTTTTGGCAAATCATTTTGCTTGCATGTTTTTTTTTGTTTTTGTTTTTTTGTTTTTTTCGTACGTCCCCTACCAACCGACGGCCATGGTTGGCACCGTGCTTCAGATAGCCGTAAATTGTATTGTTGCGTTCCCTAATAGCAGTTCATGAAACATTTATTAGAGTCAACAATAATTCAATAAGTTAGAGGGAAACAGAGCTTTGGGGTGACAGTCATACATGTCAATACACTGCTTTATTCATCTCTTCACTTTACATAACTTTGTTAGATTTCATCAACCTATAAGGTTTCTCCTTTTGGTAGTCTTTGGTAGCGTTATAGAGATAACAGGTTGGTGTCCACAAAGTCTATACATGTACTTTGTACAATGGCAAAACCATGTCAACCAATACGAACTGAGTGGGCACCGGCACGGTACGGGTTATCGACGGTCAGACCGAAGCGGGAGCGTCTGCTACGGTGACCGGGGAGGCAACGGTAACTCGACGGGGCCAGCAAGTGTACCAGGCCGCACTACAGTTCGAACCAAAGTGTGCATGTGGCGTATCGAGTATCCAAGGTCAATCGAGGCACTATGCACCAAGGATAGTGTTTATGACAAGACCGGGCTAGCATAGCTGAACTACGGGGGACAGTTACGGAGAGCCGGCTGGCCACAGCGGGAGCGGTCCGCTGTGGTGACGGGGATGAACTAGCTCTGGCTGGGCTAGAACACCAGACAACCGCACAACATGTTGCTAAGACTAGCAGTCCAATGGCCATTCGAAACCGCACAGCACCATTGGGACTAGTGTATTACTTTTTCACCAGCTTCTACACACTCCTCGAGGGATCTTACCGCACATGATTTACCGCACAACATATAAGTTCGCCGCACAACTTTGGGTTTAGGGTTCGTTCGCACTACATTGGTTTCGTGGTTCGCCGCACTGCCGATAGTGAGGAAAACCTCCGGTATTTATAGGCAGTAGAAGTCTCGGGATTAAATAATGCATGAGCACTGATTTAGGAATTAACCAATAGTAATCTTCCATGTCTAAGGGTCACATGACTAGTCACATGATTTACTAAGATTGCCTAGTGCAAGAGACTAGAAACGTGTGCATTTACATGAGGGAAACATGGAGAGAGAAGTGTGAAAATACAGAGAGAGATGTGGCAAATAGTTAGATCAGAGTGCAAAAGTGTTTAGGGGCCATTCAGAATTTTCAGTGTTTTAAAATTTCGACTTTTTTTCCAAATTATTTTGACCCACCCACCCACCCCTAATTTTGATTAATAAAAAACTGAATATGTACATGTACATGCACTTGCATGTACATATACTTGAACATGAACATGTATAACAATGTACATGTGTGTCTAGTTTAGTGACGGCGTGAAGTTGTCGGTCTTCCTCTTTTGCACTGGTGACCTTCAGTTTTCTTGTGTTTTGCCAGCTGATATGCTGTTGGGAATGACAGGTTGCAGTCTTGGAAGCCACAAAGATGACCGTGGTTTTGTCGTTTTCTGGATGAGGTGGATGACATGTGACATACGAGGTTGTGTCTGTCACGTGAGGTAGCTGAGAAAAACATTCGCTCGTACCCCCCGCCCTGTTTACGCCCCCGCCCTGTTTGCAGGGCGGGGGTACGAGCGAAAGAAAAACATCAGGTTTGGGCAGACATCACATCACAGGCTGCGGTCCTCGTAGTCTTGTAGTCCAGTGGTTGAATAGTCCAGTTTTTTGGTAGTCTTGTAGTCCAGTGGTTGAATAGTCCAGTTTTTATAGCGATTGGTAATCGACGCCCGCGGCGTGTTATTGATCCAATCTAGTACACCAAGTACCCTGCTGCCTCTGCACGGCCTAACTGCTACAAACGCCCGGCGTGCAAGTCTACTGAAAAACCACCTCCCTCTCATTCCATAGTTGGTCTGTATACACGTACATGACGTACATGTGCAGTACATACAGGGGACGAAGTTGGAAAAGAAACACGCATCGCGATATCGAAACGCTTGCGTACGGAGCTTTTAAGGGGACATAGGTGAAAAAAAGTTAAAAACATCTTCATTAGAAAGAAAAAAATCTGCGTTCGAACGAAAAAAATCTGCGTTCGAACGAAAAAAATCTTCGTTAGAAAGAAAAAAATCTGCGTTCGAACGAAAAAAATCTGCGTTCGAACGAAAAAAAATCTGCGTTCGAACGAAAAAAATCTGCTTTCGAACGAAAAAAATCTGCGTTCGAGCGAAAACATTTTTCGTTCGAACGAAAAAAAAAATCTGCGTTCGAACGAAAAAAATCTGCGTTCGAACGAAAAAAATCTTCGTTCGAACGAAAAAAATCTGCGTTCGAACGAAAAAAAATCTGCGTTCGAACGAAAAAAAGTCGAACGAAAAAAATCTTCGTTTGAACGAAAAAAGTCTGCGTTCGAACGAAAAAAATCTGCGTTCGAACGAAAAAAATCTGAGTTCGAAGGAAAAAAAAATCTGCGTTCGAACGAAAAAAATCTTTGTTCGAACGAACAAAATCTTCGTTCCAAAGAAAAAAATCTTCGTTCGAACGAACAAAATCTGCGTTCGAACGAACAAAATCTGCGTTCGAACAGATTCGGAAACCTATAGGTAAGAGTAAGACTATTCAACAAAGTGTGGTTATCCAAGCCAGGCCTAATTTCATGGTGCTGCTAAACAGATGGTTTGAGTTTTTGCCCATCATAGATTTAGGGAATCATTTAAATCGGTGTCTCTATTGAGCTTCTACCCTTCTAAAAGGTAGGGGCTGTCGATGTCTTATAATATCCTGGAATGATAATAGCTCTTCACTGCTCAGTCTTCTCGAATAATTATATATTTTATTGTGAGGGCATTTTGATTTGACAAACTGAAACGCTTCGGATTTTGCATAAATGGATGTGTTGATGGGTTCTCCAGGTAAATTGTCTGGCTGAATTGTTACATCACAAGCAGCAATCCAAGGGTAGTTGGCAGTTACTTCATGATGGCCATCTCATCACTGGGTGGATGTCCTTTGGTGATACGAGGTGACCTTGGAACTGAGAATGTATTTGTTCGTCTGTTCCAAAGGTATCTTCGGCGCAATGACAATGACAACAGGGCAGGTGAAAAGAGCTATCTGGAAGGTCCCAGTACAGCTAACCAACGAATAGAGTATATGTGGAACTTCCTGCGCAGGGAGTGCACTGACTTCTGGATTTGTCTCTTCCGGGACATTGAAGCTGCGGGTGATTTTGACGGGGGATTCTTGGTTGATGGTCTGTTGCAGTATTGCTTCATGCACCTCGTGCAGGTGAGCAGGCGACATTTACTTCTGTATGTCCTATCAGTGCATTCCCTTAGGCAGTGGCATAGCTTGGCTTTCTCAGAGGGGCGGGGGGGGCAAAAGGAAGGGGCAGGACTGTTTTTGCTGTAAATGGATGCACATTGTTGGTGTATTATGGGGTTTTGGGGGTCAATGTAAACAAGTAACCACCCAAATTTGTTTTAAATACAAACGTTCTTGTGGGAAATTTAATGCACTTTGAGAGCATCGTTCAATTATATAAGCACATGATCAAGAACATTCCGCAATCAAATTTCAAGCTACGCCCAAATTTAAAACTACTATACAGGTCAGTGCCTGTATACGTGTACAATGGGGAAATATGTTCGACACTATTTGGCACCGGACTTTAAAGAAGTTTGATCATATACAGTTCTTACTGTTCAGTTGAATATCAAATTAAAATGAATAATTTGTTGTGAGGCTGTTCTCTCATATTAATTGAAGGGAAATTCTCTAACTATTGCAGACAAGCTTGATGGTTTTGGTATTTTTTCAAATGGCAGCCTGAGCATGGTATATTTGAATCTCCGGTGAGTACATAGGGTATAGCTGAATAAAGTGTTGACCAGCACTGAAGACAATTTTATTGAAGGCAATTACAGAGGAACTGTCGCAAAACAATTAGGCAAACTTAAACATGTACACTAAAACTGATTTAAAAAAATGGTCACTCCAAGTTAAGTTGTATGCAATGTTGCAGTGTTTAAGCCACTAAAATAACTGTAAAGTTGTTTCTCATCCATTTTTGATGTAGAGGGATCTGGATGCTATTTTGGAGACGTGGAACAGTCATCGGATTCGACAGGTGCACAATTCAAGAAGCTCCAGTGGACGTCCTTTGATACTATACTCACTGCCTGGTTTATATGGTACGAAAGCCCTGTAGTGCCATAGAGATTTTTTTTCTCGAAGTTCGTTTTTAGAAGATTTTTTTTCTCGAAGTTCGTTTTTAGGAGATTTTTTTTCTCGAAGTTCGTTTTGACGAGATTTTTTTTCTCGAAGTTCGTTTTGACGAGATTTTTTTTCTCGAAGTTCGTTTTGACAAGATTTTTTTTCTCGAAGTTCGTTTTGACGAGATTTTTTTTCTCGAAGTTCGTTTTGACGAGATTTTTTTCTCGATGTTCGTTTTTATGAGATACATTTTCTCGAAGTTACGGAGTTTTATGAAGTTACGGAGCCCCTAAAGGGACATCCAAAATTATTTTTTTATCTCGTGCGCACGACATAATATCTCGTGCGCACGAGATAATTATCACGTGCGCACGACATATATCTCGTGCGCACGACATAATATCTCGTGCGCACGACATACATCTCATGGAATGTCGGACGCTTCGCCCCATTTCCACGTCGCCCCATGTCACTTCGCCCCTAACCACATCGCCCCATCCCCACTTCGCCCCATCCCCACATCGCCCCATCCCCACTTCGCCCCATTCTCACTTCGCCCCATTCTCACTTCGCCACATCCCCAATTCGCCCCATCCCCACTTCGCCCCAGCTTTTACATGTAAAAAAAAATCTCATCTAAATGTATTTTATTGGCTTAAAAACAATTCCAACAGATTCACTAATTGCTAACCAACGGAAAGAATTAGCCCACCAATATTGACCAAATGAACAATTCATAACAAACCTCTCAAGCTATCACTCTCCGCTACCGAGAAAAAAAGCTTGAAGTAAAAGATCCAACTTTGTTCCCAACCCGGCTATACCAACCCGTCTCCCACTTATCTGAGAACGACAATACCAATCTACATGGGGCGAAGTGGGGATGGGGCTAAGTGGGGATGGGGCGAAGCGGGGATGGGGCGAAGTGGGGATGGGCGAAGCGGGGATGGGGCGAAGTGGGGATGGGGCTAAGTGGGGATGGGGCGAAGTGGTTAGGGGCGAAGTGACATGGGGCGACGTGGAAATGGGGCGAAGCGTCCGACACCCATCTCATGCGCACGAGATATATGTCGTGCGCACGAGATATTATGTCGTGCGCACGAGATAAGAAAATAATTTTGGATGTCCTTTTAGGGGCTCCGTAACTTTAACTCCGTAAAATATATCTCATAAAAACGAACTTCGAGAAAAAAAATCTCGTAAAAACGAACTTCGAGAAAAAAAAATCTCCTAAAAACGAACTTCGAGAAAAAAAATCTCGTCAAAACGAACTTCGAGAAAAAAAATCTCGTCAAAACGAACTTCGAGAAAAAAAATCTCGTCAAAACGAACTTCGAGAAAAAAAATCTCGTCAAAACGAACTTCGAGAAAAAAAAAATCTCGTCAAAACGAACTTCGAGAAAAAAAATCTCCTAAAAACGAACTTCGAGAAAAAAAATCTCCTAAAAACGAACTTCGAGAAAAAAAATCTCGTCAAAACGAACTTCGAGAAAAAAAAACTCGTCAAAACGAACTTCGAGAAAAAAAATCTCGTCAAAACGAACTTCGAGAAAAAAAAATCTCTATGGCACTACAGGGCTTTCGTAATATGGCACCCATGACTACATCTGCCAAGTTTCAGATGCAGACGTGAAACTCTGCAAGCAGGAGTGCACATTTCGACAGCCTTTACCATGTGATGCAGATGTGTTTGAAATGTGTTCATGTATCATGAATGAAAACGATTTGGACTACCCAACCACTACTGATGAGGCACTAGATTTGTATCGAACATTGAGAAGGGCATCACAGATTTTTCTGACCAATTGATTATGATAAATGTTACACTCTTGGTCCAATTCATCTTCACAGGGGAGCACTTGTCATCCTACTTCCATCCTCAAAATAATTGTATATAAATGCATACAAATAAAACAAATATACATGTAGTTTTCTAATGTGCGCCTCATAATTTGCAAAGGTGAAATTTGATTTAGTGCGACATACCTCTAAATTATTTGAAAGTTCAAAACTCATCTCTAAATCAGTGCCTGGCGACTACAACAAGCTTTTGAATGAAATTCTAAGCAAGACCATCTACCAAGAAAGGCCTATGGAGTAAGAAGCATGCAATTTTTTTAAAAAGTTTTCCCGAAAGATGTTTTGAACAATTAAGTATATCTACTAATGGCTTTAGCCGTGTTTGTTTGGGCTTTCTCTATGCATGAGCCTTACAGACTTGCAAATAAAGAAAAGCGGTCTTATAGGCCTAAACATGAAATTAAATCATTGGTTTTCGGTGACTTTTTGTGAGTTTGTAATTGGTATTTATTATAAAGCCTAAAGCTTTTGCAAATTGACATTGCTGTTTATTTTAAAGTACTCGTGGTTTGGCTAACGGTTTTAAAACTTGTGTAATAACAGGACCCTTTCAGGACCCTACTTTGCAGGAAAGGCCAGAAATATTGTGGTGCCAAAGCACTATCGAACTAAACATGGGAGAGAAAAGCACCTGTTCATCATCGGGATTCCAAACCAAGACCAGTTTCATAATTGGGCTATAATTTGCAGGGGGCACTTGGGGGCCTGTTTTTCTTGGGGGGGGGGGGCACTCAATCAGTTCTGTCACAGTTAAAACACTGACCAGGGGGACTACCACCAGATTTTTTCCTTCTCTAATTTCATAGTGCAGGCTGTGATGGCCCTTGCAAAGAGTCCTGGGTTTCAATCCTAATGAAAACCATATTTTTTTTTTTTATCTTATCCCATATTTGTTTCTTTCATTTCGATCAAGCACCAAACCAAATACTATATTCTGTATGTGCATTCCACACTGCCAAACCTGGAGCGTATGTGTCTCCTGCTGCAGCCCAAGTAGGCAGATTTTTTTCGTTCGAACGCAGATTTTTGTTCGTTCGAACGCAGATTTTTTTCGTTCGAACGCAGATTTTTTTCGTTCTAACGTAGATTTGTTTTTCGTTTTAACGCAGATTTTTTTTCGTTCGAACGCAGATTTTTGTTCGTTCGAACGCAGATTTTTTTTGTTCGAACGCAGATTTTTTTCATTCTTACGATGATTTTTCATTTTTTTTTCACCTATGTCCCTTTAAAAGCTCCGTACTTGCGCGTAGTTCAGGCATAAAATCAAAAGATCTATCTTTCTTTGTTCTTTTATCTTTTTTCCATGGCAATTGAATTTCCATTTTCAATTATTTAGCTTGACCCACCCACCCACAATTTGGAAAAAAAGATCGGGATTTTAAAACATTGAAAATTCTGAATGGCCCCTTACACAACATCTCGAGCAACCTTGACGGAGTGAGTGACAAGCTAAAATGTTACTGTGTCACAGGTTATTGACACCGCAGGATGTCTAACCACGCCCAGCTACGCGGCGCAAGGTTAACATTCCATTCCCTCGAGTTAAGTACGGGACTAGAAAACTGGACCGAGAACTCCAGTTAGTGTTCATGGGTAACACACGGGGGAGAGAAATGCTCAGTGCCGCTGAGCAGTCTCTCGGAGAACGCCAAAGCACGCATGCTATGGGGAAAGGAACTTAGCTCGCTGCAGGGGTGAAGGGAGGTGTGGTCAGTCGCGCACATGTACAATGCTACATGAATAATGCATACAGTAGCGCGCGTGGTATTGCATCATGCGCTGTGCTTGGTAAGGGACCCTGGGAATAAAAATGCAAGTTGGTAATTTACGATAAATGGGTAAAATACAGGAACTATAAAATACAACAAGAAGATTGTGTACTTCATGGACAGAGTGAATCCAGAGGGCACTAGATTTCCATAATCAAGCATTCTGGGTTCGTAACAGTATATAATAGGGCCTACATCTATGCCTACATGATGTACATTGTACATCATAAGTTAGTGAAATCGAAAAATTTGAGAGAGACCCTAAAACTTTTTTTAAAGCTTTTCTGCGTGGGGGTGTGTGTGTGTGTGTGTAGGCCTGTATGTGTTTTATGACACACTTCCGTATTTTCGAAGGCCCTCGAATTTTTCGTAGGCCCTTGGCACAGTGCCTACAGTGCCTATTGGATAATCCGGGCCTGGTGGTAGCTTCATAAAGCTATTTTGAAAAGCACAGCCGGTTTTTTTTTCAGAAGGATTTTTTTTTACTGTTTTAGAACACTGATAAAGATGCCAGACATTTTTTTGGCACAAGTGGAAGTTGTCTCACAGAGGAATTTGGCTTTTGGAACTTATGAAAAAGTAGTTGGCCTAAACCTGAAAATGCAGTTGCACAACTCATTAATAGATCATTAATCAAATCTGTCTTTAAGAATTACGCAGACAGGAGTTTGTATCATTAAAATGGAAATAGACTCATTCCCAATGATCTTTCTCGGAGAACTGTTGCTATAAAATAGATTTTTGTTCCACTAAAAATGTGGTTTCCACAGATATGGTTTTACCCATACTACAACTACAACAATGATCACTTAAAAGAAGAAATGTGTACCCCCTCGTTCACATGTGGGGAAAAATTGGAGTTCATATTTTAACATTTGGTGATAAACGAGAAAGAGAAAAAGAAAGAGAGAGGAAATGATGTAGCTTAATTAACTTCCACAAATCTAAACACGTGGGAAAGAAAAAGCATTGTCCTTGGGCGAATAGAAATTCCCGACTATGTGTTTAGAGATGTGGTTTAGGAATGTGTTTAATCTGGAACACAATTAAATTAAAATTAAATTTTAATTAAACATTCATGTAGTCCACACAAAGAGGATTAGCGTGATCAACAGACAGTGTCTGTAACATTGCATACCTGTCGAGGGAACAATGGCAGCTGCCAGTACAAACCCATTGCTAGTCCACCAGTCATTGGTAATGAATCGCATCCACATCTCATTCCCATTGGACAGCAGGTTGGGCGGGAGCGTCCATCCATTCTCCTCGAAGAACTGGTTCGCTGTGACGTCCGTACCGTCGCCAATCTGGAGGAAGTCGCCGCCATACGTCGTATCGACCCTGAACTCAAAGAAGGTGATGGCAATCTTGTGGTTCTCCTCAGTGCTGATTATCCACGTTCTGTTCACATTGTTTGGATAGTTGAACGGGAAGTTGGGTGAAATAATTCGGGTTGATGCATTTCCTGCGATGGTTACATGTTGGATTTCTGCAAATAGGAGTAAAAAGGGTGTGTAAGAAAGTTGGCAGAAAGAAAGTAATTTGCACGTGCCGCAGTTTCATACGATTTCGTGCGTGATGGAATTGGGGAATGAGCAGACATATTTCACGAATAAACTGCGTGAAAATTCGATAGAGACTAATACCACTTTTTCACCAGGTATTTCATTACGATGGTCAGACATTGCCAATACAATGAAAAACAAATGAATAAACATGGGTTTTTAAGCTTCAGTTTGACAATAAGGCACAGTTGAATCTTGTTGGAAAGACAGTGAAAAACTTAATTTGATTTTCATTTTCGTACATAATTATTGCATACATGTTTTTGTTTGTTTGTTTTGTTTTTTGCTATTTGGGGGGGGGGGGCTGATCATCCTTACTGGCAGCTGAGACGCTGAATTGCGAAGGATGCAGCTACAACATGGTTGAGCCGAAGGCATATAAAGGCGCATTGAATTCGTGGTCTGTGGGTAATTCTGCAGGTTGAGGGTTCGAGCCCAGCCTGGGCTATGACACTTCTACGCCTAATACGGATAGAGTCATTATCAATGCCTTGCAGTGGACTAGTTACCCATCCCAACCCTTTTCACACTGTGAAGAGATTAGACCACACTTCCTCTGAAGCCAACATATCGAGTGGCCTTTGTCCTTGCAATTTGCATACAAAAAATAAAAATATATAAAAAATAAAAAGATATAAAACTGTGTGACTCTTTGATCCAGGGGTCTACGATTTTCTTTGGTGATTCTTTTTCCCGAGTGCAATCATATAATATACCCGACTTTTATTGAAGATAGTAACACCATAAATAAGGTGGATTGACACCGTTTGCACTTAATTTTTGAGAAATACACTAATTTGCTTTTAAAATTCCATACATTGATGTGAAAAGATAAAACTTAAGCTGCTAATTTTACAAATAAGGTACACCCAAATGAAACAAAATTGTCTTGATATATAAATACGCCGTACCGTCATTTTACGTTTTGTTTTTGTTTTGGGGATGCAAACCGATTGACAGATAATTTAGCTTAAAATTACTGGATATGTTTCTACATGGTATATGTTACTCAAGTCAACATAAACAAATAAGTTAAAGCAAATTACATACATGTATTTGTGTTGAAATAACAACTTACAGATGGAAGACATTTTACATCCAGCCCCGAAGAAAATTGGGTAGTGTAAGGAATAGTAATGTATTCTCCTAAAATCTGGCAGGTCTTGGGGCCAACTTACACGCTCTATTGAGCACTTTTCTAAAACTGTTTCTTTTTGCTGTTGCTTTGTTAACATGTTGCAAGGCTACTAAGTATGCAGAAAGTGTGGCAAAAAGTGCAACATTCAGAAAACAATAACTAAAAAATTTTAATGTTTTTTTTCTTCAGTAAAATTATATACTACATTAAAGCCTGACTATTTTCTGAATCAACTCCTTATTACCCCATTCCATTTGGGTCCCTAGATCCAGAAATACAATCAAATAGGTGAAAGGGTGTACATTTTACTTGGGCCACTCTCACCTGGACATGCTGAATCTGGTTTAAGCAGTGAATAGGCATTGAAGTTGGTGACATTACCATGGCAGGTGAGAGTGGCCCAAGTAAAATTTACACCCTTTTACTTAATCAATTGTATTTCTGGATCTAGGGACCCAATTGGAATGGGGTAATAAGGAGTGGATTGAATGATAGCCAGGCTTTAGAGCAGGCCAGCCAAATGTGGGAAAAGTTATCTAGAAAATAATTTCACGGCATTTTTTGTCATTAGCTGGCATCCATGTTAGATCAATTCTTTGAACCATACGAAACAATATGTTGGTGGACGCCATCGTTAATTTGTACCCTAAATAAACCTAATTTGACTAAATCGTTAATACCTGCCGTGTAAAATATTTTCCCCATATTTTTAGACATTCTATACTCACACAACTTACTTCAATAACATTTTCTAAAGCATATAAGAGACTGAATGTGTATGATGACAAAGTAACGATCCAAAAAGGCTACTAGTATACCCAAAAGTTGCGTGCATTTACCTTGTCTCCAGATACACAGAAAACAGAAAGTGAGCAATTCGACAGTGACACATGTTGGCTCAAAGTGTCTCACTACACGGACAAAATGACTCAGTTATTACGATATTGAGTCAAATTACTCACTGTATGTTTTTTGTGTATCTTCAAGAAGTCTTGCAAAAACTCAGTGTTGATGAGCTTGAAATTCACAAAGTTGCTTACTGGCACAATAACCCTATTAAAACCTTATGTAAAATTATGTGCACAATGATAACGTTGTGATATTTAGCTCAGCTAACGAAAATGGGGAAAACGAGGTGTCTGTTTATTGGCCTAAATAGTGAAGGGTTGCCTAGTGTGGGAGACTTGAAAAATGTGTAAGGAAATTCCCAAAATTATTAGAAAAAAATTAATGGAAAGAAAACATTTTGACATTGACATAATTATTGCAAGGACATTATTTTTTTGGGGGGAAGGGGTATCTTGAACTTATTCAAGTCTCCCGCGTAAGGCGACTCTTCACTTAATTTAAGCCCAGTTTACTGACAGCCAGCTCATTGAAAAGGTTTAAAAATTAGTTGGTTTAAAAGTTAGTTAGTTTAAAAGGTAGTCACAATAGTTAGTGAAAAAGAAACCTTAGGCACCCAAAAAAATTGTCTGCTTACGATTACATGGCATTTTAAAATAGGGTAGGTAGGTAAGGATTTTTTGGGGCACTTTTTTCGTGTACGATCATATGGAGGTGTCTGCATGTCACATTAGTCAAGGGTAAAGGTAGTAATTGATGGTTTAAGGTTTTGTTTCCCGATTCCCCCCCCCAAAAAAAAAAAATAGGGTAGGGGATGTCAAAATAGGAGAACTATTTTTTTGGCCTTAAAATATTTACTACATGTATTAGACATAATTACACTATAATGGTCTAGGGGCAACAATGCAATGCAGCGGAAAGATCAACCCCTGAACCATTCCAGCCAGCCAAGCCCTACTCCTCAATAAAAAAAATCTACCAGATGAAATTATAAGAATGTGAGGTTAAAAAGATTTTAGCAAATAACAAGTTCATAGGCCTATACACAATGAGCTACACTAGACAACCATATTTGTCTCGATGAATAACCCCAAACACTGTCAAATGTTAAGTATCAAGTATGTATGTTAAGTAATTTAGTATGATTCGGGATAGAGCTTTTAGCCGTACCTTTCAACTGGGATTTAGGTTCAGTACAATGCCATTTTTGCCGACGTTCCATAGCATGAGCAGAATTGATTTTGGAAAACCAGCTCTTAAAATGCTCAGAAACAACACAAGATCTAGCAAATTCTAAACAAAGGTCTTCCGTCCTGTGAACCAAGGTCTTATTGGGGGAATTACAGCCTAAAATCCCTGAAAATTTTATGTTTTGGATTGTTTACTTATACTTGTTTAAAGGTTTTGTTGAAAGGAAACCAACCTAATGTCGTTCCGTTCCCGAGAAACGACGAAAAAAAAAACCAGGTTGTTTACGTCGGACACGAAAGAGTACGCATACGTATTTCCTGCCGTTTTCATTCACTGATGTACGATACACGTTGTGTGTGTCACATAAATTACGCACGGCACCAATACACAAATGTTATTTCTTACACGTCCACAGGCGACAACTGTGCGGCTGGAAACACAGTAACTAGCAATGAACTGCTCCAAAATTCGTGCTTGTGCGGTTCTCGAACCGAATGACACAAAAACGCCCAGTTTGTATGGCTGGTTGTGTGAACGTTTATACTCTACTTTTAAATGCTCTTTCCATTTAATATTGTTGTTTAAAACGAGCTTCGTAGCCCAATTTTGTTTATACAAGGCCGTCCCTTAAACATTAAATGTAGACAGTGCATTATCGTAGGTTGAATAATCATGGCCCACGATGATTCTAAAGGCCCTTTGTTAAACTACTTCGATACGAGAAGTTCGATAGGAGAACTTTTGCTTTGAATTGTTAATTTGTAGAGTTCTGACAAACACACATGCAATAAAAAGACCTTCCTGTTTTGTTTTTTTAGTTACAAAAATACAAATTAGCCTGTTTGCAATATAGAAATAAGACACTGACAGTTAGGCCCTTAAAATTATGAAAGCTCTTTCTTGATTGTGTGTGTGTATAGGTAATACTAATTATATACGTTTTAATTCCGGCCAAATTTGTCAACTTGCCACCGGACAATTATAATGCGAGTGGCATATGCACACGTGCTGACGGTGTCTGCAATTTTGTTCGTTAAAGGTGACCATGTACTCATGGCGAACTTAAATCTCCGGCTCTTAAATACATGTCTCAAATTTAATTTATTGAATGCGTCCACACATTATATTTCGTGTCTGAGAACGAATTTGAGCTGCTTCAATCTTCAAACAAATCATGGCGCGACTGGAAGACTACAACACAAATTTGAGTTCCGCAGGCATACACAGGGAGTCCCATAAACGTGGCGCACTTTGACGTTTCCCTCGAATTTATTCATCCAGTATTGCCAAACATCTTTGTTAACCATCTTCGGATTCATATAGTTAAATACTGGTATTTTTACCTCTATAATACTTGCTGTTTAACCCTTGTAAAACGGGCACAAAATCAGCCGAGCGATCCCTGACGCGGCGCACTTGGATAAAAACCCTCTCAGACAAAGATCTCAGAAATCCTTCAGTGAACATTTCAGAATACTTCAAAATTGACATATTCCAACAAACCAGCATTATCTCCAGTTACCTATCTAAAAGCGTTTACTGCGAATTTCGAAATAAACTTGTGAAGTTCATTATAATTTTATGAATGTTTGGAGCTTATTGAAATTCCAATCACAGTGAAATTTGAGGTAAACCTTTTGCTTATAGCAAGGCACTAAAGGCGAAACCTCAATGTGCGCCACGTTAGGAACCGCGCCACGTTAGGGGACATCAACACTATATTTAACTAGAAAGCACTCAGACAGCGCAAACCTCCGCCAAGGCTAAGCAATTCTAAAATAAGGCTAAATATTAAACACCCACAAGAAATGGTGAAGAATCATTTTTTAAAATCCTGGACCCAGACCCAGATCCGGATCACTTCCCAAATCCAATCGATATGTACTTGTACCAAACCACCTTTAAATTTTGTTTGCATGCAAATCCGTCCACAACTTTTTGAAAAAAGTCTCCGGTTTCTGGTATGCGCGCGCGTCGCCGTAGCCATGCGCGTCGGCAAAATGAAAAAGTTTTTTGTTCAATACAAGATGATGTTTCAAAACCGCCAAACTCACTGGTTTGACTGGAATTCTGCTGCTGCACAATTTGAACGTGGTTTTAGAAGGGGTTATGATCGAGAATAAGATTTATGTGGCCTCTCTGGACTCCCATGTATTTGCACCAAGTTTAGTCGGGCACCATTTGCAGTCATCAGCCGACATTTGAAGCCCCCCCCCCAAAAAAAAAAAACCAGGTAAAAAAAAAAAAAAAGCCGCGTCGCCGCACCACTTTTGGGGCAAGCTCCATACCAGAAACCGGAGACTTTTTTTGGCCTAAAAGGACAAACCAACCAACCAACCAAGGTAAATGCGGACGTAAATACTTGAGGAGAGAGGTAAAATGCAAAGTGGTACCTTGAGCATCTGAGGATGAGACAATGACTGCAGCTATAGACAATGCAGTCAGCAGCATCTCAGTCGCTCTACGTCGGCGACGCATCTTCGCGGACCAACCCAGCTATTGGCCAAAATCTTGTCAAAATGGTAAAGTAAGCCTTCTGCTTATAATAGTCGCAAAACAGATCAACGTCCTCAGCGCCCGCCGAACGCGGATGCACTTGTGACGATTTCCTCCCGCTCGCGGGCTTTTATACAAAAGGGAGGACAATGGAGCAACTTTTCAAAAGATATTTTTGAATAAGTTCATAGAAATCGGGGTGGGCGTGAACGGAATAGGAAAGGGCCAGAGAGTATACTTCCGCAAAGCAATCTTTTGACCAAAAAAGGTGGCCCACTGCATAATGTACGGATGCCGATCGTTGCCACAGAATGGGAGAGCCACAGAACAATATGCCGGTTAAGTATATAGTAAGGTTAAGTATTCCAACAGCGCTTGCGCACAAAATACAAGCCTGTATGCATGTTACAATACTATAGCTTACCTGACACACTTACAAATTTTGTTGAAAACACGCCGACTGCAACCTAATGCATGCATTGCATTTATTGTAAGATAAGCTATTTCAAATGGGAAACTTGTGAAAGTAAACTTTCAGAATCCAAACTTGTGTGTGGTTGGTTGCCACTTTTTCATGGTTAGTGCAGTCGCCAGCTGTAGCTCGTTTGTATTTCACAGTTGACTAGATACAATCTAACTCACTCCGATGGCACTATCCGGCTTCCGTGCATATATATACGAGCATTCCACAGCTTTCTAAAGATCCATTTATCCTGTTTGATATTACGTTTAACACCTTTCAAACCCACATACCGTCACGTGCCTCATGCGTTCAGGAAAGGCAAGATCCGGATTGTACAGAGGACAAACTCAAATATAGTGCGCAGCCTATAAAAAAGTGTAACACGCAAAGTCCAACTGAGACAGCTTTCCAATATACGACATAACCTTTCGAGACAGAATATCACAGAAAGAAGTTTTCGAGATAGAATATCAAGGGAAAAAAATCGTTGAGGGTATTCTATTTTAGAGAAAAAAAAACGTCTTCCAGCAATGTTGAATCTCGGTACTACGGCTAAAAATACCGTAATAAGGCCCCCCCAAAAAGTTTCCGGTTTCTGGTATGGAGCTTGCCCCAAAAGTGGTGCGGCGACGCGGCTTTTTTTTTTTTACCTGGTTTTTTTTTGGGGGGGGGGGCTTCAAATGTCGGCTGATGACTGCAAATGGTGCCCGACTAAACTTAGTGCAAATATATGGGAGTCCAGAGAGGCCACATAAATCTTATTCTCGATCATAACCCCTTCTAAAAACACGTTAAAATTGTGCAGCAGCAGAATTCCAGTCAAACCAGTGAGTTTGGCGGTTTTGAAACATCATCTTGTATTGAAAAAAAAAACTTTTTCATTTTGCCGACGCGCATGGCTACGGCGACGCGCGCGCATACCAGAAACCGGAGACATTTTTTTGGCCTAAGCAGCGGCGTTCGCATTGGAATTTATTTTGGAAAAGTATACCACAAGTAAGTGATTGCTAACATTCGTACGTACATCCGCACTTTGATTAATTTTTGCCCGTGGGAAAGTCCATTCGTAGCGTTAACTTTACTGTACCGTACATTTGATGAAGCCGCATAGAGCGGGAACCTGACCTTACAACAAACGTGTATGTGAGGACAGGCAACAGCCTCGTGCTTCTCATATCCTATTGGTTGGTAATACGTCTTGTCTATGATCAACACCTTCCCTATAATTTGATTTGGGATGTAAACGAACGACCTGTAATTCTTCATGAATCGCTTTTAATTTATGTGTTTTGATTGTTTGTTTTCAGTTCGCCAAATGATTTATCTATTAGGTATAATCAAATCGTTGAGGCAGATTTTATTTTATATAAATAATGAAGTCTGAGAACTATCCGGATTAATCAGGTCAACGACGCATGCGCGTTAGGCCAAAAAAGTCTCCGGTTTCTGGTATGCGCGCGCGTCGCCGTAACCATGCGCATCGGCAAAATTAAAACGTTTATTTTGTCAATGTAAGATGATGTCTCAAAACTGCCAAACTAACTGGTTTGAGTGGAATCCTGCTGCTGTTCAATTTTAACGTGTTTTTGATGGGGTTACGATTGAGTATAAGCTTTACGTTGCCACTCTGGGCTCCCACACATTTTGCACTAAATTTAGTCGGCCATCATTTGCAGTCATCAGCAGACATTTGCAGGAAAAAAAGTCAAAAAAAAAAGGCGCGTGGCCGCACCACTTTTTGGGCAAGCTCCATACCAGAAACCGAAGACCTGAGAGAGTTTTGAGTATTTTAAAAAGAATTTGACGTGGATATTTACCACTGGTCTCTATAGGAATTTACTTGGTATACTTGGATGCACCCATCAAAACAGAACGGAAACCAGCTGCACTAGGATACAACGTAAAAACTGTGTTTAGGCATTGAGTACATAATGTTTATCTTCCAAACTGCTTCTAATTAAATATACTTGATCGTGTACGAGAATTGAAATGCTTACAGTTCCTTGCATGTGCGAGGTAGGTCACCCGTCACCGTAGGTGTAACTGGTTACACCCACTGAACAAACCTTTGAATCAAACAGGGGAAATTCATAGATCACAATAGATATATTCAAAAACCCTGTATTTATTGTTGTTTGATTCTATGAACTCCAAACTCTTTTTGAGACAGTGCTTTTGAAACTTGCTCTGTCAAAAGAAAGTCCGTGGCAAAAAATAACTTAGGGGAAAACCCCTGGCCTTGCTTTTGTTAACTTCGCACGGTCCCTTGATTTTGCAGGCTTTTCAGTTGTCACTCCGATTTTCCGTACGCCTACTCTGCCTATAGTGCAACATGGCACGTACAGTACTATACTTGAACTTATAGAGGTGAATTTCTTATACTGCGGTACAATTTTACCTTCAGATTTTCAATAATAGTGAGAAAATACTCGTCACTAGATGTATCCACGAACACGAAAATCTTTTGCAAATTTACATGGGATTATTATTATTTTTTCACCACTATCAATTTCTCAACATTCGGCGAGGTGATGGGGCGGATTGAGCCGAGACTATATACAATTTTATTTAAGGTTGCAAGTTATGTTCCAATGCATGTAATTTCTGTAAGGAGGAAAAACTGCTGCTAAAATTTCTCAAAGACTCGGAGTGTTGAAACGGTTGAGTTGGTGTGTTGACCAATATACACGTAATACTTTGTATAATGCTCTAATTTTGCCCCATATTGATTATTGTTGCACAGCCTGGACCCAATTATAGGTGCTGATAAATAGGTTAACAGAATTCAGATTCTACAAAACCGCGCAGCAAGATTAACGCTAGGCTGTAGGGTAATATGTGTTCATGTCAAGGATTTATATTGTTGCGTTCCCTAATAGCAGTTCATGAAACATTTATTAGAGTCAACAATAATTCAATAAGTTGGAGGGAAACAGAGCTTTGGGGTGACAGTCACACATGTCAATACACTAATTTATTTATCTCATCACTTTACATAACTTTGTTAGATTTCATCAACCTATAAGGTTTCTCCTTTTGGTAGTCTTTGGTAGCGTTATAGAGATAACAGGTTGGCGTCTACAAAGTCTATACATGTACTATGTACTATGGCAAAACCATGTCAACCAATACGAACTGAGTGGGCACCGGCACGGTACGGGTTATCGACGGACAGACCGAAGCGGGAGCGGTCCGCTGCGGTGACCGGGGAGGCAACGGCAACTGGACGGGGCCAGCAGGGTACCAGGCCGCACTACAGTTCGAACCAAAGTGTGTATGTGGCGTATCGAGTATCCAAGGTCAATCCAGGCACTATGCACCAATGATAGTGTTTACGACAAGACCGGGCTAGCACAGCTGAACTACGGGGGAATGGCTACGGGGAGCCGGCTGGCCACAGCGGGAGCGATCCGCTGTGGTGACGGGGATGAACTAGCTCTGGCTGGGCTAGAACACCAGACAACCGCACAACATGTTCAAGCTAAGACTAGAAGTCCAATGGCCATTCGAAACCGCACAGCACCATTGGGACTAATGTATTACTATTTCACCAGTTTCTACACACTCCTCGAGGGATCTAGGAGAAGGATGCTTCATAATAACACCAGTACTAGTGATTGCACTATTACTTCACCGCGCCTCAATCACCAAGGGAGGCCGATGCTTCGTAGTGACGAGTCGCACAACAATCGGTCTGTCAGAGTCGAGTTCGTCGCACATCATACGAGTTACCGCACAACATACATGTATAAGTTCACCGCACAACTTTGGGTTTAGGGTTCGTTCGCACTACATTGGTTTCGTGGTTCGCCGCACTGCCGAAAGTGAGGAAAACCTCCGGTATTTATAGGCAGTAGAATTCTCGGGATTAAATAATGCATGAACACTGATTTAGGAATTAACCAATAGTAATCTTCCATGTCTAAGGGTCACATGACTAGTCACATGATTTACTAAGAGTGCCTAGTGCAAGAGACTAGAAACGTGTGCATTTACATATGGAAAAACATGGAGAAAGAAGTGTGCGAATACAGAGAGAGATGTGTGCAAATAGTAAGACCAGAGTGCAAAAGTGTTTACACAACATCTCGAGCAACCTTGATGGAGTGAGTGACAAGCTAAAAGGTTTCTGTGTCACAGGTTATTGACACCGCAGGATGTCTTACCACGCCCAGCTACGCGGCCACGCAAGGTTAACATTCCATTCCCTCGAGCTAAGTACGGGACTAGAAAACTGGACCGAGAACTCCAGTTAGTGTTCATGGGTAACACACGGGGGAGAGAAATGCTCCGTGCCGCTGAGCAGTTTCTCGGAGAACGCCAAAGCACGCATGCTATGGGGAAAGGAACTTAGCTCGCTGGGGCGAAGGGAGGTGTGGTCAGTCGCGCACATGTACATCGCTACATAAATAATGCATACACTAGCGCGCGTGGTATTGCATCATGCGCTGTGCTTGGTAAGAGACCCTGAAAATAAAAGTGCAAGTTGGCAATTTACGAATATTAGGTAAAATAAGGGAAGAGCAAAAGACAACAATAAGATTGTGTACTTCATGGACAGAGTGAATCCAGAAGGCGCTAAATTTCCATAATCAAGCATTCTGGGTTCGTAACAATTAAATTGGATGCAGGAACGTCAGCGGGCCGAGTACTTTAAAAAATATCCTGACGTACACTGCAAAAACTGTGTTTAGCAATTAAACACTTTTCTAAACACTTTCTTGCTATCAGTTTGTAAACATGTTTAAATACTAAACATGTTTAGCGTAAGGATGGATAGTGTTTAGCCATTGAACATTGGTGTTTAGGAATTGGACACGTAATGTTTAGCTTCTGAACATGTTTACAAAGTGATAGCAAGATAGTGCTTAGGCCTCAATAATTGCTAAACACAGTTTTTAGAGTGTACAAATGCGTTCATGGCCTGGCTCCGGAGTATTTGTCGAATGGAATACAATCTCAAATGAACACTCACTCATACAATACCAGATCCAATACCAGTAACAACATCTCTCACTTCGCTGTAAGAACCGAAACTGGCAAACGTTCCTTCAAGTTCTCTGGGGCCAGGTCATGGAATGAACTTCCACCTGCTATTAAAAGCTTGCAACTATTAGTTGGGGAGATAGAGGGGGGTATCGTGTACCCTCGGAAATCTATTTCTAATCAACGTTTCTAGGTCAGAAAAAAATGCGTAGAAAACGATTTGCTATGTAAAAAAAAAAATCAAAAATTGTCCCACGTATTGTTTTTTGCAAATTAGTGCCGCCATTACCGAAAAATCAATTTTTTACTATATCTCAGCCAATATTGCAGATAATTGAATGAATTAGGTGTCTAAACCCATGTTTTCAAGGTCAGAGATCACAACAAAACTATTCTGGAATTGACCACATGTGTCTGTGGCAGGAATATGCAAATTAGCTCCGCTAATACCGGAAAATCATGTTTTTGGCATATCTCGGCCCATATAGCACAGATAGACTAGGTGTTATTTCAAAAATTGATACCTGAAGAGGCATTTTTGAGTAGAAGTAGGTAACATAGCTATGTTACCTAATTTTGAGGTGCTGAATACGAAAGTGATGGTTACCAAGCTGGAT
This sequence comes from Patiria pectinifera, assembly GCA_029964075.1. Taxonomy (NCBI): domain Eukaryota; kingdom Metazoa; phylum Echinodermata; class Asteroidea; order Valvatida; family Asterinidae; genus Patiria; species Patiria pectinifera. The sequence goes on along the minus strand of CM057138.1, from coordinate 14,492,237 downwards.
TGTTCGTGAAAATATTCCAAATTTCCATAAATCTTTAAAATCTGTCGTGTTCTCAAATTTGGGTATATTTTTTTTATTTTTATTTTTTATTTATTTTGCTGTTTCTACTTACACTTCCTTACTTCAATAACATTTTCTAAAGCATATAAGTGACTTAATGATTATGAGGACATAGTAACAATCCGAAATGGCTGCTATTTTACCCCGAAATTGTGCGCGTTTACCTTGTCTCTAGATATCATAAAGTAGTCTTGCAAAACCTATTTATTAATGAACTTCAAATTCATCATGTTACTTACTGGTACAGTTACCTTATTAAAGCCTGGAAAATCATGTGAACAATGATAACATCTTGATATTCAGCCCAGTAAACAAAAACGGGGGAAAACAAGGTGTCCGTAATTTGGGCTATAAAGTAGTTGAAGGGTTGCCTAACGTGGGAGACTTGAACAAGTTCAATAAAATTCCCAAAATTATTGGTAAGAAAACTTTTTGGTCTTGACATAATTATTGTAACCAACACTTATCTGTTATTTTGGGGGATTTCCTTGAAGTTGTTCAAGTACCCCATGTTAGGCAACCCTTCGCCTATTTTTTTTAGCCCAATTTACGGACACTTCGTCATTTTTCTCCATGTTTTCTTTTTTTGGCCTAAAAATCAAGACGTTATCATTTTTCAGATTATTTCCCATTTCTTTCGGTTAGGGTAACTGTGCCGGTAGTACCTTTGTGAATTTGACGCTCAACAATACTGAGATTTGGCGAGACTACTTGATGACATCTGATGAAAAGTTAATGCGCGCAACTTTAGGGTGTAATAATAGCCATTTTGGATTGTAACTATGTCCTCATAAACATTCAGTTGCTTGTACGCTTTCCAAAATGTTATTGAAGTAAGAAAGTGTAAGTAGAATCACAACAATAAACTCCCCCCCCAAAAAAAAAAAAATAATAAAAAATATGCGCAAATATGGGAACAAATATATTACACGACAGCTATTTAAGATTTATGGAATTAGGCACATTTCCACTAAAAATCCAGCTTGGTAACAATCATTTTCGGATATAGGACCCGCAAATTAGGAAAAATAGCTGGGTTACCAAATTCTATTCAACTTTTTCGTGCCCTAAATGGGCCTTTATTTTCAATATCACCTAGACTAATGTTTTGAGGGTCAGGTATCATTAGAAGACCATTCACGAAGTAACTATGTGTGTCTTTGGCAGGTAAATATGTAAATTCTGCCGATTTATCAGAAATTTTATTTTTAGCCAATATTGCAGCTGATTTCAACAGAAGGGTTTTGATAAACGGTAATAATCAAAGTTGATTGTAAGCCATCGTATTCAAAATAAACTGTAATATTGGCAGAAATTGAATAAAATATTGGCTACAAACCAAATTTTAGATAAACTGGCAATTTGGAATTTACATATTTTCATGCAAGTTCTTCGTGAATGGTCTTCTTATGGCACCTGACCCTCAAAACATGGGTTTAGACACCTTAAGTGTGTAGTTACAATGTATGTGCAATATTGGCCGAGATATTGGCTAAAAATCAAATTTCTGAAAAACTGGCACTGTAGAATTTACATATTTACCTGCTAAGGACACACATAATTACTTCGTGAATGGTCTTCTAATGATACCTGACCCTCAAAACATGGTTTTAGACGCCTTCACGGTGTAGTTATGTGCAATATTTGCCGAGATATTGGCTAAAAATCATATTTGTGATAAACCGACACTTTATCATTTACACATTTTCAGGCCAAAGACACACGTAGTTATACTTCGTGACAAGGGCGGATCCAGAACACAATTTTTTGGGGGGCCTAAACAATTTTTGGTCCACCCAAAAAGTGGGTCAAAAAATTACGGCGTGGGGTTCGAGGCCCGCTTAAGGGCCCCGATTGTTTTTGGGATTCTAGATGCTCTGTGGTGCGATCTGAGGCAATTTCTGACCACTTTAACCAATGTTTTCTTTAGGAAAAGATGGTGGTGTACTCATTGTCTGCCTTTATTGCGATGTCACATACAAAACCAAATTTGGTTTTCGTGTTTTTTTTTGGGGGGGGGGCATTGTCCCCTTTGCCCCCCCCCCTAGATCCACCCTTGCAAACAGGTCTAAATAATATTGCAATATATCTATATTTTTCAAATCATGAAAAAAAGGTTCACATCCTGAAAAAGTTCACAAATATGGGGCGTCCTTGGACCCTTGTGGATAGTACGTTGGCCCAGGGAGCCAGGGCAGACGGTGTGTCGTGTATGCCCTTTACCCCTCCATTGTTCCCCCTGATTACACGGCTACAGTCAGACAAGGCAGTGGGTTGGCCCACTATTGTCTAGGCCCGGGTGACTGTACTTTTTTCCCCCCCCCGATGCAACAGGAGAAAAATGGCGCGGGGCAAGCCACGACAGGAATCCAATGCCAAGCTCGAGCTGTTTGTCCTCTTTTCTCCCCGGTTTCATTTTTGTGATGGTTATTTGGTAACACTTGCATTCTTGTAACGTTGAAGGATTAACAAAGGACCAACAGTAATGGAACTGACTCCGAGGAGCCAGTGAAAAGTCCAGCACAAAAGTGAACCGCGGTATTATTATATATAAATTTGCAAGGCTTGGCAATGGATGATAATTGGACTGCGGGGTTTTAGAGAAAACAAGTTTTGAAAGAGCACTAGCGTACCTGACCTTTTTAACAGGAAACAAACGGGGGGGGGCACCACAAATCCGCTCTTTTTTGACTTGTTGATCCCATCCCCGCAATTTTAATTCCATGGGGTTTTGAAAGTTGCATACGAAGGGATGATTATGACGAAACACAATTTGTAAAGACGGAAATTCCGATCCAAAAATAAAAACATATGACAACACAACCAAAATTGAAAATGGAAGGTGGTTCCTGAAGTTTGATTAGGGCAAGGTCTTGGACGCATAAATCAATGAAAGCAACAAAAATAGCAACGTGATCAGGTAGCATTATTTGAAGTAACCATCTACTTATATAGACCTTTATCACGCTGCCACCATTTCAGTCATGTTCCTTTTATCTAACAACAGTAATGAATGATGTTTTTTTGTACAAAAAAGGAACCAGATAAGTTTTACTTCCAGCCTCGCTTTGGTTACGTTGATTCGAACGGGAAAAAAATCAAGATGGCCGCTTCATAAGCTTTTACAAACGTGAGAGACATTCTTCATTTTCAGTGCAAGGGCGGATCCAGAACACATTTTTTTAGGGGGCCAAAACAATTTTTGGTCCACCCAAAAAGTGGGTCAAAAAATTACGGCGTGGGGTTCGGGGCCCGTTTAAGGGCCCCGAATTTTTTTTTGGATTCTAGATGCTCTGTGGTGCGGCACTAATTTGCATAAAAACAATACGTGGGACATTTTTTGAATTTTTTAACATAGCAAATCGTTTTCTACACATTTTTTCTGACCGAGAGAAGTTGATTAGAAATTGATTTCCGAGGGTCCACGATGTGCGTTTATCTTTTTAATTGTTATATAATAATTTTGTACTGAGGGCCTCCATGGAAAGCAGTGCTGTGCACTGCTTGGAGTTTACCCTCATTACAGATTACATCAATAAAATAAAATAAACTCTTATGCACTTTCTTTTTGTAATTACCGTCATGTTGCTTCCTTCTGGAATTCAATTTTAGTTTGGATCTAAGACAACACTTTTTATAATATAGTCCCGTAGTAATAATACTAATACTGATAATAATAATATCGGGTTTTCATATAGCGCTTTTAACTAAGATCAAAGCGCTTTACATTATTATTACCCCTGATTATATCTCAGCACCCTGGGGAGTATACAGCTCGATGCAGCCTGTTAGGCGCAAGGAAGCTAATTCAACCACAATAACCATCTCTGCCCTCACATGTACCCATTTACTCCTGGGTGGAGAGAAGCAGTGAGTGACAAAGTAGACAATGAGCTCATGAATAAAAGTTATGCATTCATTTTTTTTTAATATTAGAGAGTTCAGAGAGCCATGGAATTGGGGAATTCAAGACATATATGGCACTGCACCTTTGGCCTGGATGTGGGGTTTCTGATTCTGAGCATTTTGGATGCAATTGGGTCCGAAAGTAGCTATTTCAAAATGGCTATTCTTTTCCAGTTTGGGAAATATTCATTTTAGGGGTTGGTCTTCTGTTAAATGGTGAGAATTTCTCAAAAATTCACTGGTCACCAAAATTTTTTTTAATGTAAAATGAAGAACGACCTAATTTTTCTGTGCAGCCTGAACACCTGTTAGATACTTAAAAATATTTTTTAAAAGAATGTTGAAGTACATGTATTGGGATTTATCACATGCCTCTATGGTAATTTAGTTACTTGGTTGCTCCAATCATAACAGAACGGGCGGAAACCAGCTGCACTAGTATACACTGCAAAAACTGTGTTTAGGAAACACATAATGTTTATCTTCTAAACATGTGTACAAAGTGATAATGTATAGCAAGATTGTGTTTAATTGCAAAACACATTTTCGGGGTCAGGCAGGAGCTTCTATACATGTCACTTGGTGGTCGGTCGGTCGGTCTGTCTGTCCGTCTGTCTGTCCCCAAAATTGACCAAAACTATGGTGTTCCATATGTGCCATCGTCGTTGCATTTTCGGCTTCACATTTTCGCAGGGATCATTTTGATCGATGTCATGAAAGACTTTTATTTAAGACTTTTCGCAACAAGGCCAGAGTTTTTTGTGTTTACTTGCACTTGTTTCTATCCTACTAGGGAGTACCAATTGCCAATTACCTATTTTCTACCAGCTTAGGTGTTCCTGATAACTATCAATTTATAGTGCACTTATAGTGCACGGGCATTTTGATCCAAGTACGCACCTGGAAGAGGGGCCGGATGGCATGGGCCTGAAGCCACAACGGTAAATCCCATTCGCAGATTCGGCCATTTCAACAGTATTTTTGAGTGGAAGTTTGTTTTCTATATTTTATTTGAAAGTTGATGCTTTGATAATCAACCCTTTTCTTGGCAATCGCTATTAGATCCCTCCGCCACTAGGGCGGATCCAGAACACAATTTAGGGGTATGTTTTTGGGGTGGGGGGTGGGGGTGGGGTCACGCCCCCCCCCGGATCCGCCCTTGCCTAGGCCTCCGCCGAGCTCATAAATATGAGTTATACATTCATATTATTTATTAGAGTGTTCTGCAAGCCATTGAATTAGGGATGGAAGACATATGACACTGCACCTCTGGCCTGGACTTGGGGTTTCCAATTCTGAGCATTTCGGATGCAATTGGGTCTGAAATTGGCGCTATTTAGCCATTTTGTGGAGGAATCATTTTTCAAAACGGCTACTCGTTTTTAGTTTGGGAAATATTTGTTTTCGGGGTGGTCTTCTTTTGGTGAGAATTTTTGTAAACTTCATGGTCAACCACCAATAATTGACAGGAAAATGAAAAACGACATCTCTTGATCATAGTTTTGTATGTGCAGCCTGAACACCTGTGCGAGTTTTGAGTATTTTAAAAGGAATTTTGACGTGGAGATTTACCACTGGTCTCTATGACAATTTACTAAGTATACTTGGATGCACCCATCAAAACAGAACGGAAAGCAGCTGCACTAGTATACAATGTAAAAACTGTACGTGTTTAGGCATTGAGTACATAATGTTTATCTTCCAAACCGCTTCTAATTAAATATACTTGATCGTGTACGAGAATTGAAAAGCTTATAGTTCCTTGCATGTGTGAGGTAGGTCACCGTAGGTGTAACTGGTTACACCCACTGAACAAACCTTTGAATCAAACAGGGGAAATACATAGATCACAATAGATATATTCAGAAACCCTGTATTTATTATTGTTTGATTCTATGGACTCCGAACTCTATTTTTGAGGCAGTGCTTTTTGTCAAGTAACCACTGTAGAATATAGTTTCCACAAAAGGAAGCACGTCGAACTTGCTCTATCAAAAGAAAGTCTGTGGCAAAAATAACTTAGGGGAAAACCCCAGGCTTTGCTTTTGTTAACTTCGCACGGTCCCTTGATTTTGCAGGCTTTTCAGTTGTCACTCCGATTTTCCGTACGCCTACTCTGCCTGTAGTGCAACATGGCACGTACAGTACTATACTTGAACTTGTAGAGGTGTATTTCTTATACTGCGGTACACTTTTACAGTCAAATTTTCAATAATAGTTACAAAAATACTCGTCACTAGATGTATCCACGAACACGAAAACCTTTTGCAAATTAACATGTGATTATTATTATTATTTTTTTACTACAATCAATTTTTCAACATTCGGTGAGGCCGTGAGGCGGATTGAACCAAGACTATATACAATTTTATTTAAGGTTACAAGTTATGTTCCAATGCATGTACTTTCTGTAAGGAGGAAGAACAAACCCTTAGGCCCCCCCAAAAAAGTCTCCGGTTTCTGGTATGGAGCTTGTTCAAAAAGTGGTGCGGCGACGAGGCTTTTTTTTTTTTTTAACCGACTTTTTTGCTTCAAATGTCGGCTGATGACTGCAAATGGTGCCCGACTAAACTTAGTGCAAATATATGGGAGTCCAGAGAGGCCACATAAAGCTTATTCTCGATCATAACCCCATCTAAAAACACGTTGCAATTGCGCGGCAGCAGAATTCTAGTCAAACCAGTGAGTTTGGCGGTTTTGAGACATCATCTTTCATTGAAAAAAAAAAACTTTTTCATTTTGCCGACGCGCATGGCTACGGCGACGCGCGCGCATACCAGAAACCGGAGACTTTTTTTTTGGCCTTATGCACTTTCTTTTTGTAAATGCCGTCATGTTGCTTCCTTCTGGAATTCAATTTTAGTTTGGATCTAAGACAACACTTTTTATAATAGAGTCCCGTGGTAATAATACTAATACTAATAATAATATCGGGTTTTCATACAGCGCTTTTAACTAAGATCAAAGCGCTTTACATTATTATTACCCCTGATTATTGGGCCTATTAAACATTCAAAAAAAAACCCATCTCAGCACCCTGGGGAGTATACAGCTCGATGCAGCCTGTTAGGCGCAAGGAAGCTAATTCAACCACAATAACCATCTCTGCCCTCACATGTACCCATTTACTCCTGGGTGGAGAGAAGCATTGAGTGACAAAGTAGACAATGAGCTCATGAATACAAGTTATGCATTCAAATTATTTTATATTAGAGAGTTCAGAGAGCCATGGAATTGGGGGATTGAAGACATATGGCTCTGCACCTTTGGCCTGGACTTGGGGTTTCCGATTCTGAGCATTTTGGATGCAATTGGGTCCGAAAGTAGCGTACTTAAGCCATGTTGTGTAGGGATTCTTTTTTTTTGAAAATGGCCATTCTTTTCCAGTTTGGGAAATATTCATTTTATGGTTGGTCTTCTGTTAAATGGTGAGAATTTCTCAAAAATTCACTGGTCACCAACAATTTTTTAATGTAAAATGAAGAACGACCTAATTTTTCTGTGCAGCCTGAACACCTGTTAGATACTTAAAAGTATTTTTTAAAAGAATGTTGAAGTACATGTATTGGGATTTATCACATGCCTCTATGGTAATTTAGTTACTTGGTTGCTCCAATCATAACAGAACGGGCGGAAACCAGCTGCACTAGTATACACTGCAAAAACTGTGTTTAGGAAACACATAATGTTTATCTTCTTAACATGTATAAAAAGTGATACATGTGTAGCAAGATTGTGTTTAATTGCAAAACACATTTTCGGGGTCAGGCAGGAGCTTCTATACATGTCACTTGGTGGTCGGTCGGTCGGTCTGTCTGTCCGTCTGTCTGTCCCCCAAATTGACCAAAACTATGGTGTTCCATATGTGCCATCGTCGTTGCATTTTCGGCGTCACATTTTCGCAGGGATCATTTTGATCGGTGTCATGAAAGACTTTTATTTAAGACTTTTCGCAACACAGCCAGAGCTTAATGTGTTTACTTGCACTCGTTTCTATCCTACTAGGGAGTACCAATTGCCAATTACCTATTTTCTACCAGCTTAGGTGTTCCTGATAACTATCAATTTATAGTGCACTACGGTGCACGGGCATTTTGATCCTAGTACGCACCTGGAAGAGGGGCCGGATGGCATGGGCCTGAAGCCACAACGGTAAATCCCATTCGCAGATTTGGCCATTTCAACAGTATTTTTGAGTGGAATTTTTTTTTCTATATTTTATTTGAAAGTTGATGCTTTGATAATCAACCCTTTTCTTGGCAATCGCTATTAGATCCCTCCGCCACTAGGGCGGATCCAGAACACAATTTAGGGGTATTTTTTTTTTGGGGGGGGTGGGTGGGGGGTCACGCTCCCCGGATCCGCCCTTGCCTAGGCCTCCGCCGAGCTCATAAATATGAGTTATACATTCATATTATTTATATGAGTGTTCTGCAAGCCATTGAATTGGGGATGGAAGACATATGACACTGCACCTCTGGCCTGGACTTATGGGGTTTCCATTTCTTAGCATTTCGGATGCAATTGGGTCTGAAATTGGCGCTATTTAGCCATTTTGTGAAGGAATCATTTTTCAAAACGGCTACTCGTTTTTAGTTTGGGAAATATTTGTTTTCGGGGTGGTCTTCTTTTGGTGAGAATTTTTGTAAACTTCATGGTCAACCACCAATAGTTGACAGGAAAATGAAAAACGACATCTCTTGATCATAGTTTTGTATGTGCAGCGAGTTTTGAGTATTTTAAAAGGAATTTTGACGTGGAGATTTACCACTGGTCTCTATGACAATTTACTAAGTATACTTGGATGCACCCATCAAAACAGAACGGAAACCAGCTGCACTAGGATACAACGTAAAAACTGTGTTTAGGCATTGAGTACATAATGTTTATCTTCCAAACCGCTTCTAATTAAATATACTTGATCGTGTACGAGAATTGAAATGCTTATAGTTCTTTGCATGTGTGAGGTAGGTCACCCGTCACCGTAGGTGTAACTGGTTACACCCACTGAACAAACCTTTAAATCAAACAGGGGAAATACATAGATCACAATAGATATATTCAGAAACCCTGTATTTATTATTGTTTGATTCTATGGACTCCGAACTCTATTTTTGAGGCAGTGCTTTTTGTCAAGTAACCACTGTAGAATATAGTTTCCACAAAAGGAAGCACGTCGAACTTGCTCTATCAAAAGAAAGTCTGTGGCAAAAATAACTTAGGGGAAAACCCCAGGCTTTGCTTTTGTTAACTTCGCACGGTCCCTTGATTTTGCAGGCTTTTCAGTTGTCACTCCGATTTTCCGTACGCCTACTCTGCCTGTAGTGCAACATGGCACGTACAGTACTATACTTGAACTTGTAGAGGTGTATTTCTTATACTGCGGTACACTTTTACAGTCAAATTTTCAATAATAGTTACAAAAATACTCGTCACTAGATGTATCCACGAACACGAAAACCTTTTGCAAATTAACATGTGATTATTATCATTATTTTTTTACTACAATCAATTTTTCAACATTCGGTGAGGCCGTGAGGCGGATTGAACCAAGACTATATACAATTTTATTTAAGGTTACAAGTTATGTTCCAATGCATGTACTTTCTGTAAGGAGGAAGAACAAACCCTTAGGCCCCCCCAAAAAAGTCTCCGGTTTCTGGTATGGAGCTTGTTCAAAAAGTGGTGCGGCGACGAGGCTTTTTTTTTTTTTACCCGACTTTTTTGCTTCAAATGTCGGCTGATGACTGCAAATGGTGCCCGACTAAACTTAGTGCAAATATATGGGAGTCCAGAGAGGCCACATAAAGCTTATTCTCGATCATAACCCCATCTAAAAACACGTTGCAATTGCGCGGCTGCAGAATTCTAGTCAAACCAGTGAGTTTGGCGGTTTTGAGACATCATCTTTCATTGAAAAAAAAAACTTTTTCATTTTGCCGACGCGCATGGCTACGGCGACGCGCGCGCATACCAGAAACCGGAGACTTTTTTTTTGGCCTTATGCACTTTCTTTTTGTAAATGCCGTCATGTTGCTTCCTTCTGGAATTCAATTTTAGTTTGGATCTAGGACAACACTTTTTATAATATAGTCCCGTGGTAATAATACTAATACTAATAATAATATCGGGTTTTTATACAGCGCTTTTAACTAAGATCAAAGCGCTTTACATTATTATTACCCCTGATTATTGGGCCTATTAAACATTAAAAAAAACACCATCTCAGCACCCTGGGGAGTATACAGCTCGATGCAGCCTGTTAGGCGCAAGGAAGCTAATTCAACCACAATAACCATCTCTGCCCTCGCATGTACCCATTTACTCCTGGGTGGAGAGAAGCATTGAGTGACAAAGTAGACAATGAGCTCATGAATACAAGTTATGCATTCAAATTATTTTATATTAGAGAGTTCAGAGAGCCATGGAATTGGGGGATTGAAGACATATGGCTCTGCACCTTTGGCCTGGACTTGGGGTTTCCGATTCTGAGCATTTTGGATGCAATTGGGTCCGAAAGTAGCGTACTTTAGCCATGTTGTGTAGGGATTCTTTTTTTTTTTCAAAATGGCTATTCTTTTCCAGTTTGGGAAATATTCATTTTAGGGTTGGTCTTCTGTTAAATGGTGAGAATTTCTCAAAAATTCACTGGTCACCAAAATTTTTTTTAATGTAAAATGAAGAACGACCTAATTTTTCTGTGCAGCCTGAACACCTGTTAGATACTTAAAAGTATTTTTTTAAAGAATGTTGAAGTACATGTATTGGGATTTATCACATGCCTCTATGGTAATTTAGTTACTTCGTTGCTCCAATCATAACAGAACGGGCGGAAACCAGCTGCACTAGTATACACTGCAAAAACTGTGTTTAGGAAACACATAATGTCTATCTTCTAAACATGTATACAAAGTGATACATGTGTAGCAAGATTGTGTTAAATTGCAAAACACATTTTTCGGGGTCAGGCAGGAGCTTCTATACATGTCACTTGGTGGTCGGCCGGTCGGTCTGTCTGTCCGTCTGTCTGTCCCCCAAATTGACCAAAACTATGGTGTTCCATATGTGCCATCGTCGTTGCATTTTCGGCGTCACATTTTCGCAGGGATCATTTTGATCGATGTCATGAAAGACTTTTATTTAAGACTTTTCGCAACAAGGCCAGAGCTTAATGTGTTTACTTGCACTTGTTTCTATCCTACTAGGGAGTACCAATTGCCAATTACCTATTTTCTACCAGCTTAGGTGTTCCTGATAACTATCAATGTATAGTGCACTTTCTCGCACTTGCGCAGTACACCATCTTCCTCGAACAAGGTGGGCGCCATTTGTGTAGTGGTTGGACGGTATCAAGAGGGAGGAAGTGTTCCCAAAATTGACCAAAGTATGGTGATCCGTAGGTAGGCCTACCATTGGGGTCGCAGTTTTCGCCAGAGCTAGCTATGCACTCGTTCTTGTTAGAGTGTAGGGGTCGATGCGGATGTCATCGACCGACGAATACCCACGCAATTCTCTTCGTGTGTTTTGTTTCTTTGCTTCAGTTCTCCATATGATTTATCTATTAGGTATAGGGCTAATCTTTGAGGTAGATTTTATATTTTTTTCATTGGAACAAAGGGTTTCTAGGGATTAAAAATGAAGTCTGAGAACCATCCCGATCAATCTGGTCAACAACGCATGCGGGTTAAGTTGATCAAATAAAGTTTCTTTACTTGATCACCTGTTGGTTGCGCGGCAATTGTGCGACGCAATTTGACCTGGTTAACCCCGTTGGAATGGCAGTATAGGCCGGGGTCCCTTTATTCTCAGCCCGGATCTAATTAAATACACTGAATTGTGTCCGAGAGTTCAACGCTTAGTTCCTTTCATCTGCGATGTAGGTGTAACTGGGTACACCCACTGAACAAAAAGGACCCGCGTCGAACCTGCACTATTAAAAGAAAGTCCTTGGCCGAAAAAAACTTAGGGGAAAACCCCAGCCTATGCTTTTGTTAACTTCGCACGAACCTTGATTTTGCACGTTTTTTAGTAGTCACTCCGATTTTCTGTATGCCTTACTCTGCCTATAGTGCGGTATATCACGTACAGTACTAGTTGAACGGTTATGGGACGTATTTCCTACTGCGGTACACTTTTCCACTCAAAGTTTCAATAATAGTGAGAAAATACTCGTGACTATAGATGTATCCACCAGTGGCGTAAATCTGTTTATACCGTCGCACTAACATCAAAACGGCGCATTTTAAAAGCTTTTGTACTTTGTTTCTCCACTTTTCAGGGCTATTGAAAACATTTTGGTTGTTAGGATGCTCGAAAATACCTCGAAATCCGCATGTTCTTTTCTCATCACGAAGAAGTGGGGAGGGGGATGATTCAAACGCACATCCCGCCTGGTTAAAAAGTGGGGTGATAATACCCCATCCCCGCCCCCGGATTAAAAGTTTTCTGTCCAGGATTCCGTTCAAGAGGCTACATTGATTCATTTTACATCTATTTTTGCACATCATATTAAATTGTTTCTTTGATGTCTATTTTGCAATTAAGCTAAATCAACTGCATTTTAGGCTCAATGCAAAAGTCAGGAAACAAGTTCGCTGCTTGCTGGTCGTTAACAGCATAAAAACATTCCAACCTAGGCCTTTGCTTTCTCTATTTGTCACTAAATAATGAATAGAATAAAATAACAACTTCACAAAATTATTCGCAATTGTGTTGCCTGGAGCAAAATGGAGCAAGGCAGTTTCAACATGCATGGTATAGGACTGCTGTAAACTTAGGCCTCTGATTTATTATCACGTTGTGCGGTTCATTGTCGGGGCGGATCCATGGGAGGGGGGTGGCCAAAGAAGGATCCAAAACATTTTTTTTGGGGGGGGGGAGCGGGGGGCCTCAAAAAAAGGGTAAAAATGGTCCAAAATGTATGCCGTTTGGTTTGGAGCCCGCTTATAAGGGGCCCGATTTGTCCCCCCCCCCCTTTTTTTTTGGGGGGGGGGGTTGATGCTCTGTGGTGCGATCGGAGTCAATGTATGACCTGTTTAATTTATTCTTTTCCAGCAAAAGATTGTGTTGCACGCATGGCCCCCGTTGTCCCCCCCCCTCCCCTGGATCCACCCTTGGGGTTCGCTCCCAAGTTGAGAGGGTTTACCGTAAGACTAGTAAGTAAGACTAGACCGAGTCCGATCTAAATTCTTTGGTTATACATGTACTTTTATCCTGGTCCTTTTTAGAAATACACAATATCATGCGCGTCACTAGGATGGGGTAAGGGGGCGCTACCACTCCCCCCACCTGGAAAAGCCAAAAAATATATTAAAAAAAAGAAAGAAAGAGAGATAGAGAGAGAGAGAGAGAACAAAAAAACATATTTACTATTAATTCAATACACATTTAACAAATTGGGCGTTTGCAGGGGTGTCAATGGGGGTTTGGTGGGCAAATGCTCCCCCCCCCCCCCGCGTATTCTCGAAAAAATGATAAATTGAGAATATGCTAGAGAAAGTGGGCAAATGCTCCCCCCCCGCGTATTCTCGAAAAAATGATAAATTGAGAATATGCTAGAGAAAGTACAAGGATTTTTGGGGAAAATGTGATCCCCCCCCCCCCGAAAAAAAATCCGGGCGACGCCCATGCACAATATACCACACTTCACAGCCAAAAATATTCTTAAAAAAAAAAAAAAAGCCTCATAATAACCACTGCACAATCATGCGGGTTAGGTTACGAAATAACACAAATAATATTTGAACTACAGTGACCTCAAAACAGGTTTGATCAATGCACGTGTACGCAAATGCATATTTCACAGTGCAATACCCCGATGCTTTGATTCCGAATTCTATACGCGATTTCGGTTGCTTTATACCTGAAATTCAATCAAACGTCAGCAGGCCTGATTGTATTAAAGTTAGAGCAAAAAGCTCTGTGTGTCTGCTGTCGATCCGGATTTTTATTTTGGGTTTTGAATTAAATCGAAGGTGGCATTTGTCAGACCCTGGTGTCATTATTCAAACCCAGGCGTTGTGACCCAAGCTTGTGCAGACGATATTGGTTTAAAGAAACAAAGGTTTTTCGTTTGGCTCTACACGACTACGCAGATTCGGCCATTTTCGACAGTTTTGAGGTTTCTTTTGGTGGAAATTGTTGTTTTTTCTTCTAACTTTCTCACCCGATTTTACATTTGGTGCCACGATAATCAACCCTTTCTTTTAAAATTCACAGGAATTTTGGTAAAACAAAATCCAGCTTTTTCTGTTTCCAAACCCCCAAAACAAAAACAAACAAGACCTCAAAAGCCAACAGACACAGATGGGATTTCAAAACACTGTAGTCTGTTTTGGTTCTTTAGCATTGATGACATTATTTGTTATTGGTATTGATGAAATTATTACTGTGTATAAGCCTACCACCGAGGTACTGGTACATGCAGATATACACGGAAACATATACACGTAGATGTACCGTACCTTATTTGCCACTCAGGAATTACAGTAACCAACCTTAAATCAACCTTACAAACACTAAATGCCCGTTTGGATTTCAAACACACATTAAAACATACATGTACATTAAAACCCTCCTGCCGTATGAACAGTCACAGACGGTCAAAAATTCGATCCTCTTCCCCTGCCGTGCCGTTATAAACAGGCTAGTCACCAACAGTTAAATCACATTTCCAGGACATTACTGTGACTAGTCGAATTCCATCAACGGACTAAAGCGGGTAACTGCACAGCTGGCTTGTCAATCACCTACAGTCGACTCTCCCTAGTACAAACTCTGTTAATACAAATTCTGGTTATAACAAACATAAAGCCTTGGTCCCGACTGTGCATTTGTGTGCACAATGAATGGGACTGATATTCCTCTTAATACAAAATTCTGATATAACAAACAATTTGGCTAGGTCCGAACGAGTTTGTATTAATGAGACTCGACTGTATACTGACAAGGCAAAGCTCTATCAAGTTACAGCCAGTCAATCCTGCTTTACGTAGACTGTGAGCTCTTAACTGTTCAAAACAGTCACTTGGTTGATTTTGACTGCTGGGATAGCTGTGTTCAATTTGACAGCCAGAGAAAGAGGGTTAAGAAGAAAAAAAAAGAACATTCAGACAATGGTTGCATTAACAGTCCCAAAACAAAGGTTTTCTTATGTAAACCCAGTGTGACGCCATTTTGTTTCAGGTCAATTAATATATAGCTTCTAAAAGTTAATGTATAACAGGCCTCCACGAGTGAATTACAAGAAACAAAAAAAATCTCCTGAAGAATTCTATTTCAATAAAAGCTTTGGCTAGTCAATAAATCTTATATACACATTTCGATCACAGATATAGTGAAATAAAAATTATCATTTACATTTTGACAACTCCATGAGCCTAATAAGCCACAGCATTCAAATAGCAATTGACATCTTTGAATCAAACTTTGTACAACACTGACAGAAAATGACATTCATTAGGCTACAACAGGATCATTTACGATGCTCACGTGCAGTATTTACACGCAGGTGATACAATACTTTCACGGGAAATGTCTCAGTGCTGGCAATTAAAGCATTAACGTGTAATGCTTGACGCAAACACAGAAGCCAAGCAAATTGCACATCACTTACCATTGGTCCACAACTGAATTTGAGTTTTTGTTCACCTATTTTGCAACCAGTCCAGTGAAAAACCACCGCGGTGGTGGAGGTCTCTGAAGAAATCAAGCCTTGGCAATATTGGCAGCACTACCCAGGAAATTCCAAGCATCACGCGTGTGCATTTGCTTGAATACAGTGTGCATGAGTTATGCTCGGAGTTTCCCTGGGTAAGGTTGCCAATATTGCCAAGACTTGATTGGATTCATCTTGTTGATGTAGCGACCTCGCTCTAAAAAAACAAATTCAATATTGAACCAAGACTACACACCACTAATATAATTCAGGGCTCAATTTCACAGTGTGGCAGCATGATAATACATGTATTGCTTAACACATCTTTCAATGTACAACTTTATCGATATATGTGCCGAACACAAATGAATCAGTCATACCAGTTAGAAAATATACATGATTAGTTAATGAAGTTTAATAAGGTGTGTTGCAAGCATGTATTAAGCCCCATATACATGTATGTGCAGGTATGTGCAGCCTACATATACATCACCTAAATGAAGCCACTAAAAAAAAAAACACCAAAACTCAAACATATTTTGTGCAACTTTCTGCTCCTCTTAAATGAATGAAAACTGTTTGACATCTCTTTTTAGTTAATTTACTGAAAAAGGGCCCTGTAGATGTGATGTCATTTCAGGAAGACACTGTTCAGTTAAGGGGTTTTCTGTTCAAATTGTGAACCCAAAACTTGCTCCTTCAAGACATTTAAATTTGTGAGAAACGTTTGCTCATTGGCTTACTACCGTGTACTGACTCAACAAATCACCAAAGTGAGAAAATTCACGTCAGCAAAATATCCAAAATTCTGGCCACTTTTGGAGCTGACATACCTATAATATTGAGGCTTCTGCCTGAAATGACACAGTTGCTCATGACAATGGAAATTTTCATTAGCATAAAAGCCAAAAAAGCACCAAAATACCCTTCAATGGCGAAAATCGAAATTAGGGTTAAATGGGACAGAAACGAGTATTTTCAAGCATCTCATCAATAAAATTACGTTACATGTACATTTCCTCGCCAACACTATGCACAACGGGACATTTCTAGTGGCACTAATTATCAGTGTGGAATTCGAGTCTCTGCAAGACTCTGCAATGCAAGTCCATCACAAGTCCTTCAGTATTATAACATGGAATTTGTTTACAAGATGCAAAAACATTCCTTTGTCCTTGTTCATCCAGTTACTTGTGACTGGCTTTATGAACGGACGTGTGAAAGACTCAGATGCAACACTGCTAATCATGAAACCGCCCCAAGTTTTACAACATTCCAATTCTAGGCGACAAATCACTTACAAACATGTATTCATTGATGACAACTTTAAACTACATATGTACAGATATTTTTTTTTAATACATATGCAAATGCATTTCTTAATCGGTGCGATCCGGCGACTTCAGCAAGACAGCTTTATACAAGTTTTCTTTATTTAATACTGGTTGCAGCATTGTACCAAACAACAATAAAAATGAATTCGTAAGATCAACAAATCAGTTGTAATAATCCACTCGCTATTTCAACATAGCAGGCGTAGCAGGATTTTGGACACACCAACACAATGTGAACAATGTAAAATTATGGAATTATGCATTTCAATATAAGTGTGCATGTTATAATGCCTGTTACATGTTTGTTTCCTGGTGTTAAAAGAGAAATAAATATGTGTAATAATAAATTCACAAATCAATTAATAAGTAAAACATGTTTAACATCACCAAAGGTGGAAAGTTTATAATTGGATATGATTCTGACCAACTGCAATTGTACTGCTTGATGTTAAAGACAATAGATTGTATTATACCATTTTGGTTGGAACATGAAAACCCCTTTTAAAAAAACACACCAAATACACGTAAAAAAAAAGAAATCTCAAAACATGAAACATGATATGAAGACGATAAAAGAAATAAACATGGATCTTGGAATACACTCTGTACATATAGCCTACATTCCCATATTTATATTGATAAACATAATCTTTGTTTTGGAAACTTAAAAAAAAAAGAAATAAAATGCAACAACGCTTAGAATATACATGTAAATGTAAAACTAGCAATCAAAGAAAATATACCTAATGAATATCTAATGTTCAAGTCAATTTTTAAAGTTTAATCAGAACCAGCTGAAATTCTGCAACCAATTTTATAATCATACACACATCCGCCTTGACCAAGGGTGTCCACGGCACTTGGGAGGGCTGCTACGGCACATATGTCTGCTCTCAGTAGCTAGCCAGGGGGGTATGGGTGTCACGAGGGGGGGGGGGGAGGGCAATAGGGGCACTTGTCACCCCCCCCCCCAAAAAAAAAGGAAAAAGAGGTGCGAAGCCATATTACCGTTAATTTGATGGGGAGGGGGAAGGGCAAATGTTCCACTGCTCACGCGCAGAAAAATGATACATCGAGAATATAATGAAAAAGTTGTATACTGCATCTTAGCTAACTAAATGGCACATCATAAACTTCACATGATCTACCCTAAACTGTGTTCTATTTAAACCACGTACACACACCATATTCAGATATTCTTCTCACCACCGAGATTCAATCCTGATGCATATGATGCAGTTTCTTGAGCCAACTAACCAAATTTAACAAGTTTGGTGTGTTGTAAACTATCTCAAGTTTCTTTGGATTAACTTCATTAAAACCCTAATGCCCTACGCATTTTTGTTAGGATGCAACTTCAATCCTGCTAAATCCTCCAATTGCTTCCATGTAAACAATGCATACAGCCTCAATCCTCCGAAATCCTCCGTTATTTCGTGAATGTGTCCTTGGAGGGGCGACCACTGCCTCAATCCTGCAAAGTCCTCTTGCAATCACCAGCAATACGTTGAGGCACAGCCAGTGACATCCTGGAGCAGTGCAGAGGATTCCAAGTAAAATCCAGGCCGAAATGTATGCACTGCTGAGCATGAACAACACAAGGTCTGGCCTAAGACCTTGACACGGCTGAGCATGAACAACACAAGGTCTGGCCTAAGACCTTGACACAGTGCGTCCTCCAAAATCAGCCACACCTTTTTGCCACATAACCTCAATCCTGCATAATCCTCCATTTTGCAAAGAGGATTGTGGAGGATGTGGGAAGGTTAGGGTTAAGTTGTTGTTTTTTGACAAACCCACGTATTACCAGCATTTCATTTTCTGTCATCCAACGTCTTTATGTACTCGATGGCCCCACAGAACTGAATCCACCAGTACTGTTCCTCCCCGTCGCTTTCTCTCAGCTGCTCCCCTTCAAAGTAGAAGCTGTTGACATACTGCACGGTGGACAGGAGACCGGGCGGGTTGGCTTTGATGAGGACGTACATGAGCACCGGTGAGAAGTCGTCGGCGCCCACCGCCGAGTTCTCATTGGCCAGGCTGAGGAGGTTCATGATGACCTTGCAACAGCGGTAGACGCAGCCCATCTTGTCTTTGGGAGTCTGGAATGAGATAACAATCAGGAGTTACTGATTCATCACTCTGTCAGGTAAGCAACAGGAGGCTTTACATAGGAATCAGGCCACAAGGCCTGCTAATCCTAATCCTAATCCTGCTAATCCTAATCCTGCTAATCCTAATCCTGCTAATCCTAATCCTGCTAATCCTAATCCTGCTAATCCTAATCCTAATCCTGCTAATCCTAATCCTGCTAATCCTAATCCTGCTAATCCTAATCCTGCTAATCGGAGTGTGATGGCCTAGCGGTTAAGAACACCGGACTCACGTTCTGGTGTTTCATAGGCAACAGTGACGTGGGTTCGAGCCCGCCGGCGGACACTTGTGCTCTTAAGCAAGGCACTTAACCATTATTGCTTCGTCCTTCGGATGGGACGTGAAGCCGTAGGTCCCGTGTGTTGTATAAATGCACGTAAAAGAACCCAGTAAACACTTATCGCTAAGAGAAGGGGTTTGCCCCGGTGTTTCTGGCCTACTGTGTAAACTCCCACGTGGAGTATTTAGGAGAAGAACCAACCAAGTGAGTGAGTGAAGTCTTTTTTCATGTCATCTCAACATTTATTTCTACAATGTAAAGTAAATTTATTAAAGTATACAAAGGGCTGATATCCGACAGATATGTGATGAAATACAAGAATAGTAATAGCAACAGATTGAAAAAGGGGAATTAAGGAGGCATGTTCAATAACTCGTAAGTTGACGCCAGGTTCTTTTAGCTTATTACAGCTGGACAAAATAATGTGCAACTTGACGTGTTCTTGGACAAAGATACTTGTGACTTGACTTGTGTTTAAACCAAATGACTTGTGACTTGACTTGTGACTGGACCTAATGACTTGTGACTTGACTTGTGACTGGACCTAATGACTTGTGACTTGACTTGGACTTGCAAACAATGACTTGTGACTTGACTTGGACTTGCAAAAAATGACTTGCTGCCACCTCTGGTGAAAGGCTATATGGTTGCCAATCAAGGCAGGTGTGGAAAAAAGTGATTTCAACATGAAAAGTGGCGCAATTCTCTAAATAGACCCTTTCATAAAATTGGTCACTGCTCAGTCAACCGTGAATGCAAGGACATGAACAGGGTGTCATTTTAAATAGGAGATTCAACCCTAACAGAGGATATCTCCCTTTAATTCACATGTGCCCTACTTCTGTTCCAATTAGCAATAATATCTCGGTTTCGGTTTTTTGATCCAGCCTGTATTACAAGGTCAAAGGGAAACACAAAGCAATGCCCTCGGGCGTATAGAAATTCACGACTGTGTGGTCATTTGTGTGTGCACACGGTACCTCCCTCCAAAAGAGCTCAACGAAGCATTAAAAAAAACCGCCATTTTAATGTTTATGCACAGCATCTATTGACAGAAAGAGGCAATGTTTTTCCTAATTATTATGAACAGTTCCTGAAACACAAAGAAAGCACTATCAATCGCACCTTGTACACGTTGATGTTGAGGATCTCGGCCTGAGCGGCAGGCCAGGGGGCCTCCCTGCCATACTTCTCTGGGATCTGCAGAGCCTTGTGATTGACTGTTATCACTCTGGACAGCCTGTAGATGTGAGCTTGTAGAACCCTGAAACATGAACAGCACAAAATTATTATACAAATAATGAATGTTTGTGAGTGCAATGGTAAGAATAATTTCATGAGGGGACTGATGAAATGTTCCATTCCACGAGGCGAAAATGGAACAATTCATCTGTCACCGAATGAAATTATTCTTTCCATTGCAAGAGCATGAAAAATTCATTATTTGTTTTATATAACACCTGAATAAGTCCTTGTCATCTGATTAGTTGACTTTTAATAGCCAATTTATTCAGGTTACAAAACTGTTTAAAAGTTCGACAAGTTCATCATATTAAATGTATGCAAACTGTTCAACAGGTTGAGAACACTCATATTCAATTTAAAACAGCGCCACCACCAGCAGCAGTGACACCGTGCAATGGAAGTTCTATTTACCATGCAATAGAACTTCCATTACACTGTGCGCTGCGCGCCACGTGTGCGCCATGCTTTGGGACGAATAATTCAATGACATGTGATCAACGATCCACCAATCATTCAGGTGTTGTATAATGTGAAATGTAAAACGCATCTCCCCAATATCTAACAGTGAAACTGTCGCCTTTTGATCCGTGTCTTTTGGCAGTATCTCCTGTTCTTACAAGAGTACATGCTGAATATTATGACTAAGATGGAAATATCCAAGTGGAAAACTGATCTGTTCACGGGTTAAAGATATAGTCCATCATTTGTAATTTGTGCATTTTGTTCGTTTGAAGCAACAAAAGTGTTCAAAATCTAATGAAGGATACTGAACAACTAACCTGATGTAGTTTCAGCTCAGCTTCAGCTGTATATTTCGAGAAAAACAGCATTCTAGGATCTCAATTTCAAATCAAAAGTTGCTGAATCATGTTTTGATTTGTTTTGAATTGCAGCTATACGCGATGTCGCGCACTGATCTGACGAATTATAGCAACCGCGCGCGCCTGTTCATCGTTCCAATGCTTGCGCGCGCTGCGCCGAATAACAAAACGAACTACTAATTTAAATTTTCCTACGGTGCGTCTTAAGACGCACCGTTGGAAAGGCCTTCTTTCGTTGATTACTTCAAAATGATAGCTTGCCAGAAACATTAATTTCACAGGGAGTTTAGTCCACTTACTATCTTTCAACCAAGTATGTTTTTCAACAATAATACTCCAGTTACTTTTTTGGATGGCTGCAAATGATGGACTATAGCTTTAAGTTCAGCCGTTTTAGGGACAAGGATTGAGAGGCTGGACCGGGGTAGAGAATCCAGTACATCTACAGGCAACCCAAGTACAAACTGATGTATGTGAGAACAGTATACCTGTATTTGTTAACCTAGCCTGATTCAACCTAGCCTTGAATGCAAGGCTGTGTAAGTGCTGTATCAGCATAAGCGCATCGCTGGCCATAGCTGAGGCCTGCAGTGCAAAAGGTATGCATACAATGTGCTGTACATGTCAACGCACTGCACCCATGTGGGTGTGAGTGGATATACAAATTATCCGGCTGTGAATAATGCATGTTTCTTAACGACCAATCACACTACAGATCCAATATTGTTGCTTTGTAAACCCAACGCCGGCATGGCGCGACACCACCCACGCCATGTATTTAAACAGCATGGCGTGTCCAATCAAGGGCCAATCAGAAGTCCACACAGTCAATTTGTGTGCACGTCTCCAGAGGGCACGGTGTATCAGCTCACACAGGCATACACACAGAAGGAATACGCTATCGCAATATCCCCCTCCGGCTTACAGCCAGGGGGAAAAAAATTCATGAATGGATTTCTTTTCATTTTTGAGTACCCCTTATTACCCCAAGGTTGTTGTATGGCTGGTTTGATTCAGCTTGATCAAAATACTTTCGAAGCAGTGAGAGGTCAAAGTAGTCCCATGGCATATAAATGTAACGTGAGTGGTGGTGGAATTGCCCATTAACTGCAAAACCCGGAAGTTACTATGTAAACTTGAATCAAGGATGTGCTCCGGAGCATGGGCTGTGACTCCACATATAGGGCAGACTGCGTGTGCATGTACATTACAGTTAAACAATAAATGCTGTTTAATCTGCATTACCTGTCCCTGGCGACGTCTGCTTCCTCGTTGGGGTACAAGGCAAGCTTGTAGATACGGCTCATGATGGCACGCTCTGTGGCTACTTCAGCATCAATCATCTGGGTTTCACTGGCAGCTGATCAAACAGGAACAAAGTTTATATTTTGAAGAAATTTCTTCAAAAGAAGCATTTTAATTTGCTATTACATAAAATGTCCATGTCTTGTATCATTTCTTATAATGATCAAATTTAATCATAGATTGTTGACTTCATCTCATTCTCTTGTAATTATCTTACGGATTCAAATGATTATGAGCAGTCAACATAAGGTCATTTGGGCAAAACTGAGCCAAGTGTTGATCCGATAGGCTGTACCCATAAGACATCTAAAAAACCGAAGACCTGAAATTTGCCCGAATTTTCTGGCCCCAAAACGATGCGTCTTACAGCCGCTTTGTTACATGAATGCTCATTGTGGGCACATTAATGCGTGTTATTTACGATCACAAACAGCATTCGGGTAACATGTCGGTTATAGGACGCTGCATTTTGTCACCAGAAAAACACAGTTTACAGCACAGAGATTGCAGGTCTAGCATGTCTAGCATTTTTTTAAAGATACTCTAAGGCCTACATCAAACGTCGTGCTTCTGCTGTGTCGAATGTAATTCATTTCCCTGTGGCAAAAGCGCGACAGAATTTTAGACTGGTGTCAAACGTCGAATTTAAATCACAGAGCAGTCGCATTTAATTGCCAGACAAAATGTCACCTGTTCTGTCAAAATCAGACTTTTCTGGGCATAAGGTCGAAAATGATATTTTTACATATTGTTAACATATGTTCTTTTTCCTTTTAATAGGTGGTTTAATATTTGAAACCGGACATTCCTGGGCAGAGTTATGCTATTTTGAAGTTCATTGTGTCGAAAAGTAGAAAACGGAGAAAATGGCCACGAACGTCACAAAACAGTTATTTCTTTAATTGATATACCTTATCAAAATCATCAAAAATAGTATATGTAGAGTTCAAATTAGGGTTTCAAACTTTTATAATTTAGTTTAGACATGTTCAGGATTACAAATATGCACAAATTTGAAAATCGAAAAAAATCACCCCCACAGCATTGTTTGGCCCCATCTCAATTTCAACCTCTGCCCAGAAGCGTCTGCTTTTGACAGAACAGGTCACAAATGGCGGAGACAGGAACAAAGAAGCTGAACTTTACGATTTGTAATAGTACCGGTATCAAAGCTGCCGGAAAGAGGAGACTCATGTAGCGGACATTCTGCATACACAGTTTATTGAGGAGGAGATCAGTTACATTGTGTACGTTCTTCTTTCACTTCTTTTATCACTTTCTCGACCTCTCTATACTGTCAAACATGCCAAACATGCATGGCATGTGCTTGTTACTGTCTCGCCGCCATTTTGAAATTGTTTCTGTCTTGTCTATTTGTTTGGAAATGCATGCGCATTCCAAAATCGCCTAGCCCAGGTTGGGATTCAATTTGATAGGACGCGGCAAGAGCACGACGTTTGACACCATGCCGTGTAACTGCCGCCCATGGCAGAGTCGAACTTAATAAAACAATTGGTATCAAACGTCCTGCTACTGCCGTATTTAAAAGCAAGTTTTGTCAGTATTTGAGTTTGACACGGCAGAAGCACGACGTTTGACGCAGGCCTAATAAAGAGAAGATTCTTATTTTGTTTTACATACCTTCCCATATAGGATCGTCCATTATCCAGTTGTTCAGAGTCCTCAGGAAAAATTTGACAAGTTGTGTCTGGGGATAAATGAAGTGAAAATCCAACATGGATTACATAAACGGCCAACTCTGATACAAAGAGAGCTAGTCCCATAGAACAATGTCACAGTTGTATCCTGCTGAAGTGGGCAACCAGCGACTCAGAGGCAGTTTTGGTCTTGACATTTTTGACCTGATGGACCTTGCTACACTGTGCAGGTTTCTTATTTTGAAAAGTGTTGCACGTGTTGTGTACAGCTAGGTTTCTACCTAAATACAATGTAGGGTTAGAGTTAGGGTAGGTATCACTAACCTTCTCATCAGCAGCAGTAAGGGCCTTGAAGTCAACAATGAATTTGTGAATACTCCTTTCCTGTCTCTCCAGGAACAGACGCACCAGAACCATTGTAAAATACTTGTTGACTACTGCCTTATCCCTGATGGAGAGAATACATGAGACATTTAATCATAGTCCATACCAGAACATACATGTGTATGAAGCAAGCAATGTTCAAAACCTACTGACACTAGTAACAGTCACATTTATGAATCACATGAATGAGCTACAATGATGTCAATCAAATTAGGTTTTTGCCCTTCACCTACGTTTTTAAACACTGTATACTCAGTGTGTTACCTCCCGAGTGAAAGTTGGAAAAAAATCACTCGGGTGGGACTCGAACCCACGACCTCCTGCTTTCTAGTGCAGATGTCTTACCACTCGACCACCGAGCTAACGGGATCGGTTGGCCGGTTCGAATCTGATGTACATAGCAGCGGGTACCGCATTAACTATTAGAAAAACGGTTAGAAAGCAGGAGGTCGTGGGTTCGAGTCCCACCCGAGTGATTTTTTCCAACTTTCACTCGGGAGGTAACATACTGAGTATACAGTGTTTAAAAACGTCCGTGAAGGGCAAAAACCTAATTTGATTTATATCACCCCGACGCAAAAATTCCATCTTATAATACAATGATGTCCTTTCATGACAATCTCCTTTTGAATGGTGTCAATGAGCACTTCGTTTAAAGGTGAGACAACATCAAATTATAAAGCCAATACAAGACAATTGTCTGCTTTGATGTACACGTACATGTAGTCCATGGTGTTGCCGGAGAGGGGGAAATTGTTCACACTTCTTTTCAAGACCTCTGTATTGATTAAACCTCGACACAAGTCATCACATCTCCCATCCAGTTACAAGCTACTCAAACACGCCATTGTTACAAAGAGACATCACAACTGCTATTACATGTGACTTTTTGTTTGACTTGTGATCGGCCTGTTATTTGACATGTGATTGGCCTGTTATTTGACATGTGATCGGCCTGTTATTTGATGTAATGGCCCGTTATTTGACTTGTGATTGGCCTGTTATTTGACTTGTGATTGGCCTGTTATTTGACATGTGATTGGCCTGTTATTTGACATGTGATCGACTTGTTATTTGACGTAATGGCCCGTTATTTGACATGTGATCGGCTTGTTATTTGACATGTAATCGGCCCATTATTTAAAATATGATCGGCCCATTATTTGACATGTGATCAGCCTGTTATTAGATATGTGATTGGCCTGCTATTTGACATGTGATCGGCCTGTTTTTTGGACATGTGATCGGCCTGTTATTTGACATGTGATCGGCCTGTTATTTGACATGAGATCAGCCTGTTATTTGACATGTGATCGGCCTGTTATTTGACCTGCAATCGGCCTGTTATTTGACATGTGACCGGTCTGTTATTTGACATGATCGGCCTGTTATTTGACAAGTGATGAGATTAGCGGTTTGATTTGTGATTTACTTGTTTTTTATTTATTATAGACCGATACTTTAGGCCCCACCTAGAGCGCCCGAGGGCATTGCTACAACACATACGCCTTCCCAATGCCTAACTGCATGTTCCAGCCATACACGTCGTGCAAGTCCACCCATGTCTGACTCGTGACGAATATTAATCAGTGCTGTGATTGGTCAGAACATCACAGGGTGTGGCAAAGTGGAGTGGTCATCTGATGAATTGACGTGATGAGGCGGGTGGAGAAGGATAACTCAGACACTCTCTCTTAATCAGTTCTGCACCGAAAGTGCATTTAAATCAAATGTATGAGAACAGATCACAGTCCTGTTCAACTGACCTTTCCACTCTATCCAGCAGGCGCAGGAGATGAGCTCGGGAAGCGGCTAGCCCTTTACGGCTGCGCACCAGGTAGGCAATGTATGGGGCACGGTTCTCATAGTCCTCACTTAAGCAAGCCAGGAGCCTTCGACAGCTGTTCAAAGAGAGAGCGACCAACAAGTTTTACAAATGCAAAGTGACTGACTGTCTGAAGTGTAAAGTGATCAGGTAAGGCAAGTCCAATTATAGTCAGTACATTTAATAATTGTATGATGTGATTTGATATTAAGGGAATAAATGCGAGCTTGGCCAGTTTAAACAAGTACGTTTGAAACTAATCTAGGGGCTAGACGTTGCATGGTTTGATACGCGATAACCCGCCGCCGCGAGGGGGTGCTATCACCACCAACCACTTTTGCCCATGGACTTGTAAGTAGCAACGTCTAGGATATCTTCTGAAATCTCCCACGGAAAAATGGGGGAAACTAGTGCGCATGCGCAACTTGTGCAGGCAATTACGGTCCATTTTCAGTCCCACATACGACTCGCAACAAAAGAGCTAACCAGTGAAGTTGCACAAAGGTCTTGCTGCATTTTTTATTGTACTTTATGAAATTTTAGAGTTTGCTTCGGAACTACTATGAATTTTTTGAATTGCGCGCTGCATATATTAGGCCAAACAGCTGCGTGCACATAACACGGCCAGAAGCAGATGCCCTAGACATTGCTACTGACAAGTCCGTGGGTGATGTTGGTTGGTCGTGATAGCGCCCTCTTGCGGCATCGGGTCATCGCGGCGGCGGGTTACCGACTATCAAACCATGCAAGGTCAAGCAGCTAGACTTGTTTAAAACCGGCTTGGGGCCTGGTCGACCAATACGAGTGGGTAAACTGTCTCAGGTATTTATGACCTTTCGGTCAAAAAGTCAAAACAAGTCAAAAATAAAAAAATTCCCATGATTTTGTTTACCAAGTTCACTTTTTTTTGTGAACACCCCTATAGCTATGTGTTTATGGTATGTGCCTCTCGCGAGCAGTACTAAAAAACTCCTTATGAGAAGATTAGCGTGTGTGTAGCGTGTACTGCGCGATGTGGCGCAGAATGCAGCGGTGCCGGTGTAGTGTGAATTTAGGACTCTATGAAATAAGGACTCATTGGTACTATTGCACATGCCTAAGTGAACATTGTGAATGTTCAACCAATAAGGGGGAATAGGGACCGTTGGTGTTTTATCAACAATTTGAAACCCCCCACGTGAAGTGCTCTCAACAAATAGGATTGGGTAAACTGTCTTGGTATTTATGAATCATAGTCATATGTCCCTATAGAAATATCTTTACTGCACCCCAAAAACATTAATTGGGTGGCAATTGCAAGGGGATGATTACACAAATTTAATATTTTTCCTGAACAGGTACACATACTTAGCCATGCATGTCGTTGTTAAATGCCACTCTATCATCAAATGTCTCACAAAAAAACTTACTACTGATAATATTTGAAGTAAATGTTAACCTGTTAAAATCAAAAAGAGAAAACCCCCAAATATTCACCCATCTCTGTCAAATGTCTGGACGCATCTCAAGGTTTCTCTCAGCTGCGCTAACAAGGCCCTGTCCTGCAGATTCATAGCCTCAGCAAGCTGGACTTTTAGGAATGCCACCAGCTCGTTCTCTGGGTAGCCAGTAGAGATTCCCAGGGCTAGCTCAGTTGCTACGTGGTCAGGGATGCTGAAGTTGGTCAGCCAGGGCAGGCTGTGGATGTCGGCCGAGCGCAGGACAATGCGCAGCTTGCGCTTGGCGTCAATGAAGGCGTACGATTCGTCCAGGTTTTCGGGTTCCGAGGCGTCGGGCTGGTCCGAGGCCCCGCCCGAGTCGGGCTTGTCGCTGTGGCTACCGCTGGACTCTGTGGATGATTCTAAATTGCCCAGTTCTGCCATTCAAAATTCAAATGAAACACGGTTCAGTTTTCAGGGTCCGACCTAAACTTTTTTGTTCACTAGCCAGCCGGGCTACGGAAACGGACTCTTAACTAGCCCGCGTGCATTTTCACTAGCCCGCATTTTTTGTCTTATCTCAAATACAAAATGGCATATTTTCAGGCTCAATTCTGAGGCAATTTTGTCAGGGTTTTTGGTTAACAGATCTAATGATTTAACCCTTTAAAACAGTTGATACAATTAGACACAAATTGATGGGCTTTTCTTTCTGAATTTAATGATTTATTTCTTCCTGTACGTTCATCTTTGCCGTATCCCAATAATTTTTCACTCGCCAGCTGGGCTAGTTAAGGAATAGTTTGACTAGCCCGCCGCTGTTTTGACTAGCATTTGGCTAGCGGGCTACCACTAATTTCGAACCCCGGTTTTCATTTTGTCACAGATGATGACCCAAGATTTTCACACCAAGAACCTTATTGCACTGAATACCAATCCACAAGAAAGTTACAATAGCTACAGTATAACATGCAAACAAACAAGAGTATGGTCCAACTCACCATGTCCCAAGTGGTCATTTTCCAGTTGTTCTGAAGACTGGGCCTTGCGCATCTCACGGTATTTCTCCAGAATGTCTTCGCTACTGGTTTCAGGCACCGAGGCTGCTTTCAGCCCGTCATCTGCGTATAATGTGATCCAAAATATTTGGTTTTCTGCATTCATTGTGTATCTACATGTAACTGACATCCAACCCTCCAAATGGCCAAATGGTATTTTAACTTGGTATCTTTTGGTCCATTTCGTTAATCACGCATGCAACCAACTTTGCACAAATTTATGTACAGTCTTTCACGACAAGAAAAAAGTGCCCGAGGTTGGGAGCGTTGCAAAATGGTGAAAAAGAGTCCATCTTTCTATTTCTTATTTACATGTACTTCTTTCATTCAAATAAGCCCGTTATTCCAACTGTGCACTGAACACCAACCAGTGTCACAGCCCTCCAATCACAAGTCCAGGCACAAGAAACTCACCAATCAATTCACATGTATTAAACAACTGGAATACCAAATAAATTTTGTGTCATTTGGGAGACACCTACATTTTTTTTTTAGAGTTAATAATAATAATATTAATTTGGGAGGCTAATCACCCTTACTGGCAGCTGGGATGCTGAATTGCGAAGGACGCAGCTACAACGTGGTCGGGCCGCTGGCACATAAAGGCGCCTATGGCTGCCGGCCACATCGACCCATACATGATCACGGAGCACAGCCCGAGATCGAAAGTGTTTGATTTTTTTTCAGAGGGAGGAAAACCGGAGGGCCCGGAAAAAAACCCTCGTGGCACAAGAGAGAACCAACGCACAACTCTACTCACATGCGATCCGCGGCCAGGATTCGAACCGTGGTCACTTTGGTGAGAGGCGAGCGCTTTACGCACAAGCCACCCATGCCACCATAGTTGTCTCCCCGTGCCCAATGTTTTACCTTTAAATGAATGGTGCACCAAGGCCAGGTTTGGGATGATCTGTGCAGCTTCTGAGTGCTTCTTCTCCTGTTCCCAGTCTCTCTCTCTCTCTCTGTCGTCCCGTTCCCCGGCGGGTCCGTGTTTCTTGCTGGGTTTTCTGGTCGATGCTAAACAAAAGGTGGAAACATTAACAGTCAGCTTCACCAAATCAACATTTAAAAACTTTTTTTCATTCAAATTCATGAACTGTTAACTTCAATTTCGTCTTGAGACGACTGGATCGCGCAAATGCTACAATGAATTTAGTCAATGGCAACCTCGTACCCAGTGTGTCGAGCAGTACGCGCCCACCACTACCTGCTCTCTCACCCTGGTATTGGATCATTTGCATGTGCAAGATTTTTGCACACGTATGCAAATGAGGAACAGTCTGGTGCCTGGATATGCGTTACACATTAGCGTTTGTTTTTGTATGCGGTGTCTGGGGTAAAAACAGAGTCAATTCGTAGCAGCGCGAGCACGGCGTGAGTTACGAAAACACGATTTTTGAAATCAAACTGTTACGATCTTATCGAGACAACATGCGGTATCATATTTCATATTAATATGAGCAAATTGGAAAGGAAATTAGTATTTTCGAGAAGGCGTGGACGAATGATTGCGAAAACACGTACTGCACGTTGTGAATAATAGCACCAAGTACACGATAAAAATCCATTACTAGCCAATTGCGGTATCCAATCAGGATACAGGAAGAAAGTTTCCTATCCAGGGTTTACTATTGGAAACGCGGTTGGAAATAAGGTAAGCACTGGGGACGAGGTTGAGTCAATGGTCATTCCAAAAGATCAATGGTCAATCAATTTCAACATTTGTCCATTCAATGTCGTCAGACTTCAATGGAATTTGTCTCACCTGATGATTATCTACATAATGTAAGGATTGAATTTGTCTTTGTTTCAAGAAATTTTTGATCAAATTCATCACACAAATACGCACCCTGGTATAACATGCACGGACGTATTTGGCACGGTGTATTGCAAGACAAGAAATGGAAGGTTTAACAACCAATCCCAAGGACAAAAAGAAGAACTGAATTGACTGTTTCCGAAAGATGTGAAAATATGAATGCGTTTTGCTTTTCACAATTATGGGCCTACTTATTTCTTGCATAAAATGGAAAGTATGCAGTTTCATTTGCCTGTGTATTTCTTTCAGTTGTTGATGCATAAAATGTTCAAAGAACTTAATGGATACACAAATAAGTATTGGAAAAGATAACAATTTTGCATAATAATTATTACATGAAACATGCCTATTTAAGTTTATAGACCTAGATCAAACAAGGAGATACTAAACAGACACAACAAAATAAAGTAAATATGTTTAAAGTATAAGTGAACAGATGAAAACGTAAAAATACCGAAGATAGCATACAATCATTTGACAATTTTGAATGAAATTTATATAAAATTGATTGCAAAATGACGAAATTGATTCATCTATCGTACGTTCGGCTATTGCAGACGACAAAATTGAATTGTCTTTCACGAAAAAGTATGGCTAAGGTATGAAATTGTTTGAACAAAGTGCGAAAATGAGCGACCTAGGAGCGAAATTTGACATGGGGTATGCAAGATCATGAATTTTCAAGACGAAATTGAAGTAAACCGTTTATGAATTTGAATGAAAACAGTTTTAAAATGTGCGGGAAAACCTTTATTATAAATTATTTCTGGTAATAAAACCAATGGATTCCTCAAAAGCGCCCTAAGCACTGTAGCTCGCAAGCCTGAAGAAACCTGTAGACAGGCATGCAACTGGGAAGTCACAAAAAAAGAGGAAATTCAAATCTTTCCAAGACTTTGTACAGTGTTTTTTTGTATTTTCAATGGCACACATTTGAAGTAAAAAAAGAGGAAATCAGCTGATCCAAGGAAAAGTTGCATGCCTGTGTAGAGAAGAGACAATGAGAAGCAATTACAGTTTTAGATGTGGGAGGAAAACTCCAGAATGATATTCTAGGGAAAACCCACGGAATCAGGCAGGGACTGAAAACCTGTTCCAAATATTGACCCAGGCGAGAATCGAACCAGCGTCACAAGGCAAGGATAGTACCGCTACGCCAACCTGACTCCCGTATAACAGCATTTTTTCCCCCACAAAATTTCTACCGTTAAGAAATGACTGGGGAATTTGATGATCACTCACCTATTTTGTGTATTTGGCTGACTTTTTTCTTCAACCAGGATCTACTTTTATCACTATCCCCAACATCCTAGAAGATTTGGGAAGAAGGAACATGCCATTAGGGTAAACAACAATGAACTGCTTGTATCATAATAAATGTGCAACAAATATCTGGAACTTGTGGGCAACACTGATTCAAAACTTCAATTTGCGTGTTACCTTCATCAGCAAACAAACAGAAAAAAACTGAATAGATGGCAAGAATAATAGCTTTTCCTGATAAAACTATCAATCGTTTTTGTTTTTTAAATGATCGGACATTTATTTAACTGCAATCTTCTGGTTCACTAGTACGGCTGGCTAGAGAAGAAAAAAAATGAAGGGCGAAACCTGGTATCAGTTAGACCACCAGGCCTTTCGTTGGTTTGAGCTCAGTGATGGATAAGTAGCCATACTTTGAGGTTTTTAATTCTTACTCACTAGTTTAGCTTTGCTTTCCTCTGATATATAAGAGGCATCTGTGCTGTGAGACCTCTGGAACAAACTACCACTAGCTGGCTTCTGTTCCACCTCTGTGGGACCAGTCAGACCATAGCTGGAGCCTGACGACGTGCTGGGGAAGCTCTGGACCCTGCCGGACTCCGCCTGATCTATCCCACTCCACTCATCTGATGTCCGACTGCCTATCTGAACGAGGAAATCCGGGGGCTTTGTGGAGCTCTCAATTGACGAGTTGAGGAAGGAGGCACTGCTGCTGCTACCAGTGCTGATGGAGCTGACAACTCGATGGGAAAGGTGCTCGCTGGAGTCCCCAGACACCACCCCGCTGTCTGTGTCCGGTGCCAAGGCTCTGTAAGACGTGCTCTGCTGCTGGGGCTGAAGAGTAAACAACGACTGGGACGTGTGGCTGACGGGAGCCGAAGGATCAAAGTTAGCAAATGGATTATTCAAGAGGTCCGGCTGGTATGGGCCTGGCTGAGACGACGGCCCTGTTGGCTCAAAAAAACCATGGTTGACATGAGAAAGACCGTCATGGCCAAGATCAAAAGGATTAGTCCGCTGTTGCCTCCCTTGGCTACCATAATCGTGGTTCAGACCATGAAGTTCATTGTAGGGTACGTATCCAGTTGGTGTCTGGCCTGCTGAAATCTTCTGAGCGGAATTGCTCCTTTTCTTTGGCTTGGCTCCCATTGGGGTGTCCCCTTGCCTTCCGATTGATGTTGGCAACGTGCTTGATGTTCGGGGACTCAGAGAGGAAAAGGGGTCAAAATCCTGCAAAAGGTCTTCTGGGGGCTTGCTGTCAGGTTTAGCCAACATGACTCTGCTTGGTTCGTTTCCATTGTTCAGGGTGTGATTGTTCCCGTTGGCAACGGGATCAAACTGACTCAAGAAGCCAGGGAAGGGCCTGTCTGATGGAGGGCCTTCCTTGGGTTGCTTTCTCTGCTTGTCTTCGACCAGGGGAGAGGAGCGTCTAAGAGGGAATTCGTCCTGCTGGAGGGGCTTCTTGGGGAAGGCCTCTTGATGGTCACTGTTGGATTGGGAGGAAGAACTGCTTGACTGTCCCACGGGAGAGGAACCCTTCAGCATGGACGGATCCTCCATGGGATCAAAGTAGTGGCTGCTGGAGTCTTCTGTGGCATCTGAGCTCTAACAAAATGGCAAAATATCAACATAAAGTTATACCATCTGGAAGAAACTAACGCAACGTTTAATAAGAAATGTTCAAGTTTATGTCAGCCATATGTATCTCTTCTTCCCATCACTCTGTGGGGCCTACACTACCTGACACCTCACAGTGAAGGTGAGTTTGGCAGTACAAGTGCAGAGAGAACCACCATCATTTTTGCCCGCACCCAGGTCCAATGTATCCCACTTAGGCCCCCTTTACACACGGCCTGCGACCTTTGTACCACCTATGAGCGACCAAAAAATGGCCAGGACACTCAATGGTTGCCTAAACCCAGAAAATGTAACTGCTCTCGCGATCCTTGTAAGCCTCCCTTGAACCACCAAAACTGCAATTCTCGGGTATTTTCATGTCGAGCTACGAGTGACAACGTCCACTGAGCCACTTGCCTGCCTCCCCTGTGCTTCCCCTGTGCAATCTACGGCAACCAATGCCGAATGGAGGCACAGCGGTCGCCACAGACATCGTTCAATGCACGCTCTTGGTCGACCAGAGGAGGTATAAGGGAGGCAGAAGCATATCGCCCAGATTGAAGGTAAAATTTGCAACAGAACGGATCTATTACGAGGCGACCATTGGCCGACCATTGTGCATCCATTCTGCAACCACAGCAGTGCTTGTGCCTCCCTTCTGCCTCATTGGAGCCACCTTTGAGCAACCAACCTCCTCGGCGACCTTTGTGCGACTGTTTTGAACATGTTCAAAAACATACGGCGACCATGGCGTCCATGGCGATGTCTGAACATCCTGTGTACCACCTTTGAACGACCTAGGCAACCATTCGGCCTCCTTTGAACCTCCACTGGCGACCTGGCAAATTTTATGGTCGCACAAGGGAGGCCCAAAGGTCGCAGCCCTGCAGTGTAAAGGGGGTCTTAGAAAGGGAAGCGCATAATGCCTTTTATGAAAGCCTTCATTGTGTACTGACATGGATTTTCCCCCCAAGTTATTTAGTGGATTTTAATAGCTTGACAAGATTAATTGTGTTTGGGGACAACATTCCTGTTGTTATTCTTACAGCATCTTTCTTGTTGGCCCCATCTTCCACACTTGGGCTATCTGAGGAGCTGCGTCTTGAGCTGGGTCCATCGCTGGTTTTAGATGATGTCCTGTCGGTGTCGGCCTCTAACAGGGAAGCCTGAAAAAGCATAATATCAAAAAAAAATTGATTTACTCCTAGTTTTGACATCAACTGTTTTGTGAATACTTGAATACAATAGCCATCAAAACAGCCCATAGAGCTGTATTAAATTACTAGAGTGCTGACTCGATACACAAAGCGATGCCTGCCGGGCGCATCCATGCTTGTACACAACTGTGGAAAACTGAAAATTTTGTACGGCTTTAGTTCGGCTATTTATATATCTGCATTTGCATTCTATACAGGTGCGTTATTGAAGCCGATGAATGAACGTTCTATTTTGCTATGCACAAACAACGCAAACAGGTGCGCATTCATCCGCTGCAGATGATTTTTGTCGTGAAGTTTTTTTAACTGTAATGATGCGCTTAAGTTGTTTGTGTATGTTGTAATTGCGCGTTGCATTTAGAGTACACTTTCAAAATTCACTCCATCTAAGTTCATTATGTTCTACAAACACGCACACAAATTAAAATGTCTGCGCCCAGGACAGCTTCAAAGTATCTCCGCGCATAAGAATGAGGAGTTAGTGCTCTAATAATTTAATATAGCTACACACTGAGGGTGATATCGTACTGCTTTCATTTTGCGTGATGCTAGCGCGAGTGGAACCTGCCGACCTGCAACGAGAGCTGCAAGGTGAAACGCTAAGTCTCATGTCCGGCAGGACATCAAAACCTTCAAAAACGAAAACAAATCACATAAGGATGTGTGTGAATTGTTTTCATTTTGCTGAAAGAACGCACACCTTTTCTGTGATCCCTGGACAGAACTTTAAAACAGTGGTTGTGTTTAAAACGCCGTAACTTGAAAAGTACATGAGTGATTCGAATGATTCTTGTACTAAAAGCAAGTTTATGAATTGGGCTTTTATATCCTAGCTTTTGAAAGTGCTACATGCAGAACTTCACTAAAACAATGGTCCAGACATTTGGGTTTCATTTTTTTTTTTACTAACCCTGTATAACAAGGAAACCAAAACAGTTGTTGACTGCTGTGATTTGGGGTATGCCGTTGTGAATCCCTTGGGGCGCATAGCACCCAAACAGTATATCCCACATCACAGCAGGTAACAATTGTTAAATGAAACAGCCTAATAAGAACAATATCTAAATGTCTTAATTGTCTAATTGTAGCTATGGCCTCAGCTTTTGATATTAGAAGGTTACAAAAAGAGAGAAACGCGGGATCGAAATACATTGCTGCCCAATGCCAATGCAAAGATGTTAATGGGTTTGTGCATATTTGAAAATCAGTGCATGCACGAAATTCGTGTCTCCCATAGAGCCCTCACGATTGGTCACAAAAAAATGCCCTCTACTGTTCACGCATAGAGTCTACTTAGTGTTGTGCAAACCAGACCCGACCTGAAACCAACTTCGGGTCAGGTTGGGTCAGTTTGTCCATAACTTCAGTCGGGTAGGGTCGGTTTCGGTTTTGTGTTTTTGATTATCGGAAAAACCCACAATAAAATAAAAATAAAAAACATTAAACAGTTCGGAAATGTATACGATGCAATATTTATTGCAGTCTCACTGTGCCCAGTACGACCAAAATGGTTTGCGGTCTATCACGCATGGTCTATAACATGTACATGTAGGCACACCAGTAGGTCATGTTGTGAGTGCCGCAAGGTATGAGTCAGCTGCTAAGAGGTAACAATTTTCACGGGACGCAGGTAAGTTCAGGCACAAAAAGTGGACACAGTTGCCTAAGCCAGACATTCAGGGTTTTTTCCAGGTCGGTTCAGGTCGGTTTTCCTTGATTTTTTGTTGGGTCGGCACGGTTTTAGAGAGTCAGATCCGTTTCGGTTTGGATTTGGTTTATATCTATAATGTTTCAATTCGGTTTGACCTGGTCAACCCAACTGTTGTGTATCAGGGTCGGTTTGACCTGGTCAACCCAACTGTTGTGTATCAGGGTCGGTTTGACCTGGTCAACCCAACTGTTGTGTATCAGGGTCGGTTTGACCTGGTCAACCCAACTGTTGTGTATCAGGGTCGGTTTGACCTGGTCAACCCAAACCCATGCACAAAACACTAGTCCAAAGTGAATATCTGTAGCTGTAGTCAAAAAAGCCAGTTTCACACACGGCCTGATCAAAATAATAGGGCTCGTTCAGTGACGGCCATCTCTGTAAGAGAACTGCAACTGCGTATTTTACGCAATCAAGCACGCATTGCGCAGTGTTGAAAATGTTCCAAACACGCGCGCTTGTTGCTCGAAATGTGTTCGAAATACGACGCAGGCGTTATGCAAGTTGACGCTCAAAATGCCGATGCACATGGCCACGTATGAATGATCTGTAGGAAATGACGTCATTTGAACGAGCCCTATACCTGGATAGCCTCTTCGTGAGCCAGATCCTCTACCTCCTGCATCCGGTCCTCCGTGCGCTCCGAGTCGCTCTGCAGGACGTCCACGCTCCAGGTCTCGCTGGCCGTCTCCGAGATGTCGGGTACCGAGTGCCTGATGCCCAGCAGGGAGGCGGCCTGGGCACCGGCCAGCTCAATGTCCTCCTGGGATTCCGCTATCTCCTGCAGACGCTCGATGGTGTTGGGCTCCGAGGGAGGCTCCGAGGTGTCGCTGCCGATGACTTCCGTGCTCCAGGTCTCGCTAAAGGTTTCTTTGTTGGACAAAAACGAAACAGACAACTGTTCTACAGCCATTTGTGATGCGATCAAGCTAAATGAGTCGTTTGTCAGCAATTACAATTTTAAGATACAGCCCAAAATAGGTTAGAAGGGGTTGAAATTTCAAATTTTTTTTTGTAAAATGGGAACGCTACATATGTCCTCTTTTATGTCAACTATTTTTTTTTCAGAGAAAAACTCATGATAAAGTAGTTATAATGTGACATTTTTGCTAAGGAGTTTAATATTCAATAACCTAAAATAAAGCATGTTTATTAAGGGAATAAATGTGTGATCCGGAGGTTTTTATCACGCTGTTTAATACCACTTAGAGTCTGGGTGCTGATAATTACCCGAGCCGGAGGCGAGGGTAATTATCAGCACCCAGACTCTAAGTGGTATTAAACAGAGTGATAAATACCGACCGAGCACACATTTATTCCCATTCATAAATACCTTTTCGGTAAAAAAAAATCAAACAATTCGTTCAAAAAATCCTGATTTTGTTCAGCAAGTTCACTTCATGCTTTTTGAAACATCCCTCTAGCAAAATAATGGAAAGTTCAGCTGGCGAGTAAGATGTAAACAACCCTTTTATGGAGATTGACGCGTGCGTAGCATGTTCTGCGCGACATGGACGCGATGTCGCGCAGAACGCACCTGGGGCGTTGCATTTTGAATTTAGAACTTTAAAATTCTGACTCGCTGGTAGTGTTGCGCATGCCTACGTGAGGACTGTGAACGTTCAACCAATAAAACGGTAAGAGGCACTGGATTTTTAGGAGTCCACATTTTATGTGACACTGGAAAAGTGTTTAAGACCAGCTAGCCATGTCTTTATCATCTGTTTAAGACCGGCCACGTGACGGGCTCTCGACCAATAGGAATAGCTAAACTGTCTGAGGTATTTATGAATGTTGCTTAATAAACACTTCAATTTTGAATCATTGATTTCTCTGTTTGATTTCTCTGTTTTCTTCTTTCTGATCTGCGTGTGTTCTAATTCCCATAATTTCTGAACAGAAGGTCATATTCACATGGGGTTTTCACCAAATATAAACTGAAAGATAGCTCTGTTCAAAAATGTAAAAAAAAATAAAAAAAAATAAAAATTGATAAGGGCCAACAAACGACTCATTTAGCTTGATCGCATCACATTTATTAACCTTTTTACAAGTTACGCTTTGTCCTAGCCCTAACCCTCTAGAGTATTTTGGCTAGAAACCCTGCAAAAAGCAGCAACATGCAACACTTGCGAGTCTAAATAACAAGCCTGCCCAGTGTAGCAAGATCCATCAGGTCAAAACCCTCAAGGCCAAACTGCCTCAGAGTCTGTGGTCACCAACTGCAGCAGGACACAACTGTGGCATTGCTCAATGGGATTAGCTCTCATTGTTTCAGAACTGGCCGTTTGTACAATGTTGTTGATAGCTGAGTGCATCAAAGTGCACCAGACTTTTCCACCTGATGCACTGTGTTACGTCTTCCATGGTTTACTCTATTCGCATCCAACCAACCTACCAGGATTTCCCTGTGCTTTCTTCTTCTCCAGGGCGTCGCCGATCTCAAACTTGCCAAAGCGATCCGTGATGTTGGCATTATTGGGCAGCTGGGTGGAGTCGATCAAGTCCGGGCGGTTGTGGTCCGTTGAGCTGCTTGCCAAGCTGACCGCTGACCGGGGAGTGTTACGGCCGCTCAAGTTGCTGGCCATCTCTCCCTCGAGATCCATGGAATATTCTGATGCCACTAAAGCGTAAAAAAATGTAGCTGATATTATTACGTTGTCATTAAGATATCCGTGCAGGGTATGCTCGACCCACTTTCATCTAAATATGCATTAATCTGTAACATGGGCAACAGGCTCAGAGCAGCCATGTTCAGACGCTAATCAAAAAATGATTATGTGGTGCTCATGCAAACGTATAGCGCTTTATACCAAAGGTCTCAAAGCGCTTCACAATTATTACTGCTGTTCATCAGGCCATTCGACTAGATCGAGATCAGTGCAATCTGGTCTCTACCTGCACAGGTATCCATTGATACTCCTGGGTGGAGAGGGACAATTTCAGTAAAGTGTCTTGCCCAAGAACACTTGTAAGCACCATGTTCCCCATCAGGGTTTGAACCAAATACCACGGCACATGAGTTGAACACCTAAAAAGTACACACCAGGGCCCAAATCCATGGTGCTACTAATTAAGTATATGATTTTCCACTGCACTTCATGCAAGATGGTTGTTATTGTGAAAGTCACAATATGTATGAAGTTATTTTGGAAATGCTCTCTGGGCAGGTTGTATTGTGAAGAAGCCTGGTCACTTAATGGTATGTGTCCATAGAGCTACATTAAATTACTGGAGCGCTAACTCCTCATTCTTGCGCGCGGAGACGCTTTGAAGCCGTCCTGGGCGCAGACATTTTGAATTCATGTGCGTGTTTGTAGAACATAATGAAATTAGATGGATTGAATCTTGAAAGTGTAGTCTAAATGCAACGCGCAGGTAGAACGTACGCAAACAACTTCAGCGCGTCATTACGGTTTAAAAAGATGTCAAACGGTTAATCACCTGCAGCGGATACGCACACGCGTTGCGCTGTTTGCGTAGAGCAAAACGACACGCTCATTTGCTGATCGTGCGTTTCGGTTTTGGGCGTATCGGCTTCGGTAACGCACCTGTATAGAATACAAACGCAGATGCAAATAAATGTACAAACGCCATACAAAATTTCGAGTTTTCCATAGGTTTGTGTGCAAACATGGTCTGATTTCATCACCAACGAGGCCATCTCTCAGAAAACCAGGCTGGAGGATATTCGCTGCATTATATCTTCACGGCGTCAGTCCATCTTCGGACACATTCGTCGACAACCCAGCACACCCGCCCTCAAGCTGGCCGTTGATGCATCTAAAGGAGTCGAGCCTGATCCTGGTTGGTCACGACCACGTGGCCGCCCCCGCAATACCCATGCTCTGTCAGCCCCTGCCCTGTGGCTCATCTCCACTGATCGGTTGGCGTGGGTGGCTCAACGTCCCATAGCTGGATTTGGAGACTGATGATGATGATGATGATGGAAGCACCCAGCAGGCATCACTTTGTACACGAGTCAGCGCTCTAGTAATTTAATATAGCTCTATGTATGTGTCCCATGTCTGCTTCCCTGAAAATGCACTACATACATCAGCAACTCGAGTGGAAAGCCTTGTAGGCAATACTCACCTATAGACATGGCTTCCATGAGATGGTCACTGTTTGCCGACGCATCGGCATCGTCGGAGAATCGTAGCTGTTTCTCTGGCTGTTCACTGATGGCGGCCAGACTGCTCTGGGCTGCCGTGGGACTGATTTTGGGCTTAGGGCGGGAGGGATTAGAGCTCAACACCTGCACAGGATATCAGAAAGAATCTGGGTGAGTTTTTTTTTTTCAATCTGACGGCGACATTTCAGAACTAGAAAAGTTTGAAGCTGATGAAAATCTAAGCATCAAATAACCACAGAAGGGAAACCGGCATGTAGTTCAATTAATCCTAACTCCCTAGCATGATTTACTAGAAGCCATACCCATCCTGGCAAATTCTGACACCATATGGGAAACTGCACACACATATTTCTGACTTTGATTCTGGAGGTGTGCCAACCCAATGTAAATGACTGTCAGTTTAGGGGTACTGTACCCATCCTGACAGATTCCAACAAAACATGCCGTTGGGGGTTGATGGGTTGAGTTCTTTTAGGGTGAATATTCTGCATAATCATGCCAAACAAGGGCCAAATTTCAAAATATAGTTACACTGACTTTTTTGAGGTTTTGGGTTCGAAAATGCTATAAAAACCAAGAAAAACAATCATTTTCCTGTAGTCTGGTTCCCTGACTCCATATAAGAAGAAACAGAGCAGTTTACATATATTGGGGATTGTAAGGTCAGGGAACCAGTCTAGCTGGCTCGTACCCGTTCATAGGTTTGTAATCGATTGCAAACAAGTGCGATGGTCAATTGGGGCCAGTATTTGAAAAAAAGCCATTTTTTTCCAATGCTGATCGGCCGATCAGCGTTGGAAATTGATACAAAAATACCACTTTTCTTGAAAATGACAGTATACCAGGTGCCATGATTTTACAGGATGCTTTACACTGTCATTCACTAACAGTCCAGCAAGGTGTTTCAAAATGATTGGGTAGTTTTATTTTTTGATGTTTGCAAATGTTGTATTTTCCCTTTAATTAAAAACAGACAGTCACAAAGTCAATCCTGTTCTCCTGTCACGGCTTTTACATAGGCTAGTCACCAACAGTCAGATCATACCTAATAGGCACTGTGACTAGTCAAATTCCATCAACAAACAAAAAGCAATCAAATGATAGGCACAGCTGGCTTATCAATCTCCTGCAGTCAAAGCATAGCTCTATCAGGTTTCATAACTATCACAGCCAGTCAATCCTGCTTTATGAAGGCAGGGATCACTCGGTTGTGAAAAAAAAAAGTCGCTTGATTTATTTTGACTGCTGGACTTGCGTTGTTGAATTTGCCAGCCTGATAGAGGGAGGGTTTTAAGGGTTAATGCACAGACCAGTGTTCTCCAACTTTGAAAATTAAAGGTCGGTGCGCCGTCAAACAGCAGGGGGGGGGGGGGCTGGGGGGTGCTATAATTATGTTAGGGGCGCTATTTGCAGTCATACATTTCTTTATGCTTCCGTGCTAGGGGGCGCTAT
This sequence comes from Patiria pectinifera, assembly GCA_029964075.1. Taxonomy (NCBI): domain Eukaryota; kingdom Metazoa; phylum Echinodermata; class Asteroidea; order Valvatida; family Asterinidae; genus Patiria; species Patiria pectinifera. The sequence goes on along the minus strand of CM057138.1, from coordinate 14,449,922 downwards.
TTGCAGATGAACATGTAATTTGTGTAAGGATAACAGCTTTTAGCCCATTTCTAACACTAACAATTAAGTACAATACTGGCTCAGCATCATCTTTTTTAACAATTCAGTGACCAGGGACTCTGTGGCATTTTGGCCTTCAGACTTTTGACCTGATTGATTGCGACAATGGGCAGGCTTGTCAGTTTGATAAGTGTTGCATGTTTCTGCTTTTGGCAGAGTTTCTGGCCAAAATGTACCCTGGAGGGTAAGGGTAGTCCCACTTGTTTGTCTTTTTTATTATTTTTTTCCTTTTTTTTTAAGCATGGCGGGCAACTTTTTAAGCTTGGCGGCAGCTTTTGAAGCTTGGCCGGTGCCTCAGAAAGCTTGGCGGGGCTCCATGTTATTTATACAGGTTGGAGAACACTGACAGACATGTTGGAATTGGGGGTCTATTTTGTGGTATCACATTGTTTTTTGACAAAGATATTTGCGAGTTTCAAAAGTTTAAAGCAAACAAAGTTTTGAAGTTTGCAAGTCTGAATGTACATTGTAAACGTCATAATACCTTAGCCTCAGACAGCATTCCAGGGCATTCATTTCCCTGGGTCCCAAATGTCACCACCAGCACATCCTCTGGTTGGGGTACCGGTGGAGTATCGGGCGTCAGGGATGTGTCCAGCCCTTCATCCTCGTCTTGGGTGTTTTGGCTCGTCTTTACTGAACTGCCGTGGGATTTCTTAGACCCTAAAACAGGAGTAATTGTCAGGTTTATTTTCACCTTGAACGTACATGTACAACTGTGATTTACAAGTATGGTTACATGAGGATACAAAATAAAAATGTACTTGGTGACAGAACATTGAATCGTCTAAGCTGCCAAGTTATAATCGACCTAGTCCTTCTAAAATATTCCCTCAAAGTTTCCTCTACTATTTTTGTCACAATGGGCTCGGTGCACAAGTACCCCTTCGACAGCCAGACAAGGAGATACGGGGGACCTAGACTGGTTCCCGGTCCATCCCATGCGTGTTTCGAATGATCCAAAGTTATTGGGGGCGGGGATTAGTCTGGGAGACCATCCCAAGTTAAATTTGAATGTATTCGCACGCCGACGATGCCTGATGCTCACGCGCGAAGACGCTATGGCTTAGTTTTGTGCACATTCAGGATAAATAAACGTGCGTACTTCGCGTGCGAACCTGTACAGTAAGTACACACAGTGTCCCGTCCAAGGGGCTCTCGAAAGTGGTAAAAACGCGCCCTCTTTGGTTAGCTCACGGAGCCCATACGGAGTTGTAAGCCGTACTACCAGGACTACAGACATTCAAATTTCCCTTCTGCAATGCATTATACAGGGTGGATAAAAAAAAAACCGAAACTAAGATACATGTATTATTGCTAATTGGAACAGAAGTAGGGCACATGTGAATCAAAGGGAGATATCCTCTGTTAGGCCAAAAAAAAAAGTCTCCGGTTTCTGGTATGGAGCTTGCCCCAAAAGTGGTGCGGCGACGCGGCTTTTTTTTTTTTTTACCTGTTTTTTTTTTTTTTTTTTGGCTTCAAATGTCGGCTGATGACTGCAAATGGTGCCCGACTAAACTTAGTGCAAATATATGGGAGTCCAGAGAGGCCACATAAATCTTATTCTCGATCATAACCCCTTCTAAAAACCCGTTAAAATTGTGCAGCAGCAGAATTCCAGTCAAACCAGTGAGTTTGGCGGTTTTGAAACATCATCTTGTATTGAAAAAAAAACTTTTTCATTTTGCCGACGCGCATGGCTACGGCGACGCGCGCGCATACCAGAAACAGGAGACTTTTTTTTTTTGGCCTTAGGGTTGAATCTCCTCTTTAAAACGACACCCTGATCATGTCATTACATTCACAGTTGACCGAGTAGTGACCAATTTTATGAAAGGGTCTATTTAGGGGTGAAAGGGTCTTTTCCAATTGTGGTTTTTGTGGTGTCAATTGTCACAGAGTGAAAGGCTATGGTTGCCAATCAAGGCAGGTGGGGTAAAATAAGAGATTTCGCCATGAAAAGTGGCGCACTTCTCTCTATAGACCCTTTCATAAAATTGGTCACTGCTCAGTCAACCGTGAATGTAAGGACATGATCAGGGTGTCGTTTTAAAGAAAATATTCAACCCTAACTGAATATCCCCTTTGATTCACATGTGCCCTACTTCTGTTCCAATTAGCAATATGTCGGTTTCGTTTTTTTCTTTTTTATCCACCCTGTACATGTGTACTGAAGGCTCTCAATCAACAAATAAAGTTGGGTTCAAATTCCCCTCTGTTTATGTTCCGCTCATGCATCAAACATTATTATCAGCAAAGTATTATTAGGTAGGGCTATCCATGTTTGAATGATTTAGTGTCTGATTATTCCAAACTGCACTTGACCGAATATTTGAATGTTTGAAACTTCAAGATTTACGCCATGCATGCAGCTACCTTCCTCACTGTTCAAAAGTTGCAAACACAAAGCGCTGCGGTTACAACTTGCATGCGGCGATGGATATATGTGGCGATGAATATTATGTGCAGTAATTACTGTAAATGAATGCAATGATGCAGGCTCGGCATTCAATTGTGTGTTGCAATGCCCATTGAAAATCTCGCAAAGTGCAACTTTTAGTTTTGGGGTTTCAGGAGCTTCAGCGCTTGCACTCTCGTTATTTCTTACACAGTTTTTCCAAGTGAGGCATCAAATTGAACCGGAAAGTTCACTGAGAAATGTCCAAACAAGGATGATTAGGAGAACTGCTTAGTTTCTTTTTGTGCCAGGTGTACGCATATGTACATTGCCAGGTCTTAGTATTGAAAACAGTGGCTGTTAGGCCCCCCAAAAAAGTCTCCGGTTTCTGGTATGTGCGCGCGTAGCCATGCGCGTCGGCAAAATGAAAAAGGTTTTTTTTCAATGAAAGATGATGTCTTAAAACCGCCAAACTCACTCATTTGACTGGAATCCTGCTACTGCACAATTTTAACGTGTTTTTAGATTGGGTTATGGTCGAGAATAAGCTTTATATGGCCTCTCTGGACTCCCATATATTTGCACTAAGATTAGTCGGGCACCGTTTGCAGTCATCAGCCGACATTTGAAGCAAAAAAATCAGGTTAAAAAAAAAAAAAGCCGCGTCGCCGCACCACTTTTTGGGCAAGCTCCATACCAGAAACCGGAGACTTTTTTTTTTTGGCCTTAGCTGGTACTCGTAACATTTTTAACACATGAATTTTCATGGGAGCTAGATGAAACTTCACCTTTTATCACACTACCTGTCTTCTTGGCGATGGGCCCGTGCCCGCTGGGGGCCTTGGGTGAGAGGGCAATCTGAGGGGTGACGCTAGCCCCAGGCGTGGAAGCAGAGGTGTGGGGAAGATTGGACAAAAGGTTATCCAGCTCCTTCAGCATGGATTCATTGGGGTTGGCTGTGGATACCATGCGAAAGAATGACACCTACGATGTCAAACAGAAGAAGACAAAGAGGAAAAAAGTGGTAATTTAAATCATCATTTCAAAACATATCAGACTAATCTCTTGCAAGTTGAACTCCTTGCAAACTCTTGTTTTGTCATAAAAAGATTTCAAGGATTTCACATAAGCACACAAATATGAATACATTTATAAAGGTACACACATACATGTACACACCAATACACGTTTGTTTATGGTGTAAATCGAGGCTTTTCTTTTGTTTCTCTTCCCTTTTCCTTTGTTCGTACTCTAAACTTTTCGCAACAGCTCTCATTGGTTTTGTACACATTTTCTAATCGAGGTCGTCCTCGATTTGGTTTCTGTCCTCAATTCACCAATGATGTTGCACGTGTGCGTTTGCGAATTACACCATAAACAAACGCACGTGTACATTAAATGTACATGTATGTATGCATTAATTACCACTTAGTGCATGATACAGTGTATTAACTGTGTCTCTTCTCCATCTATATTTGAACAAAAAATAATTGTTCAACCTCTGTTCACAGATTTTGAAACTTGATCACACTCTTACTGAGTTTTAAACACGGAGCACAAAAAGTTCAGTGTTCTTTCAACAAAACGAAAACAAATCACATAAGGATGTATGTGATTTGTTTTCGTTTTGCATAAAGAACGCACACCTTTTTTTGCGATCCGTGGACAGAACTTTAAAACGGTGGTTGTGTTTAAAACTCCGTAACTTGAAAAGTACATGGGTGATTGGAATGATTCTTGTACTAAACATGCTAAAAGAAAGCTTATGAATTGGGCTTTCATATCCTAGATTTTGAAAGTGCTACATGCAGAACTTCACTAAAACAATGGTCCCAACATTTGGTTTTTTTTTGTTTTTTTTACTCAGCCTGTATTGAATTGTAAACATGATCGTAATCTCACCATAGTATGTATCTCTGACTCGGTGATCAGCGCACATGTCCTGGTCATCCCTTGCAGTTGACTAACCCCGGGGGGCGTGTCCGATGAGCTCAAGCTGTCAATCAGCGTGTCCAGGAATGAAGACATACAACCCTTCAGTCACATGGGGGGAAGGGGGAGGGGTAAGCAGAATGTCACACATGCACAGGGGTGAGTCATGATTAGAAACTGTCCTATTTTTATAAATGTTGATCTGGGGAACTTTTCACCGGATGTTTATGTCGTACTGGGATTTGGTGGTGAAAACTACAGTTTGCCAGCAGTGCTTGATGACTAAACGCTCACACAGTTTGTACTGTCTATGTAGTACCAATGCAGTAGCTCTGTTGATATGATTTACAAGGTTCTTGTACACTGCCAAATTTAAAGGTAATATACCGGTACAACTTTTGCAAACATCAAAAAAACAAAACTACTGGTACCAAATTATTCTGAAATACCTTACTTGACTCTAAGTGAATAATACATGTAGTCTCAAGCATCCTGTGAAATCATGGCACCTGGTCTGCTGTCATTTAACATTTTAAAGAAAAAGTGGGATTTTGTATCAATTTCCAACGATGGTCGGCCAACCATTGTTGAAAAAAAAAGACATATTGTGCAAATACTGCCCCCAATTACCAAATTTGGTTAGTCTAGATTATACATTGTATTTGCAGTCTATTACACTGTGAATGGGTACAGGGGCAAGCCAGCTAGTCCGGTTCCCTGACCCGACAATTCCCTGACGACTATTGCTCCGTTTCGTCTGAAGTAGGGTCAGGGAACCAGACTATACGTAAGTACAGCAATTTTTCTTGGTTTTCCCATCATCTACATGTATGAACACAAAACAGGTTGGTGTAACGATACATGTATTTGCTATAAAATACTAACCCCTAATCCATCCATTTCTGACAGCAAAAGCAAATGTTATAGTACCGGTACCTTTAATACTGACCTGCATACGTGTACAGATTGTGAAGCACATACATGTACACAGTATGCATTTTTTAAGATGGAATATAATCAATGCCTGAGTCCAAGACCAAAGGTTTAAAATGGAGGTCAAGATGAAGACCTAGAGACCCCAGATCCAAGTCTGAGACTGACAATGAGACTTGTAGTCTCAGACCTTGACCAACATTCAGTCTAAGGCTGACACCAACACTGTGAGAACAAGACCGAGATCAAGTCATGTTGCCAGTCATCTTGACTAAGACCAAGCATCTGAGGCTGAGACTACGACTGCAGGCCTGAGACCAAGACTGAGACCATGCCCTGTGACCCGACAGCTTGATCAAGATCCATGTCTTTAAGGGTCCAATACTGCGACTGCGACCATGACCCAAAGTCTTGAGATAAAGGCCTGTTGTCTAAGCCTTGAGCATGGCTATTGGGGGTACAAGACTGAGAACAATACCCCTAAGTCTGAAACCAAGACAGAGAGCAAGACCTGTGGTCTGAGACCGTGACTACAACCAAGAGTCTGAGAATGAGACTGAGACCAAGACCTAATAAAGTTTGAGACCGGACCCAACATCTGAGCCAAAGACTAAGACTTGTTGTCTCAGACCTTCAGACCAAAGGTCTGAGACCAAGGCCAAGATCTGTGGTCTTATACCTTGTTCAAGATCAAAGTAAAAATATTTAAACAAAGAGCAAAAGGCTGAGCCCCTAACACAATTATTATACTCAATAAGCCTTTTCCTATACAATCACATACCTTTGGAAACCTACTGTAGATATCATTGGTCTGTGCTGGTGTAGTTGAGCCATTGTTAGTCTCCATAGCCAGACCCTGTAGAATTGCTCCCACTTGCATGAGATTGAATCGCGCAGTTGAGCTGATCATAATGTCCGTGATGACGCCATAGGATTCCGGATTTACAATCACCGGACAAATGAAGAAATTCATGAGGAGGTCTGCGCAGGTGGCTCTGACCTCCGACGGCTCCACCCGCCCAGACTTGATGAGGATCTTGTGGAGCTGGGTGATGATCCAGTCAAGGCTCTGCGGGAAGCAATAAGTGTTATTCCTCAGCCCGTTGATGAAGCGATTACACATAGACACCTGCTGGGTGATGATGGACTCCAAGTGAGCTTGCAGACACTGGCGGTACTCCTCTGTTCCCGGCGTGCCAAATCGCTGTTCCCGTTCCTCCGGGGTGAAGTGGTCCAAAGCCTTCTGAGGATCAGTCTCTAACTGGACATCGTCGTCCATCAGGACAGACATGATAGGTTCGTGGAGGGCTGCAGTCAGGTACAGCCTGGTTGAGAAGAGACCTTCCGTGAATAGTCGGAAGGCATAGCTGATGGCACACGTCCCGCGTCTGATCAACCGTCGCGGATCGTCCACGCTAGCTAACTGTTGCTCCATGAGATACTGAAGCAGATGTAAGACCTGCTGCTCGTCCTCCTGCACGATGCAGTTGCCGTAGACTGCAGACATGACGGAGCGGACCACTCCCCTGGTCATCTCCATTTGCTCCTTCTCCCCCAGGACGAGACACAAGGCCACTACTCTTGGGTTGTCACGCAGGTACCCAAGGAACTCCCCATACAGAGCGTCCTGGAAGTAAAGATGGGAATTTGATTTGGTGAGTTATGTCAAACTTACACCCTTCTCCATGTTCTCTACAATGTTTTACAAACACTTAGCAGAGGATGTCACTTAAAGGGAATATACAACATTTGCAAACATCGAAAAATAAAACTACCAAGTTTTTACGAAATACCTTACTAGGATGTTGGTAAATGACAGTCTAAAGCATCCTGTAAAATTATGGCACCTGGTGTGAAGTAATTTTCAAGAAAATTCTATTTTTGTATACATTTCCAACGGTGGTCGGCCGACCACCGTTGGAGAAACCTAACAATTTTCAACTACTGCTCCAACTTAAACACTTTTTTCAGTCCAAATTTTGTTTGCTATTGGTTACATGTTCAGGAACGGGTGCAGGCCAGCTAGACTGGTTCCCTTACCTTACAATTTTCCGGCATCTATAAATTGATCCATTTTATCTTTAGTGGAGTCAAGGAACCAGACTACTTGAACATTTTTGTTTTTCTTGGTTTTTCCAGCATTTTCGAACACAAAACTTCAAACATGTTAGTGTAACAATATTTGATCTATTATACTAACCCCTCAAATAGTTCATTTCTGAAAATTACAGCAAAAGCCAATGATGTACATTCCCTTTAAAGGTTTTTCGTGTCATTCTCAGTGTTCGATACACGTTGTGTGTCTCGGGAACAGCGCTATAGCGCGCCGTGACCAATCACCAATGTCAAAAAAAGGCGAACACTTTACGAATGAAATCGCAACTAGCATCCAAACACCTCGAATTTATGGGGTCGCAAAAGTGGATCCAGAAATTCGTTCTCGCACGCATAATACAGGAACAACATAAACACGCCCAGTTTTGAAAGGATAGTTGTGTGGATGTTTATATCCTACTTTCAAATGTTATTTCCAATAAACGTCATCTCGTTCAAAGCGCGTTTTGAAGCCCAATTGGGCTGTTCCAGGAACTAGTGTCCCTTCAACACCTGCACTACATGTGTACCGTATTGTATTACATTGTGTTTAATCACTGAAGAATCAAATAAAATCATAGAGTGCTTGGGTGGTTTCAGGCACTTCAGTGACTTACAGGTTAATGAGTAAAAGCCACATCCCTACCTGGAAACCCAGATGCTTGTAGCTGTCGACGAAGGAGCACTTCTCCAAAGCGTTGGCCCGGTGGCAGCAGTAGTTTGGCGGGGCTTCCACCCTGGTCAGGGTCAGGCTGTTGAGGGTCTGGCGCTGCTGCTGCGTAATCCAGGACACCCGGAAGAGCTTGTCGGCCAGCTGGGTGACCTCCTCGTGAAGCTGGACCAAGAGCTGTTTCTCGGACAAGACGAAGAGGTGCTCCTGCTTGAGGTGCCGGGCCAGCTCCATGAGCTCGCGACATGCTGATGAGGTGCTTGTGGCCATGGTGGCAATCACTAGATGATGACTTGTAGGGATAGGGGATTAACGAGGGTTCAATCCCTTCAAGCTTGATGTACATGTATGGACCTCATCAGTAAGCATTTTTCCTGAAGAAAAAAAATATATCATTTGACATCATCATGATGATACTTTGTACAAAAGCATACAGGAATTTCCTACTGACACACAAGCACATGCCAAGTTTGACCACAAACAGACATTATATTTTGAATGTCGTGGCAAAGTCGTTTTTTTTCCCCCAAAAAAATCTGTTTATAACTTCCACTGACCACTGTAATAGAAGATACATGTACATGTATGTACGTGTATGTACAATGAACAATTCTAACATGTCTAATTTACATCTATTCCTACCCTCAACTTCTTGTATACATGTAGCATGCATTTGGTTATACACATGTACATGTACATGTACATTGTATACATGTTTCACCTCAATCATAATTATGCATGGCTCTGATCTTTGGCGATAAGGCATACAATGTAAGTGCAGTTTTAATTTAAACTGATAAAATACAGCATCAGAGTTCATGTATACATGAAACTGACCTTTATGAATGTACTTTCCACATTTGACAATCAAATTATCAATCTTGCAACATCTCCTCCCCCCCCCAAAAAAAAATCAATTTATTATTAATTCTGAAGACTACATACGGTAGCTACTAGAACCTGGACCCCACAATGTACACGTATAATACATTGCATATGGGCTAAATTACATGTAAATCAGCCAATTCTGGTCAAAATCATTGATTGACGAAAACCAATTGTTTGTAGGAGATTGATGTTGTACATGTACATGCACTGATGGTTCGCAACACATGTACAGTACATTATGTACATGTATGTATGTGTAGCACACCTGCTTATGGGCTTACATGTGCCAATGGAAATAATCATGTATATTTATTGCATATTATATACCCTGCATGTACAATGTACATTGTATTGCAGCCTGTGCACATGAATTCACACACAATAAACTTAAAATGTAAAGGTGGTACAATGTTAATGTATCAGTTTGCATACACTGGAATGACAGTACATGTACATGAATAGTACTACATGTACATGTGTATTTAAGCTAAATGTACTGTACGTATTCAACAGGGCCAAAACTGCCATTAATCGATCATGCCAAATTGAGTCAACTACAGTACAGTACAAAGTACATGCACATGTACCAGTACCAGTACATGTACATGTACATGTACTTTCCTGTACTGCAAACAATAAACCTGTACATGTACATTTATGTACATGTACGTATGTACAATGTACATGTACTTGTACTCATACAACCATGAACCACAGATGTACATGTACATGTACATTGATAACTCACCCATCCAATCGGTTCCCCTACTTACCCACGATAGGATGTGTGAGTGACATATACCTCGGATATCCTGTGCAAGATTAAACAATGTTTTTTTTTTCCTTTCCTTTTTTTTTTTCCTGGGGTCCAGGCCATTGGTCCAATTCCAATGAGTCATTCATATCAACTCTCAGTCATGACCAAACTTCAGTCAAAGCCCCGGGTTCCAGACTACACGTGTATCTAAAGTGAAAGCTGAATTTAACAAGCTGTAATAAGTTCACTGTGCATGTCAATGCCAATTGTTATGACATGTATCAGTAGAAATTTATAACAGGAAATGCTCTGCATAGTACACGGATGTAGCAGCAATCAACATGATCAATGTGCAAATAAGTTTCGTCTTTATTGTTTTACATGAACAAGAATAACAAATTAACTGCTGCAAACTGCGTACTGACTGCATTAACCTGGAATGAATGCAAATCAAAAAATTAGAGAGGCCTACATTTGTAATATTTCACACACAAAAAATCAGTACGCTAGGCATAAGTTATCTCTATTCCCTACTATGAGACAGGGGCTTTAGCAAGGACTTCTTCAGAGCAGGCATGCAACTGGGAAGTTGTACAAAAAGAGGAAATTCAAAGTTGTCTAAGACTTTGTACACTGTTTTTCTATTTTCAATGGCACACATGGGAAGTGAAAAAAGAGGAAATCAGCTGATCCGAGGAAAAGTTGCATGCCTGTCAGAGGCAAATGACAGATCTACATGTAGGAACAAGAAACAAACATGTAGACACACGTTTGTTTCGTGTTCCTGTAGTGGGGTAGTATCACCCGTTATCCACGGAGCAAGTCTCCTGTATAACGTCTGATATGTCTAGACATGCAGATAGCAAGCCGCGGGCCAGCCAATCGGAGTCGACTTTACTAAATCGTGACGTTGTTTCATTCCTAAATCAGGAATAAATGGTTTGATCGGTCAATTAGAATGCAGTGCTATACATGTATACATGTACATGTACAACAGCCGGGCGCGATATCACGTAACCTGATACAGAGCGCGTGACACTTTTATATTTTATCCATTGTCTATGACGCGCAAATGGTAAATGACCGAAGACCTGATATAGAAAGCGCCCGCTGATTGGTTAAAATCTTCATGTAGGAGGTCAAGAGGCGGGGTCTTGCCTAATTAATCAGTGAATCTGTTCACGCATAATAGATTGCATACTACATGTGGGGCTGTAATTAAGGTCAAATACCTCTGATACAATTGTGCACTTTGTGACTAAAACAATGAAACTTTGCATACAATGTACTTCTTCATGCCAGGAAGAAAGTTTTCAGATGTGGACTTTATATTTGACCTCTCGTATCCTTTGAGAGGTCAATGACCTTTACATGTACATGTATGTATCTTTATAACAACTGTTCTTGAAAACACCACTTTCCTATGACCCAAGTCTATGTATGTCATACATGCAGTCTTCAGGCCATGCAAATAATGATCTGAGATGTGACAACAACAAGAAAATGACCCCTGGTGACCTTTCAGAGGTCAATGACCTTTATATACCGTATTTTCTGTTATTTGTAAGATTTACACTTTAAACCCCAAAGTCTTCAAATTTTGCCAAACTTACAATTCATTCAACTTGTTCACATTATTTTTCCGTACTTTAACAAATATTTATAACCTGCAACATTATTCGGTAAAGCAATGTATGTACATGTACATGTACAAAATGTACGCACCTGTGTGTAAACATTTTTAAGCACTCATGCAATTCATAAGTTAAATAAATCATTTACATGTACATTGCATCAGACTGGCACCTGGCATGCCTGGGCAGACTGGGACCTTATAGTGCTCAAAACGATGCAAAAGAAGATCAGGCCAACTTTACTTACTCTTTAGCCAGCAAATTTCTCCAAAACTGTCATTGGGCAAAGAAAAGTTCTTCAGTATTTCACCAACCAAGTTTGAAGACTCAACTCATTTCTTAGAGGAGACTTTTCTTCAATATTTGGCAGTGGCTTGCACATGAGAGGGAAGTCAAGTGATTTCAAAATAAGGCTAAAGGCTAGACTTCTACATGTCCATCCATGGTCCAACTGTTTGACAAGACTGACTTCTTCATTCCTTGTCATTAGTCTTGTGCCTACCGGTAACTACATCTATAGAAATAGTGACCTTGTACCCGACGGTGCCTAACTACATAGAAATAGTGACCTTGTACCCGACATCCTAAATGGGTTTTTTTTGGGGGGGCACAGTCAGCTGACAGTTTTTTGATGCAGTACTGAAAAGTTGTTGGACTGGTTGTTTCAGATGCCAGTCTATTTTCTTGTATTGCATGTTTTCAATACCTTAAATTTTGGGACTCTCATACACAGTATTGAGAGTCAAAAATTGTCGGACTAAGACCTGGGGTGCTCTGAAACATGTAAACGAAATCATGCCAACTTTACTCACTCTTTAGCCAGCAAATTTCTCCAAAAATTCCAGTGGGCAAAGAAAAGGTCATCAGTATTTCACCAACCAAGTTTGCAGACTCAATTCAATTTTTAAGGAGACATTTCTTCAATATTGTGCACATGAGAGGGAAGTCAAGTGCTTTCAAAATGGGGCTAAAGACTAGACTGGTACATGTCCAACCATGGTCCAACTACATTGTATTTGAAAAGACTGACCTCTTCATTCAGTGTCATTAGTCTGGTGGCTGCGCTGGCTGATGGTGCATGACGTCACGTGGAAGCGGATTACCCGACGACTGTTTCATGCACGATAACCGGCAAACTTTGGTTGCCGTCCAGTATCGCAGCTATGATGCGAGTGGTAAACCTCAACAGTCATCGGGTATTCCGCTTCCGCATTAGTGACATCATGCGCCATCAGCCAGCGCAGCCGGCAAGAACGAACTGGTAAACGCGCTGTGCACAAATCCAATCGCGGGCCTCACCATGACCGCACGGTTGTCGGTTTATCATTATGCCTCCTTTTTTCACTGCAATTGTAGGCTGAATCTTCATCGTGGATCGTTTTTTACTTCAAGGACCTGTGTAATGGTTATTCCAGGCAAGCTTTTTTTGGGACCTGCCAACTCTGCTGGTTCACGTGCAAAAATGTCCTCCAGCCCTAAATGACAACCCAATGATAAAATTTAGGGCTGGGTAACTCCAGCTACCTTTTATCATATACTGGTAGGCCTACATCTGCCTATTTTGGTATTAATTATCTCAGAAAAAAATGTTGCAACCTGATGCCACATCCGCGATTGTGCACAAAGTCTATGGAGAGTCACGAACAAATGCTATGTAGGCCTATTTCCTAACAAAATTTGAAATGTTTCTCAGTCCCAGATTCATGTCTCATCATCATTTTTGCAATGAATGACCTTCATGTTAATCATGGCGATGATATGTGAAGCAAAAAGTGGTGTCAGGTTGCAACATTTTTCCATTATCTCAATGAAGGTCAGTCATTACTGCAACTGCAAGAAAGTTGAAAAGACATGAATCTGGGACTGAGCATGCTGAGTGAGAAACATTTCTAATTTCTGTGACTAGCATGACTAGTGAGTAGTCATGGTACTGGTCATGCTGGTAGTGTGAGAATTTAGAAAATAGCCTTCTTTAAAAAAAAAAAAAAAAGGCCTTCCAATAATGCCTGGAGATCACTTGACACCCTGTGCACAAACCCCATGATGAGGCTGGTATGAAAAAGTGTTTTCTCAGTAAATCCTTCGTCCATGTTTGATCAAATTTCAATTTTCATTCATTCCAATTCCATTCGATTCACACAAACAACTTAACTCAATTCTCAACTAGGCATAGTTCGGTTAATCACAAGCACAGCTTACCAATTTTATGGCTCCAAATCAGTTCCTCATACGACCAAGAAAACTAAATACATAATAACGCAGGGGATGTAGCATCTAAATGAGGGAAAAGCAGGATTTATCGATGGAATATTGTCGCCGTCTGTCACTGTTTATCCGCCATCATGTCGATCCATGTACTAAAAACGAAACGCCCCCTAACGACTTGCCGCTGCCAGTATTATAATGGCGCGTACCGATGTCCGAGACGGCCGTTGATGTCAACGACTATGGCTACGCACTGCATTGAATTGAAGTCGTAGTCACAAAATATACCCAATTCTCACACGGCTAATGAACTGTCCACATGCAGTCCGCGCAAACCGTTGGCACGCTCTGCAGGTGTGTACGGGTCTAAATCAACTCGTGATTTAGATCAAATTTTAGGCAAGATCGTGACCGACAGGTCCAAAGCACCAAAGTTGGCAGATAGATTTGTATATCCCTCAAGAAGATTTTTAGGAGGTGACACGTAAAATTCTTTTGGAAGGGGCGTTTACTTTGCATACATAATCGTAATAATAGCTGCCGTACGTGTAACATGTATTCCCATATTTTGGTATATTTTTGTTATCTTTTTATTTTTTCAAAAGTCTGTTTTTGGGGGATTCTAACTTACACATCCTTACTTTAATAACATTTTATGAAGCATATAAGTGACTGGATACATATGATGACATAGGAAAGATCCAAAATGGCTGCCATTATACCCGTCAGTTGCACGTATTTATCGTTTTCCAAGATATCATCAAGTAGTCTTTCCAAACCACAGTATTGATGATCTTCAGTTGTGCTTACCGGCACAGTTACCACAATAAAACTATATGGCAAATAATGTAAACAATGATATTGATAACATCAGATTAAGCCCGGAAAAAAAGAGGTGTCCGTAAATTGGGCATAAAGTGTTTGCCATACGTCGATGGTAGACTTGAACAGGTTTAAAAGATATCCCCAAATTTGACATGTAAAAAAAAAGTTTAACGTATATAGACATGATTATTATAAACAACTTTAAGGCCAAACAAAAAAAAGTCTCCGGTTTCTAGTATGCGCGCGCGTCGCCGTAGCCATGCGCGTCGGCAAAATGAAAAAAGTTTTTTTTTCAATGAGAGATGATGTCTCAAAACCGCCAAACTCACTGGTTTGACTGGAATCCTGCTGCAGCACAAATTTAACGTGTTTTTAGATTGGGTTATGGTCGAGAATAAGCTTTATGTGGCCTCTCTGGACTCCAATATATTTGCACTAAGTTTAGTCGGGCACCATTTGCAGTCATCAGCCGACATTTGAAGCAAAAAAAATCAGGTAAAAAAAAAAAAAAAAGCTGCGTCGCCGCACCACTTTTTGGGCAAGCTCCATACCAGAAACCGGAGACTTTTTTTTTGGCCTAATCTTTATATGTTTGTTGTTGTTGGGCCGGGGATCTTTGAACTTGTTCAAAACCCCCACGTCTACGGTCAGTACGGTAAAACCCTCGCCTATTAATGTTTAGCCCAATAAATAACTTTGTGAATCTTAAGCTCATCAATAATGATGTTTGGCAAGCTATTTGATGATATTGTAACGAGCGTTGCCCTTCGTCCTCAGCCAGGCCCCTATGGCGTTTTAGCTCCTGCGGTTGTATGCCACAACACTGGGCGACGGTCCAACTTCCAGACCTTGGTAGCGTAAAGCAGACTTGGAAACGTGCACCAGTGGAACTTTATTAGGGGGGGGTTGGGTGCAATACTGGTGGATTGGGTGGATAACCTTGTGGATTTGGTGGATTACTTGTGGATTGGGTGGAATACTGGTGGATTGGGTGGAATACTGGTGGATTCGGTGGATTACTGGTGGATTGGGTGGATTACTGGTGGATTGGGTGGATTACCGGTGGATTGGGTGGATCCAGTGGATGACCCGGCTGGTATAACAATTAATTGGACACGGGATACTGATTTGACTTCTCATTGGTCTCACTCCATCATAAGTCGAAGGAAAAGAAGAAGTGAGTTTTATTAGATCCTGCTCTTCCTTTTATACAGTCCTGAACATATGTCAGTCATAATCTACATGTACAAACAGTGTATGGCATTAGCAAGTGCACAAAACCCATTAACCAATCAGAATCCAGTATTCCCACAGAGTGACTTAGAACCCGCCCCTTACACAATACAAGCCAATCAGAATCCACTGCTCATATGTGAGTGACTTAGCATGACTATTTGATCATACAATGCACGTGTGGCACATGTAACTTATTTATTTAAAGTTAATAAATGGCACATCACATGACCTCCCCCCAGAGTTTTCAGTCCCTGAAATAGTCCACTCTGAAGTATTAAGTAATTAAATAACTAATTATCGTTTCCACCCCATTCTAAACTCATACAAACAAGGATATTTCACAGCCATATCTTTCACTCAGTAGGTCTCAAAACTTCTCAGCTGAAAAATCTTACATGCAGTGCTAAATTATAATTACAACACGTGGCAGTAACTCTAGCATGAAACATTTTAAACTATACATCCGTGTAATTCTAACTAGTTTTCGTCACACATGTCTCTGACAAGAATTACATAATTTAGCTTAACATTTACCAGATGATGATTTCCACTCTTAATCATATTCTTCCTAATTTTCTCGGTTTGAAGCAATAACTTTAAATACGAAACTATTACACAACTCTTTAACTTTAACTTTATATAAATTATAACAACATGAACATCAACATTTTTCTTTGCAATAACACTAAAGGGCAAGTTATTATTTTTTTTCTCTCTCTCTTAATCCTAATCTTAACATTTTTGTTGAAACTGGTTTGCAGGAAATTATAAAAATAACCGATGACTTATCTATAATTTTAGGAAATTATAAAAATAATTGATGACTTCTATAATTTTAGGAAATTATAAAAATAACTGATGATTTATCTATCTCCCTTAAATTTGAAGTTTACAAGTTAAATTCTTGTACCGTTTGTTCCTGGTGGTGCAGGATGGTTCCCTTGTAGACCCGGATTGTTGTCGTTACTTCTAGTCGATCTCCCACCTCCTCGCTCTCGGTGGATGAACTGACTGGGGCCATTTCTGCCTGCAACCGTCTAAGGAGTTTAATAGACTTTCCTCCTGTCTTGGGGTGACCGGTTGAAGTTGATGGGGGTGTGGGGGGTGTACCAGGTGGAAGAAGTTCCACTTGTGGCTCAGGTGGCATAGGGGTGTCGGCGAGTTCCACTGTTGGAGGAGCCGCTGCGGTGGATGCCAGAAGGCCAGTCGGGGCTGGTATTTGCATTCCCGGTTGGCAGTGGCTGCGTCTTTCGGCATGCCGCTGGAGGCTGGCTTTTCGGGTAAACTCCTCTGAGCAGGTTTCGCATGTGAGTTTGGACGCCTTCTGGGGATGGGTCTCCTTAGTATGCCTGGAAAGGTTGGTCTTTTGAGAAAACTTCCTGCAGCGCTCGGGGAATGGACACACGTACCTCTTGGCTGTGGAGCTTGATGAAGACTGGTGTTGGTGCTGCTCGGCATGTTTATGGCTGCTTGGTGTTGAAGTTTTGCCCAGGGGACGATGAGGTTGCTGCTCCCTCCCATGATGATCGGGCTGGGGATGGCTGGAAGTGGTAGGCCTACTACTTGTAGTTGCACCGCTAGCGCTACCCTGCTCCTTCCTTTGCTTCTTGAGGGACCCGCTCCCCTGCCGTCGCTCCCGCTTTTCCTGCTTTTTGTTGCCGTCATCTGCTCGTGGTTTGTCATTATCACGGCGATCACGACCATGATGACCGCCACCACCATGACTACCTAGCATGGTGAATCTTGGATACAGTCCACTAGGGATCTACAAAAATCCCCTTAATAAAGTTATGCGGTGGATCAAGCACGTCCCCCGGTGGATCACGTTGGTTGCGGTGGATCACGTTGGTTGCGGTGGATCACGTTGGTTAAGGTTGCGGTGGATCAGACACGGCCCGGTGGATCACTTCGGTTGCGGTGGATCAAATCAGACTGGAGTATGTACGTGCGATGCGATATTGTGGCGAGTTCAACTAAGGAATGACGACAGTGTACGCGCGTGCGTACGTACGTACGTTATCACTATGCAGCGAAGCGGCGCCCGCAAAAGTCACCGTTGTGTAGCTCTTTGCCTACCGGATACCAATTAAAAGTTTTCTGCCCTTTCTCGCATTGCTGCGTGGTGGCGCCCTTGTTTAATTATTTCGGAGATTTCTTCAATTTTTATCTTTCGAGGATTAAACTTCGTAATCCTGTAGTCTAGTGGGACGTCTCCTCTGCCGCCGGGGATATCGATGTTTTCGCGGCTGGGGGCTTGTAGAATCTTGTTCCTTCTCTTCCGAGGCCACTGTGAAGTTTTTACCCATGCTCTCTTCTGCTGTGCCCGGTGGTTCTGCCTCCGGATCCGCTGTCGGAAAATCGTCGGCACGTGATGCAAGGTGAGTTTCGTCATCCTGGAATTCACCGGCTTCCACATTAGACTCATTCAGTGGATCATCTGCTGAACTCGAGTCCACCGCAGTATTTGGCCACGATTGATCCTGCACATCCTCCAGTTCCACAGGGCTGCTGGTTCTTGATCCCACTCGCCATGTTCTCCTTTCGGGGCCGGTGTAAACCTTCAGTTTGTCATAGTGCACAACCTTCATCTTGGATCTTGGTGTTTCTTGTACTCGAAAAGTCACATCAGACAGCTGGTCCACTACCAGATACGGTCCCAGCCACTTGAACTGAAGCTTAGGTGACAGCCCTTTTTTTCGTGCAGTGTTGTGTAACCACACGAACATACCCGCTCTTATTTTGTTGCCCGCTACATGGCGATCATAGTTGCGCTTCTGTCGCCGAAGGTTCGCCTTCATGCTACTTCGAGCCTTCTTGTGTGCCTTGCTCATCTTTTCTCGCAGGTTTCTGGCGTAATCCGTTGACAACTGGTCTTCACAATTGTCTGGCAGCTCCGTAAGGGCATCCAGGGTAGAGGTATCTCCCGTCCCATCAGCATGAAACACGGTGACTCTTCCGTGCTTGCTTGTGCCGCACTTCGGTAGGCCATCATAGAGTATGCCAAGTTAACATCCCAGTCCTTCTGACCCGGCTCCACAAACGGAGCAACAAGGTTGATCAAACTCCGGTTAAATCGCTCGATGAACCCATCTGACTTGGGGTTCCATGGGCAGGTACGTGTCTGGTCGATTCCCAGCAGTCTACAAACTTCCCTAAACACCGCCGACTGGAAATTGGTGCCTTGATCACTGTGAATTTCCTTCGGGCAACCATATCTGCAGATAAACTGCTCCACCAGTGTTTCTGCTACCGTAGTTGCCTTCTGGTCCGGAAGTGCATACGCCTCAATCCACTTTGTAAATGGATCGCCAACTACGAGTACATAGGCCATACCCCGGTCACTTCTTGGAAGAGGGCCCATGATATCCAAAGCAATCCTCTCCATTGGCGCCCCAACCACGTACTGCTGAAGTGGAGCTCGTGGCTTCTTCCCCGGTGACTTTCTTCGAGCGCAGACTGTGCATTGCCGGATCTTGGTCCGCACGTCAGCTGACATCCCTGTCCAATAGTACTTCCGCCGGATTTTGTGCAGCGTCTTGTACACCCCCTGGTGACGTGCTGTCTTGCTGTCGTGGAGTTCCTCCAGAACTTCATCCTGCAAGCTTTCTGGCAAAACCACCTGCCATCTGCCGTGCCTCCCGTCATCAGACTCATATCGTCGACATAGGACTCCCTGTCGTATCTTAAGCTGCTGCCAAAGTGCCCAGTATGTTTTTGTGGAAGCAGACTCTGTGGATATCGATTCCCATGCTGGTCTCGTATCCCCTTCCTCCTTCACTCTCATGATTGGTCCTATAGTGGAGTCTGCCAATTGCTGCTCCCTCAGCTCCTGTAAGGTCCACTTTGGTGTTAGGGCGCTGAGAGTTCTAGCACCACGGTCTGCCTCGACCGTGGATGTAGCTTTATCTTTGGGTTGTTCCTCCGTTGAGGTTTCTGCTTTGGCTGCTTCTTCGGCTGTCTCCACGTTGGCCTCATCTTGTGGTGGATTAAGCTGGTCCTCTGCACCTGCAGTGTCTCTGCCGCACTGTCTGCATGGCTTTCGAGAAAGCGCATCGGCGTTCTGGTGGGTCCGACCGGCACGATGTTGAACTGCAAAGTCATACTCGCTTAAGATCTCCATCCACCTTGTTGGCCCTCCGGGTTTCGGAAGTTGAGTAACCAGCGCAACGCTCCATGATCTGTCCTGACCACAAATCGCCGACCATACAGATAATGCTTGAAATGCTTTACGTATGACACCACAGCCAGCAGCTCCCGCCTCGTAACACAATAATTCCTCTCAGGTTTCGACATCGTGCGACTGGCATACGCAATGACTTTTTCCACCCCATCTTGCCTCTGCGACAGGACAGCTCCAATTCCGGTGTTGCTCGCATCCGTGTCCAACACAAACTCTCCTTCCGCCTTAGGGTAGACAAGGATGGGGGCTGTTGTCAATGACGTCTTTAAGGCTTGGAATGCCTGCTCACATTCATCTGTCCACTGGAAGATCTGGTTCTTCTCCATAAGTCGGTGCAAGGGTTTGGCCAGGTGTGCAAATCCCTTTATGTAGCGCCTGTAGTAAGATGACAGTCCAATGAAGCTCCTCACATCCTTTGTAGACTGAGGCGTTGGCCACTCCTCCACCGCTCGGACTTTTCCGGATCTGTGGACACTCCTTCATTGGATATCACATGACCCAGGTAGCTCACTGACTGCTGGAAGAGATGACATTTCTTGGGCTTTAACTTAAGGTTAGCTCGTCTGAGCCTTAGGAAGACCTCCTGAAGTCTTGCTACCTCCTCATCCACTGTCTTAGCGAAGACTACTATGTCGTCCAGGTAGAGCAGTAGGGTTTCCCACTGTAGCCCCGCAAAAATTCTCTCCATCAGCCTCTCGAATGTAGCTGGAGCATTACATAAGCCAAAGGGCATTACCCTCCACTGGTAGAGTCCACCTCTTGTGACGAAAGCTGACTTAGCTTTTGCATCGTCGTCGAGCGCTACCTGCCAGTATCCACTAGCCAAGTCGAGGGTTGAGAACCACTTAGATCCATCCAGCGAATCCAAGCTGTCATCCACTCGGGGTATTGGGTAGGCATCCTTCAGAGTGTGAGAATTAAGGGACCTGTAGTCCACACAGAACCGGGTAGAACCGTCCTTCTTTTCACCAACACCACTGGTGATGCCCACGGGCTACTTGATGGTTCTATGATTCCTTTCTGAAGCATGTCTCGCACCTGGTCATCCACCTCTGCACGCTGCCAGATTGGGAATCTTCTTGGGTGTTGTCGAATGGGGCGTGTCTCCTCCACCCTGATTTCATGCCGCACCACGTCGGTCTTGCCTAGGTCATCCATACCCCTTGAAAATACATCTTGATAATCTATCAGGAGATTCTTCACCTTCTCCCCGTCGACACTGTCTGGTAGATGACTTACGCTTTCCTGATACAGGCTCGTTAGATGCTCTGGAATTTCCTTACCCGTTTTACTAATTTCGTCTTCTGTTTCTTTTCCCCTTTCCATCATCATCACTGTGGAACCATCACTTGCTTGTATGGACTCTGCATCCGTGGATGTCAGTATGCCCACTATGCTTCTTTCGTCGACCTCTGCTACTTCTGTGCCCGGATTAAATATTCGTATGGGGTATCTCTCTGCCGTGGCGTCCACCAGCACTCTTGCTACCATCAGTCCTCGCTCAGCTAAGTTGTTTCTGTCAGTGGGCTCGATCAGCCCCAAGCCATTCAGTTTCTCCTGCTTTTCTAGCACTCCCATGATGATTGCTTCGTGCCCCGGTGGAATTCTGGTCGCCCTTTCCGCTCGGATGCGACAACAGAAAGAAGCTGTCTGATCCTTGCCACAGCAGGGCGTGGTGAACTCCCCCATCTTTAAGTGGAGCTGCTTCAGATCCAGTGTACAGCCGGCTGTCAGTAGAACATTCATGCCAAGTATACCTTTGTTTCTGATCGAAGCGACGAGGACTTCAACTTCTGAACTGTACCCCCCTATCTTTATCACCATGTTGGCACTTCCCCTAATCGCCAGTGGTTTCCCATCAGCTTGGCGGATAACTTCTCTGACTTGCCTCAACTTCGGTCGAGTCTCTCTATCCATTAGGTTATACTCTGATACCTCAATTAATGTTTCTGACGAACCAGTATCGATCAGGAACGGAATTGAATGTCCTCCTATTTCTCCCTGTACAAACACTCCATGTAGTGCTGCCCCCATCCCACGTGGTACGAGTTGTACTGGGTCTCTGGCAGGCCCTGTGTCCTCCTTTACTGACTTGTCTTCGTCTTCACGACTGGCACTTGGCTGGGGTCTCTTGTTGTTTCCGACCTTCCCATGACCCGCTGGGTTGGCCCGGATTCGTTTCCCGACGCCTGGTGGACCTTAAGTTCAGGACAGTCCCTCTTGAAGTGTCCCATCTTTCCACACTTGAAACACCCTTGGCTTTGACGCATCCACATCCCTTCCCGGCTCACCCGCCGAGGAGTATCTTGTTGCATCGCCTGAGTCAACCCCGACATCATGTCATGCAACAACCTCATTTGTTCGGACATGGCCCTTGTCTGCCTCTCAAACTCGTCCCTTGAAACAGATTCCACTTGCCTCGTGGTTCTGGTGTTCCTATCTGGTCGGATACCTTGGTTCCGCTGCCGTTGCCTCTCTGCATTCAGAAAAGACTCCGTCTCCAGTGCTGCCCTTAATGCCTCATCCAGCGTAGCAGGATGAGCCCGGAAAATCCCTGCACGTATCTCAGCATCCGGTATAGCATCCACGAAATGCCCCCGTGCCAGCCTTTCCCTGCTATTCCTTGGGAGTTCTGGGTACGCCAGCTCCGTGAGTTTGCGTATCCCCTGCCCAAGCTCCTGCAAACTTTCATTTGCTTTCCTTACTCTGCTCCGCAGCTCAGCTAAGAACGTCTCGGCCTGCTCTCCTGGCCCATATCGTCTCTCTAGTCTTGCTGTTAGCTCCGCGTAACTCAACACCTCCCCTGATGCCCTGTCCCCAAGGACTTGCTGGGCATGATTTTTCAAACTGGCTGCTAGGTTTTTTCCTCCGCCTTCCAACCATTGATAACTGCGCAGGACTCGAAGTGGGCCTTGTAATCTCTCCACGGAACCGCTCCAGCAAACCGGTCAGGGACGATACATGGTTTCCTGTGAATTCTCCCGGCACCTTCCACCTCTGCAACCTTGGGCGGACTTTTCCCTTCCGGGTCAGCCGGGAATTTCACATCTGGCTGTTCTGATTTCAGCCCCTCAACCCCTCGTCCCACCAATTTCTGTTGCTGCTGTCCCGTACTCATCACTACTTCTGGCACCCTCACTTCCCCAGTATACAGATGCCGTCCTGGCATTTCCCCCAGCTGCTCCTGTAGATTACATCTCACTTCCCCCATTGAGAGTGGAGTGGTGAAGATGCTTGGAGTTTGCTGGAAAACGTATTGTCTGCTAGTGGCCTGAGGCAGAGTCCTCCAAATCCTGCCAGCCCATCCAGCGACCCCAGTGATCCCCATGCAGTGTTTGTGGATATTTAGGCCAACTCACACTATCAGGTGTGGTCACTGCCCGGTACCACTCTGTTGGACTTCGGTGAGTGGGTCTTGGTCCCCATGTTACTGGTGTGGACATGTACCTGGGCCTGTGCGAAGGCTCGGATGTGCCAACAGTTGATGACGCCACCTCCCCAACTTTCTCCTTCCTCCGGAAAAGTTCCTGTGCGGCCATCACTCTCTGTCGGACACCTCCAGTCTCTTTATCAGCTGCCCCCAGCTTTATCTCCACCCCCTCCACTCCGACATCTGTCCCTTCCGTTGATCTTGTCAGTGGAGGCCTTGTGGTGCTAGTTGTACATACTGGCGTTAACACAGGAGGCGATGGTGTAACTACCGGCTGCAGTCTGATGCTTGCCCGGCTGACCACCCTTCCCGTTGGTCCCTCAGAGTATCCCATACTCCCTGAAAACATCCCGTCTTTGCTGTCCATTTCTGTTTCTGTACCAGCTCCACTTGATCACACTTAATCAGCTACTGCTTTTCCCCTGGATTATCTGCCTATCAGTCGCCCTCAGTGGATCCCACCGCTGCCACCAATGTAACGAGCGTTGCCCTTCGTCCTCAGCCAGGCCCCTATGGCGTTTTAGCTCCTGCGGTTGTATGCCACAACACTGGGCGACGGTCCAACTTCCAGACCTTGGTAGCGTAAAGCAGACTTGGAAACGTGCACCAGTGGAACTTTATTAGGGGGGGTTGGGTGCAATACTGGTGGATTGGGTGGATAACCTTGTGGATTTGGTGGATTACTTGTGGATTGGGTGGAATACTGGTGGATTGGGTGGAATACTGGTGGATTCGGTGGATTACTGGTGGATTGGGTGGATTACTGGTGGATTGGGTGGATTACCGGTGGATTGGGTGGATCCAGTGGATGACCCGGCTGGTATAACAATTAATTGGACACGGGATACTGATTTGACTTCTCATTGGTCTCACTCCATCATAAGTCGAAGGAAAAGAAGAAGTGAGTTTTATTAGATCCTGCTCTTCCTTTTATACAGTCCTGAACATATGTCAGTCATAATCTACATGTACAAACAGTGTATGGCATTAGCAAGTGCACAAAACCCATTAACCAATCAGAATCCAGTATTCCCACAGAGTGACTTAGAACCCGCCCCTTACACAATACAAGCCAATCAGAATCCACTGCTCATATGTGAGTGACTTAGCATGACTATTTGATCATACAATGCACGTGTGGCACATGTAACTTATTTATTTAAAGTTAATAAATGGCACATCACAATATTTAGGACATGGTAAATGAGTGCAACTTTAGGGTATAATGGTAGCCGTTTTTTGATATTTCATTATTATCCCCCGTAATGGAGACTTTAGTTGGGACGTTGGTGGCAGCAAACACATGTTTTTTTCCCATTGTTTGCGTCATATTAGAAAAGGATTGGTGTGTTGCTGCCACCAACGCCTAAAAGTCTAAATATAGGCCTACCAAAATATGGGAATAAATGTATTACGCGGAGACTATTTACGACTTACGCAAATTAGGCACCCTTCCCATGAGAATTTCAGGTGCCACCCCTTCTAGGCCTAAATATCTTCTCTAGTGCTATAAGAATCTATCTGCCAAGTTAAGCGCTTTGGACCAGTCGGTCACGATTTCGACCATATGCAACCAGCTGACTATGTTATAATGGCACCATTCCCTAGACCTAGCGACAAGAAAAGATGAATTTTCCCAAGCTAAAGGAGCTGCTTAGATCTGACCTATTGACGTAATGGCTTTGTTGACATGTGCGCTTTCCTGTGGGAGCGAAGTCGGGACGCCAGACGAAGTATAGGGACGGTCTGTCACTAGAAAGCGCACTTGTAAACAAAGCGTGACGTCATTAGGTCTCAGACCTATCACAATTAGACAAAAAAACAAAATTCCCTCGTAAATATTTTAAAACGGTTCAGTAGTTTGATATAAATTATGAGGTAGGGGAAACTTGCTAGAATTTTCAACAGTCAGCCTGGCGCGATGCCAGTTCCGGCAGAAAGACGCGCGACGCAAACAATGGGGTGAGCTTGGTAAGGTTAATTGCTCGTAGTGACTCTGAATAGTCAACTGCTGTAAGTAAGACCGAATGTAGAAAAGAGTTATGTAACAGCATTCATGTGAATAGCGCGCGCATCTTTCGCGCCCCTAAGAAAAACCAAGTAACTCTCCCACTGCGGAAATAAGGATTATGTTTTTAAACGCAAAGAGAAAAGCACTAACTGACTATAGCCTAGTGGTTACGCTGTCTGACAGCGGACCCAGGGTTGGGGGTTCGAGTCCACTCGGTGTCATTTTTTGGTTTTCCGCACAGGCGGTTTTATCATTTAATTTAAGAGTATTAATTTCCCGTCGTCATTTACCAACAGCAGTTAGCTCGGTCGGTCGGTAAGCTGACTCACAAGTTGGGACTGTCTGCGAAGTCCAGGTTGGCGTCTGCGTATAGGTACGGGGTTCTTTTGCTGACTCGGCAGCAAGGCTTAGGGTGCCACCTCGTTTCCTCCCTTTATGGTGCCTGACTTTCGAGTTACATGGATGGACAGGGAAGGAGGTGTGGTGGGCCGGGTACCGAGTCCCAGAAGAGTTCTATATGGAAGTCGGTAAGGGGCTCATTGAGTTAGGGTCATAAGTCCGACTCCTGAAGACTTGGCCATCGCCACATAACTTTTTGTTTTATTTTATTTCTTTTTTGCTATCCGAGGGCAATTGCAAGAATGATTCATTTATTATATTGAGAGCTTGTACTGTATAATCGTTCGAAATTTATTTTAAAAATCGCTCGAAAAATAATAAAGCATATAACATAACAAATCAAAACAACGCAAAAAAGAATATAATTATGCAGCCTGCTTCACCTTGTGTGAAATGCAATCATTGCAAATAAATAAAGATTAGGCACCAACGACACCGAATGTCTAAACATTAATGTAGTACCCTATCAGGTTCCGCGTATTTTGCCACTATAGCACTAGACAATTCGCAATGACAGAAATATAGCCTAAATGTCCCTGTCTGATCAGAAGAATAAAATCAATGGTTGTCATCCATCGTGGTTGTTGTAATTATATAAAAAGTGTATTTTTTTATGTGCTTTTTTGATTCGGAAGGATTCTTTTATGTTCGCAAAATGAATGAATGAATGAATAAATGGTTCGTGGATGATTACGCCCTCTCGCGGCGGCGGGTTATCGTGAATCCAATATTCACAACAACGTCTTTTAGCTCAAGACTACACTAAATGCGATAAATCGTGCGTCGGGCGCAAATCGTCCCAACTCACGGGTGTCGCCAGACCATTTTGAATGGAGGGGGTGCCACCATGAAATTTGCTGTCAAACCGTCACTGAAGTGTTATTGATAATTTCTGCCCAAAATGATCCCTTTAACTTCATTTCTAATTTGGTTAATAATAAGGGAATAACAGTGTGAGGAGCCGGTCTTCACTGCGTGATAATGACCGGGTTTGGGGTTGACCGCTGTTAATGGACCGAGACGAAGTTAGCTTTTTTTTTTTTTACCCCTCCCCAATATTTTTGTATAGACTGCCCTTTTCCATTCAAATGCCCTTTTTCCACCAGCGCTTACCCCCCCCCCAATATCTTGTAAAGAGTGCCCCAGACTCTGTGATGTTTCCTCCCAGGTACACAAACAGTTTGGACTAGCTCCAGCTTGTGGTTGTCAATGTTGATGTCGAGCGTCTGAGTCTTTTTGCTGATGGTTGGACTTAGGTTTATAAATATGTATCTTCAGTCCCGAAGTTACTGCTTGCTTCTTGGACTCTGTTCACCAGTGTTTGAAGTTCTTCGGTGATTCAGCAACCAAGCAATCTGCAATTATGAATGAAGGCACAAAATACGGACAGAGCCAGCTTGGTTAGGGGGTATAATAATTATGTACACTATTCTGTGATATATTGTAAATAATTGTCGAATTTGAACAGTGACCCCATTGCAGTGGCGTAGCCAGGAATTTTTCAGTGGGGGCGCTGGGGAGGTTGGAACATTTCATGGGGGGCGTCAAGCAGGGGCGTCAATCGCTTCTCAAAAGTGGGGGGGGGGGACATACCTTGATCATAACTGATGCAAGCGCGAAGCGCGAAGCCCTTACGGCGTGGGGTTCGGGGCCCGCTTAAGGGCCCCGAAAAAAATTGGATTCTAGATGTTCTGTGGTGTGATTTGAAGCAATTTCTTACGACTTTCCTCCATGCTTTAACTAATATTTTCTTGGCAAAAGATAATTATTTGAACATCGTTTTCGAGGTCGAATCATTGAATCAGCTATCGGTATTCTGAGCTATTGGCGTGGGGTTCGGGGCCCGCTTAAAAAAAATTGGATTTTCGATGCTCTGTGGTGTGATCTGAGGCAATTTCTTACCACTTTAACCAATAATTATCTTAGCACAAAAGATAATAATTTAAACATAATTTTCCAGGTTTTCTCAGCTAAAGGCATAAGAACATTTTGTGAACATTGTTTTTGAGGTTGGAGTCATTGAATCAGCTACCAGAATTCTGAGCTAAAGGCGTGGGGTCCCGCTTAAGGGCCCCGAAAAATTTTGGATTCTAAATGCTCTGTGGTGCTATCTGAGGCAATTTCTGACCACTTTAACCAATATTTTCTTAGCAAAAGATACATTGTAGTACATAATAGGGCCCATGGCGTCAAATAGATCAATGATCATTTTTTTAGAAACTCAAAATCTCAGTGGGGGCGACAAGGTTTCATGGGGGAGGGGCAGTCGCCCCCAACGGCCCCCCGGTGGCTACGCCACTGCTCCATTGAAAGTACAAGCCACCCCCCCTCTATTGATTTTCGGAGGCCAAGTTTGTCCGAAGAAAGAAAAACCTCTACATTTCAGATGTGTTTGTCGATGATCCCCCCCCCGCGAAAATTCCTGGATCCGCCCCTGCATCAGGTACAATACCGGTAGACAGTGAAAGAATAATAGTACATGTAAAGGGCATGGAGATTGCGAGGATCACAAATTATTTAATAAGAAAATTATTAAGAAGATCAAGACCTGAACTTTTATTGTTAGGCAAATTATTAACGATGTCTTAAGTTTCCCTTTCGGCAACCGGACCAAAGAAAATTGAGATGGAGTTAGGATTTCAAAGATAATCATGGAAGTTACGATCACTAGGAGGAATTTGATTGCTAAGATTTTCACCAGTATTTGCAAAGTAAGTATTATTATGGTCTGCCGTTAACCACAACACCATTAATATCAATGGAAGACAAGTTGGAAGGGCTTTTTTTTGTTTTGTTTTTTAAAGTAAACTGTTGATAATTATTTTCCAAGTGGTTTTAACATTACCCTTTTTCAAACTGTTTTGCATAATACATATGCTTCTAATTACGAATCACAGTGGTCAAGATAATGGCAAGATTCGAGTGAGAAGGACGAGTAACATTATCTACGATAAAGCTCGAGTTGAGTGGTTTCTCGGCTCGTGAACGATCCACGGTGTTCACTGATACCGCCCTCTATTGGCCATTGGTTGTCGGGCACACTTTGATCAATTGGGCACGGAGTTGACGAATGTGTCGCGCCACACTTTGACATTTTATGATGAATAAGTAAGGTTGAAAGCAACAGGAAAATGAAATAACCGAGCGCATCACAGTGAAACGATGAGACTCCGACGATGGTGATGATTTTTCTCTCTGAAAGTTGGTGGGGGGGGGGGCACGGTCATGCAGTCATCACTGTAACATTATTGCGTTCGCAAGAAGTTTCTAAAGTGAGGAGGGGTGTTCCTCCGATCCTCTCACAAAGGCGGACCTAAGGAAAGGGGGGAGGGCAACCATACGGGGCCATGCCCGCCCCCCCCCCCAAAAAAAAAGAAACCCCACACAAACCCAATTTTGGTAAAGTCACGC
The DNA here is from genome assembly GCA_029964075.1 of Patiria pectinifera. NCBI lineage: Eukaryota > Metazoa > Echinodermata > Asteroidea > Valvatida > Asterinidae > Patiria > Patiria pectinifera. The sequence goes on along the minus strand of CM057138.1, from coordinate 14,420,859 downwards.
CTCAAAATAAGCAGCGACTTGCGTACACCACCCACAAAACAGAAGCAATACATTCCCTCCCCCTTGATTTTCATATTTAAATTGGACGGAAAATGTTTGGACCCACTTTTTCGAGGAACAAATTGGCCCCTAACAAAAGTGTGTTCTGGATCCGTCCTGGTACCCCCGTCCCCCGCTCCCAATGGGCCTAATCTATAGCCACAGATTACTATTATGTTCTTTTTTAGACATGGACATTTCCCGTTCTTATTACTTATCAAATAAAATGGTACAAAAATTGTAAGCGCGGCCCCGCATTATGATGTGAACTAGCAGTTATGTCAAACAGATATAGGTCGTTCAAAGCAATGTTGACTAAATTTTTTTTTTCTCAATTTCAATTCGACTCCAGAAAGTCCGTAGCCCTGTTCCATTACTGCAGGAATCATTAAAATCCGGGGTTTTATTTTCTGGCTCCTTTTGAAGACAGCCTTAAAATAGCCAACCAAATTAACCTGTTTCAGTTAAATCCGTTTTGTAACCTGAAACGGGGTACCACTGCCTTCAACCCTGCATTTCTTCTGTGGTAATTGGCCTAACATCGTCACTGAAGCACCCAGCCGATGCTCAACCAGTTGACACAGCTGAGTACCCTTCGAAAGTTAAAAACGTTGGTGACTGACTTATTCCATATTGGCGTCAGGGGCGGCGGAACCGGGAGGAGCCCCCCCCCCCCCGCATTTTTCCCATGCCCCTTTCGCGGTCATAAATGTGACCTGCCATATTATAATGAGGAATACCCCCCCCCCCGCTTCTGACTTTTTGTGTAACGTACATCATGTTAATCCTAAAAGGGCCGGGGCAGAATCCGCCGCCCTCCCCTCAATTTTTTTTGCGACCCGAGCTGTTTGACTTTTTAGCCTCGAGCCTTGCGCATCTTTTGATACCAAAAACATAAAAATCGTACGCGCCATGAAAAATTAACTTTCCCATATACGTCGTGTACACAGAGCACAATTACCATTTGTCCATATGAATAATTAATTAGCCAAAACCCTTTGACCTTTGTTGGGTATGTTTATGATAAGTTGCTCTATGCATGTACCGAGTTTCAATTTTTTTGTCACTCGATGGCCAAGATCTTAGGGGGGGGGGCGGAAACCCCCCCGGCTGAGAGATGATCCAAATAACCCTTTTAGGGTTACAGTGCAAATTATTGGCTTTCTAATGTAGCTTAGTTTATTGCAAAGATATTTCACAGGAACTTCAACAGTGTCCCGCCGAACTTCGCTAATATCATTTTGAGACAAAAACGGCATTGGTGAAAAAAGAAGAAGAAATACGCATTGTGACGCCGAGGGCAATGGAAAACGTTCTTCCGTTTCCTACTTTTGGGGATATTTTTTCCCAACAAATATGCATAGTGTGAATTTTGGATACCTTGGCTACTCAAAAATAAGGAAAAAAAACATATTGATTTTGATATGATTTTTCTAGTGTATTCAACTTTAGGGGTTGATTACTGAAAACATGGTTTTGGGGACACTCCTCATTTTGCCACAGTAGGTCAGAAATGTGTCCCCCATCAAATGAAAACGAAACAAACCCCTCAAACGCACATGAAAGCATTCTGATTGCGTGTGAAAATAGTGGCCTCTCTTGTAATGCAAAAGTGCCTCTCAAAAATACAAATACCCGTCGCGCATTAACAAGATTGTGAACCTTCTCGAGATGGAAAACTATCCCTCGAAAGCACGAATACCCCTCTCGCAATAACAAAATTGTGTCCCTCTCAAAATGGTCATGGAAAACTGGCCGGTAAAAACAATAATAGTGCTCCTCGCGCTTTTCAAATACAATGCAAACATTTTTAAAAGTGTATATCACTGTTATTAGTAAATTTTGCTCTGGGCAACATGTATTCCTTGCAATGTGAACGAAAATAGTTTCACAATTTTCTCCTCTTTCACACCGACGGAAGAGTTTTTTTTAATGAGCAAATGCCTTTTTTGATGATGACGCCCCCAGTTTTATAAAAGCGTTCCGCCGCCGCTGATTGGAGTACTACATGTGCAGATGTTAGTAAAAATTATACTCACTTGTTAAGTACACAATACGGCCCCAATTTAGATCTTTCGGTCGCACGTAGGTTCATTTATTTGCTTTGTTTTGTCTCAAAGGCCTTTTCGTGACCGTGAATCGTTAGTCACGTAGACTTGAGCCAAGACGCATGGCAACAAGGACACAAAAAATGACCATGCGAGTGGCAGGCTCGTTGGCTCCGTGCGCCGTCACTGCAACTCGCGTGGTCACGATTCAAACCATGCCACCGGTTCCGCTGACTATAATGTACTATAATATGTATTATATATTCCCTATACTTAGCGTAAGTACAAGAAAAGAGAAATTTTTCCAAGATAGCTAAGGGAGCTGAATTAGAATCAGAAAAACAAATTTCCCTCGTAAATATTTGTAAACGGGTCAGTATAGTTTGATGTAAATTACGAGGTAGGGGAAACTTGCTAGAATTTCACTGCATCAGCGCGATGTCAGTGCCGGCCGAAAGACGCGCGACGCGAAACAATTGATGAGACAGAACAAGGACGAGCTTGGTAGGGTTAATTGCTTGTATTATATGAATTTGTTGTGTTCACTTAAGCTCAAACCTCTGTGCGGGCCCGTTTCCGGGCGAGAATCCCGGTAAAAAGGCCCCTTTTTTTCGATGTTTCGAGTCATAGTTTGATAACCATGCGGTCTTTTTCAATGGGGTAAACGGTTCTGTACAATTTAACTCTTTTTCTTTCTCATGGTATATGTTATTTTTTTTTTATCTTGAAAAAAATCCACGTAATTTCGGCTTTGAAAATGTGAACTTTTCATCATTTTCCTGTGTAAACGCACCGATTGAGCGCCCTCGCGTCGACTCTTTTGACTGTAACTCCTGACTAGAGTATCAAATTGCGTAGGGGTAAACGGAATCGAGTAGCGTAGCTCCTCCTCTTTCCTTACATGTAAAACTTGTTATGATTGGTTGAAAAAAACCACCGTACTTTTCACAAAGAAAAAAAGTGGCCAATGACAACTTTCGATCGATAAGGCATCGTTCGAGACTTACATTGACGTACCATTGCTTACTACGTGTTTAGTGATCTTGGACTCTGCTCATCACCTGTTTTTCAAGACACGTTTTCTCCAATTCTACTTTAGATAAGACATTTAAAAACTATCCATTTGTAAATCTGTTATCTGGCTTTAAAACCGTGGTCTTTTTAGGAGTTAATTTCATTTTAAAATAATGTAATTTTGGATCTGAATACTGTTCACTTCAAGGCAGTTATAGAAATTTGTGATGGAAAGAACGTGCACTTGTTTATTGGGCTGTACCATTTTGTTTGTGGGGAGGATATCTTTATGCATATACACGTTAGTGTATACGTCAGATTTCTTAAAGAATACAAAAATGAAATAAGATGTTTATATCAAGTTTGACAAAATCGGACAAGAAGTTGTACTATTAGGCATACCTTCACATCGATATGTGCACAAATCCTATATGTACATTGTCATGTATAGGTTTGTTTTAACCATTTTATGAATGGAATGTGCCGGGCCACATTTTAGGGTTGAACGCACAGCCACACAGGGCCAGCGTTAATCCGATTATGTAGCCCCGGACCTCTGTGTGGTACTCTGCGCGCCAGATTTAAACTGTAAAATTAAGTGAACAAAAGTGGGGGTAACAAATTCATATGCGGGAGAGTCGGACTCTTAATAGTCAACTGCTCGGTACAAAAGAATGATTGTAGAAAAGAGTTACGTAATAGCATTCATGTGTAATATGGCGCGATCTTTCGCGCCTCTAAGTAATTCGATCCCACTGCGGAAATAAGGATTGTTGCTTTTAAACGCAAAGAGAAAAGCACCAACTGAAACAGCCTAGTTGTTAAGCTGTCTGACAGCGGACCCAGGGTTAGGGGTTCGAGTCCACTTAATGTAATTTTTTTGGTTTTCAGTGCACACCGTCTTGTCATTTAATTTAAGAGTATTAATTTCCCGTCGTCATTCACCAACAGCAGTTAGCTCGGTCGGTCGGTAAGCTGACTCACAAGTTGGGACTGTCTGCGAAGTCCAGGTTGGCGTCTGCGTATAGGTACGGGGTTCTTTTGCTGACTCGGCAGCAAGGCTTAGGGTGCCACCTCGTTTCCTCCCTTTATGGTGCCTGACTTTCGAGTTACATGGATGGACAGGGAAGGAGGTGTGGTGGGCCGGGTACCGAGTCCCAGAAGAGTTCTATATGGAAGTCGGTAAGGGGCTCATTGAGTTAGGGTCATAAGTCCGACTCCTGAAGACTTGGCCATCGCCACATAACTTTTTGTTTTATTTTCTTTCTTTTTTGCTATCCGAGGGCAATTGCAAGAATGATTTATTTGTTATATTGAGAGCTTGTATTGTAAGCGTTCAAACATTATTTTTTTAAATTGCTCGAAAATGCAAAATTCAATTCAGCTATGATGTTTTCATTTCATTCATTTCATTGTATACTTGTCGCAAAACTGCTTCTACATGCTCAGTACCTTTGCGCATACCTTGTGCAGGCCCGTTCCCTGATCCCAGACTGCAGGGGGGAGGGGGTGTCTTTAAATCCTATATAGTGCATTTATATGCGAGTGCGGAGCGCGAAGCCCTGTGGCGTGGGGTCCCGGGGGCCGCCTATATAGCCCCGGGAATTGTTTTGGATTGCAGATGCTCTGTCACAGTGGTGCAATCTGAGGCATTTTCCTGGCCACTTTCCCCTGACTTTTTGAATGAAAAGTGCTCGTGTTTAGGGAGATGGGTGGGTTGTCAAAGTTGATATATCACATCACAAACATCACATCAAAACTGTAGCTTGACTCTCTTTTGAGATTTGCCCTCGTTAGCTTGATCCATGGTTTTGAATCGTCACTAAGAATCAGCTCAATTCGTAACTGCCTGCAAGCGAGCATGACTTGTGTTTGTGTTTTGCACAGCTGTAACTGTCGACGCCCGTATATAAAGCGACCTCGCGCGGTAGCTCATGCTGACATGACGGAGAATACAATCTTTTTGCCATGGGTTGCAGAACCTGATTTTAGCTTCGGCGGGGTTTTGAGCAGCGGTGTTTATTATTTCCATTCTCCCTTTTTTTCTTTCCCCCTCTTCCTTTCCCCTTCCTTCTCCATTCTTCATTTTCTATTTTGCCGAAAGCACCACGACTTCGCTGACAAAAGTGACTTGGGGGGGGGGGGGGCGGCCCCCGAATCGCAGCTAGGTGGTGTTAAAATGTTGCTAACAGAATGCGCTATAACGATTGGGAGGGGGGCAGGCTGGGGTGGGGAGGCTGTGACAGGAATGGGCCCCGCCCAATTCCGCTTCTTTGCTGGGTCCCGTTAACTACAGTTTTTTGATTGTCACTGGACGTTTTTTAAAGAAAAAACTACAGTGAGTTAAGATCTGGGTGGGAACCTGATAATTCTGTACGTGCACAACACCATGACGCACACAAGCCCGAGCCGAGTTGTCCCGCGGCTCGTGAACGATTCACGGTGTTCACTGATACCGCCCTCTATTGGCCACTGGTTGTCGGGCACACTTTGGTCTCTTGGGCACAGAGTTGACGAAAGTGTCGCGCCACACTATGACATTTTAAGATAAATAAGTAAAGTTTTCAGCAAAGGAAAAATGAGATAAGCGAGCGCATATTATGAAACATAATTCATACGCTTCTAATTACGAATCACAGTTGTCAAGATATTTTAATAGCGTACATATATTGCAAGATTAAATGCAGAAGGATGAGTAACATTATCTACGATAAAGCTCGAGTTGAGCAGTTCCTCGGCTGGTGAACGATTCACGGTGTTCACTGATACCGCCCTCTATTAGCCATGCACACTTTGATAACTGGAATCGAGTTGATGAAAGTGTCGCGGCACACTTTGACATTTTATGATAAATAAGTAAGGTTGAAAGCAACATGACAATGAAATAAGCGAGCGCATCACGGTGAAACGATGAGACTCCGACGATAATGATGAATTTTTTCTCTGAAAGTTGGTGGGGTGGGGGGGGGTGGGGGCACACAGTTGTCATGCAGTCAGGCCTGGTTTATCCAATAGGCACGGTAGGTCTATAGGGCCTACAGAAAATTTTGGGGCCTACGAAAAGTTTGAGGGCCTATGAAACATTTGAGGGCCTACAAAAATACCACAGCGTGCCACTTTTAGAGCTATCAGTTTGGCCCGTGTTGCTTACTACATCAACATGACATTGGTGCTGGTGCCTGGTGCGGAGTAGGGTCTACGAAACACTGTTGCCTATAGGGCCTACGGAAGACTTAATCCGGCCCTGCATGCAGTCATCATTGTTACAATTGCGTTCGCAAGAATTGTCTAAAGTGACGAGAGGTGTTTCTCCGATGCCCTCATAAAGGCGAACCCAGAGAAAAAAAGGCGGGAGGAAAACCATACGGGGGCCATGCCCGCCCCCCCCAAAAAAAAAACCCCACAAAAACACAAAAAACACCAAAAAACAAAAAAAACCAAAGTTTTGTAAAGTGACGCCTCAAAAGTAAGCAGCGACTGCGTACATCACCCACAAAACATTTGCCCCCCTTGATTTTCATATTTAATTTGGGCGGAAATTCCCCCCCCCCCCTTTAACAAAAGTGTGTTCTGGATCCGTCCTGGTACCCCCGCTCCCAAATGGGCCTAATCTATAGCCACAGTATTTTTTTTATCCCGTTCTTATAACGGCAAAATTGTAAGCGCGGCCCCGCATTATGATGTGAACTAGCAGTTTTGTCAAACAGATATTGGTCATTCAACTGAGCATGCAATATTGACTAAATCCTATTTTTTCAATTTCAATTCGACTCCAGAAAATCCGTTACCCTGTTCCATTACTGCAGGAATCATCAAAAATCCGGGGTTTTATTTTCTGGCTACTTTTGAAGACAGCCATAAAATAACCAACCAAAATTAACCGGTTTCAGTTAAATCCGTTTGTATAACCTGAAACGGGGAACCACTGCTTCCAACCCTGCATTTCTTCTGTGGTAATTGACCTGACATCGTCACTGAAGCACCCAGCCGTTGTTCAACCAGTTGACACAGTTAAGTACCCGTTCGAAAGTTACAAACACTGGTGACTGAACTATACCAAATTGGCGCGGAACTGAGGGGCAAGACCCCCTCCCCCCCTCCACGATTTTCCCAGGCCAAAAAAGTGCCCCTCTCGCGGTCATATGTGACCTGCCATATCCTAATGAGGAATAACCCCCACCTTTGACTTTTCGAGTTACGTACATCATGTTCAAGTGCAAATTATTGGCTTTCTAATGTAGCTTAGTTTACTGCATAGATTTGTCACAGGAACTTCAACAGTGTCCCGCCGAACTTCGCCAACATCATTTCCAGAAAAATGGCACTGAAAAAAAAAGAAATACGCATTGCGCCGCCAAAGGCAGTGGAGCACGTTCTTCAGTTTCCCTACTTTTGGGGATATTTTTCCCAATAAATATGCATAGTGTAATCTTGGATACCTTGGCAACTCAAAAGTAAGAAAAAAAACCCACAATATTGATTTGGACTTGATTTTTCTAGTGTATCCGACGTCAGGCGCTGATTACTCAAAACATGGTTTTGGGGGACACTCCTCATTTTGCCACATTAGGTCAAAAATTTGCCCCCTCGAGATGAAAAAGAAACAAACCCCTCAAACCCACATGAAAGCATTCTGATCGCGTTTAAAAATGGTGTCCTCTCTTATGCAAAAGTGCCCCTCGAAAACACAAATGCCCCTCGCGCATTAACAAGATTGTGAACCTTCTTGAGATGGACAACTATCCCTCGAAAGCACGAATACCCCTCTCGCAATAACACAATTGTGTCCCTCTCAAAATGGTCCTGGAAAACTGGCCGGTAAAAACAATAATAGTGCTCCTCACGCTTATCAAATACAATGCAAACATTTTTAAAAGTGTTTATCACTGTTAGTAAATTTTGCTCTGGGCAACATGTAGTCCTTGCAATGTGAACGAAAATAGTTTCGCAATTTTCTCCTCTTTCACACCGACGGAAGAGTTTTTTTAATGAGCAAATGCCTTTTTTGATGATGACGCCCCCAGTTTTACAAAAGCGTTCCGCCGCCGCTGATTGGAGTACTACATGTGCAGATGTTAGTAAAAATTATACTCACTTGTTAAGTACACAATACGGCCCCAATTTAGATCTTTCGGTCGCACGTAGGTTCATTTATTTGCTTTGTTTTGTCTCAAAGGCCTTTTCGTGACCGTGAATCGTTAGTCACGTAGACTTGAGCCAAGACGCATGGCAACCAGGACACGAAAAATGACCATGCGAGTGGTAGGCTCGTTGGCTCCGTGCGCCGTCACTGCAACTCGCGTGGTCACGATTCAAACCATGCCACCGGTTCAGCTGACTATAATGTACTATAATATTGTATTATATATTCCCTATACTTAGCGTAAGTACAAGAAAAGAGAATTTTTCCAAGATAGCTAAGGGAGCTGAATTAGAATCAGAGAAACAAATTTCCCTCGTAAATATTTGTAAACGGGTCAGTAGTTTGATGTAAATTACGAGGCAGGGGAAACTTGCTAGAATTTCACTGCATCAGCGCGATGCCAGTGCCGGCCGAAAGACGCGCGACACGAAACACGAGACAGAACAAGGACGAGCTTGGTAGGGTTAATTGCTTGTATTGACTCTTAATAGTCAACTGCTCGGTACAAAAGAATGGTTGTAGAAAAGAGTTACGTAATAGCATTCATGTGTAATATGGCGCGATCTTTCGCGCCTCTAAGTAATTCGATCCCACTGCGGAAATAAGGATTGTTGCTTTTAAACGCAAAGAGAAAAGCACCAACTGAAACAGCCTAGTTGTTAAGCTGTCTGACAGCGGACCCAGGGTTAGGGGTTCGAGTCCACTTAATGTAATTTTTTTGGTTTTCAGTGCACACCGTCTTGTCATTTAATTTAAGAGTATTAATTTCCCGTCGTCATTCACCAACAGCAGTTAGCTCGGTCGGTCGGTAAGCTGACTCACAAGTTGGGACTGTCTGCGAAGTCCAGGTTGGCGTCTGCGTATAGGTACGGGGTTCTTTTGCTGACTCGGCAGCAAGGCTTAGGGTGCCACCTCGTTTCCTCCCTTTATGGTGCCTGACTTTCGAGTTACATGGATGGACAGGGAAGGAGGTGTGGTGGGCCGGGTACCGAGTCCCGGAAGAGTTCTATATGGAAGTCGGTAAGGGGCTCATTGAGTTAGGGTCATAAGTCCGACTCCTGAAGACTTGGCCATCGCCACATAACTTTTTGTTTTATTTTCTTTCTTTTTTGCTATCCGAGGGCAATTGCAAGAATGATTCCTTTATTATATTGAGAGCTTGTACTGTATAATCGTTCGAAATTTATTTTAAAAATCGCTCGAAAAATAATAAAGCATATAACATAACAAATCAAAACAACTCAAAGAATATAATTATGCAGCCTGCTTCACCTTGTGTGAAATGCAATCATTGCAAATAAATAAAGATTTGGCAAAAGCGACACCGAATGTCTAAACATTAATGTAGTACCTTATCAGGTTTCGCGTATTTTTCCACTAGCACTAAACAATTCGTCATGACAGAAACATAGCCTAAATGTCCCTGTCTGATCAGAAGAATAAAATTAATGGTTGTCATCATCCATCGTGGTTATTGTAATTATATAATAATTGTATGCTTTGTTGTTGTTGTTATGATAGGGAGGGATTTATGTTCGCATGATGAATAAAGTGATTGAATGAATGAATGCATGGTTCGTGGGTGATTACGCCCTCTCGCGGCGGCGGGTTATCGTGAATCCAATATTCACAACAACGTCTTTTAGGTCAAGACTAAAAGAAATGCGATAAATCGTGCGTCGGGCGCAAATCGTCCCAACTCACGGGCGTCGCTAGACCATTTTGAATGGAGGGGGTGCCATCATGGGCGTCGCCAGGATTTTTTCCAGAGGGGGGCAAAAAATTGTTTTGCCAAAAAATGCTTGTATTTCTCAACACATTCTCGATATATCAGTTTTAGAGGGGGGCAGGGACATTTTGCCCCTCCTCCCAACTCATTAAATTTACACCACTTTGTCTTCGTGCCTCTTTTTTTCTTTTTTTCTTTTTCTTTTTTTTCTTCCTTTTTTTTTTTTTTTGTTTTTCATGGGGGGGGGGGGGGGAGGTGCCCCCCTTGCCCCCCCTCCTCGCGACGCCCATGGGTGCCATCATGAAATTTGCCGACGAACCGTCATGCAAAATGAGTGTAATTGATAATTTCCGCCCAAAATGATCCCTTTAACTTCATTTTTAATTTGGTTAATAATGTTGATTACTTTGAATGGAGTACATTTGGGATCAGTTCAACTTCAAAAGATTCGGCTCTGTACCATATTGAAAAGTTGTGGACATTTGCCCGTGGCAAACTGCGTGTACACGCTCAGTACGTGTGCGCATACCATGTTCAGGCCCGTTCCCTGATCCCAGACTGAGCTGATCCCAGACTGGGTGGGGGATCTTTAAATCCTAAAGTGGAACTTTTTGCGAGCGCGGAGCGCGAAGCCCTGAAGGCGTGGGGTCCAGGGCCACTTACAGCTTCCGGGAATTTGCACTGTAGATGCTCTCTGGTGTCATCTGAGGCATTTCCTGGCCACTCCCATAGGCGTGTAACCAGCGGGTGGGGGGGTGGGGTAAGGTTTTTTTTACCCCCTCCCAATATTTTGTATAGACTGCCCTTTGCCATTCAATTGCCCTTTTCCACCAGCTATTACCCCCCCCCCCCAATATTTTATAAAGAGTGCCCTTTTTTAAGAAGTGCCCTTTTGTTCTGAACACTGAGTGACTTTTTAAAGGGAAATGTGCCTTTTTTGTGCCATCGGCCGTTTCGGGTGCCCTTTTTTTAAATTTCACACAATCATGTATCGCCTGAAAAGCACCATTATTGTCCGCTAGTGTACATAATCGTCAGTTTGAAAGAGCGCCCTATATCGACGTTGATACCACCCCCCCCCCCCCGGCTTTTTGATTTTACGGAGGCCAAGTGTCCGGAGAAAAAAACGTGTCTACATTTCACAACGGATGTGCAAGTGCCCTTTTCAAAAAAATGTTAAACCCCCCCCCAATAAAAATGACCTTGCTACGCCACTGCTTCCCCTGACTTTTTGAATGAAATGTGTTCGTGTTAAGGGAGATGGGGATGGGTCATCAAAGTTGATATATTACATCACAAACATCACATTCAAACTGTAGCTTGACTCTCTTTCGAGATTTGCCCTCTTTAGCTTGATTCATGATTTTGAGTCGTCACTAAGAATCAGCTCAATTCGTAACTGCCTGCGAGCGAGCATGTGCTTGTGTTTTACTCTGATCTCCAATATAGTGACAGTTTAATGGAGATCAGTGGTCACCGCCTGTATATGAAGCGACCTCGCGCGGCAGCTCGTGTCCACATGACAGAATGTACAATCTGTTGCCATGGGATGCGTTTTTTTTTAGCAGCGGCGTTTAATATTTACATTCTCCATTTTTTTTCTTCTTCCCTCTTCCTTTCCCTTTCCTTCTCCATTCTTCATTTTCTATTTTGCCGACAGCACCATGATTTTGCCGCCAAAACTGACTAATGAGGGGGTGTGACACCCCCTCCCCAACACTCACACCCAAGTGTGTATTTGCCTGCAATAGGGTACCCTCTATTGTCCCTCTATTCTTTAACTTCTTAGGATGACCTCCCATATGTTTTGTACACGAATCCAAATTGGGGAACTGTCAGGAATTGGGGACCCTATTGTTCAACATCCCCTATTGCATGCAGAAACACACTCACCCCTCCCCCTATAGCGACGCCCGAGTCGCAACTAAAGGTGGTGTCAAAATATTGCTAAAAGACTGTGCTATAAGGAAATGTATACAATGTATGAATTACTAAATGCTATGCTCCATGCTAAGCCTTCCACACCAGCAGGCTGTGTGATGGCATCTGCTTCATGTCCTGCCCAACACTTTTGTGGGACGCCAGCCGACTTGCTTCTGACAACGAGATATCTCTCGCTCTGCAGTACGTACTGAGCCAGTCTAGCCATTTCTTTGTTGGTCTTTCCTCTTGATCTTGTCCCATGGACTCTCCCCTCGTATGCTATTTTTGAGCATATCGTTTCCCATTGTTGGGGTGTGTCCAAATGATATCTGAGTCGTCTTTCGCATATGCTATCAGTTATTGTTGTGCGTTGGCCAATTGTGTCTCTGATGGTTTGGCTCCGGATTTTATCTAGTCTGGAGACCCCCATGATTTTGCGGAGGCAGGCCATATCAAATACTAGGAGTCTGTTTCCATCAGTTTTCTTGAGAGTCCAAGTTTTGGTAGAATGGTGGACAGTGTTCGGTAGAGTTGGAGTTTGGTTTCCTTTTTAAGTCTCTTGACTGCCAAATGGTGTGTAGTCTTTGGACAGCGCCCATTGCTTTGCAGATCCTGTTTGTAATGTCATCTTCACATTGTGCCAGACTCTGTGATGATTCCTCCCAGGTACACAAAATGTTTGGACTTGCTCCAGCTTGTGGCTGTCAATGGTGATGTCGAGTCTCTGAGTCTTTTTGCTGATAGTTTGGACTTGGGTTTTAGATAAGTTTATATTCTGTCCGAAGTCACTGCTTGCTCCTTGGATTCTGTTCACAAGTGTTTGAAGTTCTTCGGTGATTCAGCAATCAAGCAATCTGCAATATGGATGAAGGCACAAGATACGGACAGAGCCAGCTTGGTTAGGGGGTATAATAATTATGTACACTATTCTGTGATATATTGTTAATAATAATATTGTCGAATTTGAACAGCGACCCCATTGAAAGTATGGTACAAGCCCCCCCCCCCCCCTATTGATTTTCGGTGGCAAGTTTGTCCAGTGAAAAAAGCCCTGTCTACATTTCAGATATGTTTGCCGATTACGCCCCCCCCCCCTGCGAAAAGTCCTGGATCCGCCTCTGCATCAGGTACAATACCGGTATACAGTGAAAGGCTAATAATACATGTAGAGGGCATGGAGATTGCGAGGATCACAAATTATTTAATAAGAAAATTATTAACAAGATCATGACCTGAACTTTTTTTTGTTAGGCAAATTGTTAACAATGTCTTAAGTTTGCTGTTCGGTAACCGGACCAACGAAAATTAAGATGGAGTTAGGATTTGAAAGATAATCATGAAAATAACGATCACTAGGAGGAATTTGATTGCTAAGATTTTCACCAATATTTGCAAAGTAAGTATTAACATGGTCTGCCACAAAAAGTGAAATGTCAACCACAGCACCGTTAATATCAATGGAAGACAAATTAGAAGGGGTTATATTTTTAAGTACACTGTTGATAGTTTTCCTAGTGTTTTTAACATTACCCTTTTCTTTTTCAAATTGTTTTGCAAAAAAAATACTCTTCGAATTACGAATCACAGTGGTCAAAATATTGTTATAACGTACATATATGGCAAGATTAAATGCAGAAGGATGAGAAACATAATCTACGATAAAGCTCGAGTTGAGTGGTTCCTCGGCTTGTGAACGATTCACGGTGTTCACTGATACCGCCCTCTATTGGCTATGCACACTTTGATAACTGGCATCGAGTTGATGAAAGACAGTGCCGCGGCACACTTTGACATTTTATGATAAATAAGTAAGGTTGAAAGCAACATGACAATGAAATAAGCGAGCGCATCACGGTGAAACGATGAGACTCCGACGATAATGATGAATTTTTTTCTCTGAAAGTTGGTGGGGTGGGGAGGGGGGGGGTGGGGGCACACAGTTGTCATGCAGTCAGGCCTGGTTTATCCAATAGGCACGGTAGGTCTATAGGGCCTACAGAAAATGTTGGGGCCTACGAAAAGTTTGAGGGCCTATGAAACATTTGAGGGCCTACAAAAATACCACAGCGTGCCAACAGGCTTTTAGAGCTATCAGTTTGGCCCGTCTTGCTTACTACGTCAACATGAAATTGGTGCTTGCGCCTAGTGCGGAGTAGGGTCTACGAAACACTGTTGCCTATAGGGCCTACGGAAGACTTAATCCGGCCCTGCATGCAGTCATCATTGTTACAATTGCGTTCGCAAGAATTGTCTAAAGTGACGAGAGGTGTTTCTCCGATGCCCTCATAAAGGCGAACCCAGAGAAAAAAAGGCGGGAGGGAAACCATACGGGGGCCATGCCCGCCCCCCCCCCAAAAAAAAACCCACAAAAACACAAAAAAACCACCAAAAAACAAAAAAAACCCCAAAGTTTTGTAAAGTGACGCCTCAAAAGTAAGCAGCGACTGCGTACATCACCCACAAAACATTTGCCCCCCCTTGATTTTCATATTTAATTTGGGCGGAAATTCCCCTCCCCCCTTTAACAAAAGTGTGTTCTGGATCCGTCCTGGTACCCCCGCTCCCAAATGGGCCTAATCTATAGCCACAGTATTTTTTTTATCCCGTTCTTATAACGGCAAAAATTGTAAGCGCGGCCCCGCATTATGATGTGAACTAGCAGTTTTGTCAAACAGATATTGGTCATTCAACTGAGCATGCAATATTGACTAAATCCTATTTTTTCAATTTCAATTCGACTCCAGAAAATCCGTTACCCTGTTCCATTACTGCAGGAATCATAAAAAATCCGGGGTTTTATTTTCTGGCTACTTTTGAAGACAGCCATAAAATAACCAACCAAAATTAACCGGTTTCAGTTAAATCCGTTTGTATAACCTGAAACGGGGAACCACTGCTTCCAACCCTGCATTTCTTCTGTGGTAATTGGCCTGACATCGTCACTGAAGCACCCAGCCGTTGTTCAACCAGTTGACACAGTTAAGTACCCGTTCGAAAGTTACAAACACTGGTGACTGAACTATACCAAATTGGCGCGGAACTGAGGGGCAAGACCCCCTCCCCCCCTCCACGATTTTCCCAGGCCAAAAAAGTGCCCCTCTCGCGGTCATATGTGACCTGCCATATCCTAATGAGGAATAACCCCCACCTTTGACTTTTCGAGTTACGTACATCATGTTCAAGTGCAAATTATTGGCTTTCTAATGTAGCTTAGTTTACTGCATAGATTTGTCACAGGAACTTCAACAGTGTCCCGCCGAACTTCGCCAACATCATTTCCAGAAAAATGGCACTGAAAAAAAGAAATACGCATTGCGCCGCCAAAGGCAGTGGAGCACGTTCTTCAGTTTCCCTACTTTTGGGGATATTTTTCCCAATAAATATGCATAGTGTAATCTTGGATACCTTGGCAACTCAAAAGTAAGAAAAAAAACCCACAATATTGATTTGGACTTGATTTTTCTAGTGTATTCAACTTTAGGCGTTGATTACTCAAAACATGGTTTTGGGGACACTCCTGATGTTGCCACATTAGGTCAAAAATGTGCCCCCTCGAGATGAAAACGAAACAAACCCATCAAACGCACATGAAAGCATTCTGATCGCGTTTAAAAATGGTGTCCTCTCTTATGCAAAAGTGCCCCTCGAAAACAGAAACACCCCTCGCGCATTAACAAGATTGTGAACCTTCTTGAGATGGAAAACTATCCCTCGAAAGCACGAATACCCCTCTCGCAATAACACAATTGTGTCCCTCTCAAAATGGTCATGGAAAACTGGCCGGTAAAAACAATAATAGTGCTCCTCGCGCTTTTCAAATACAATGCAAACATTTTTAAAAGTGTTTATCACTGTTAGTAAATTTTGCTCTGGGCAACATGTAGTCCTTGCAATGTGAACGAAAATAGTTTCACAATTTTCTCCTCTTTCACACCGACGGAAGAGTTTTTTTTAATGAGCAAATGCCTTTTTTGATGATGACGCCCCCAGTTTTATAAAAGCGTTCCGCCGCCGCTGATTGGAGTACTACATGTGCAGATGTTAGTAAAAATTATACTCACTTGTTAAGTACACAATACGGCCCCAATTTAGATCTTTCGGTCGCACGTAGGTTCATTTATTTGCTTTGTTTTGTCTCAAAGGCCTTTTCGTGACCGTGAATCGTTAGTCACGTAGACTTGAGCCAAGACGCATGGCAACCAGGACACGAAAAATGACCATGCGAGTAGCGGGCTCGTTGACTCCTTGCACCGCCATTGAACTCGCGTGGTCACGATTCAAACCATGCCACCGGTTTCGCTGACTATAATGTACTATAATATGTATTATATATTCCCTATACTTAGCGTAAGTACAAGAACAGAGGAATTTTTCCAAGATAGCTAAGGGAGCTGAATTAGAATCAGACAAACAAATTTCCCTCGTAAATATTTGTAAACGGGTCAGTAGTTTGATGTAAATTACGAGGTAGGGGAAACTTGCTAGAATGTCACTGCATCAGCGCGATGTCAGTGCTGGCTGAAAGACGCGCGACGCGAAACAATTGATGAGACAGAACAAGGACGAGCTTGGTAGGTTTAATTGCTTGTATTGACTCTTAATAGTCAACTGCTCGGTACAAAAGAATGATTGTAGAAAAGAGTTACGTAATAGCATTCATGTGTAATATGGCGCGATCTTTCGCGCCTCTAAGTAATTCGATCCCACTGCGGAAATAAGGATTGTTGCTTTTAAACGCAAAGAGAAAAGCACCAACTAAAAACAGCCTAGTTGTTAAGCTGTCTGACAGCGGACCCAGGGTTAGGGGTTCGAGTCCACTTCATGTCATTTTTTGTTTACAGTGCACACCGCCTTGTCATTTAATTTAAGAGTATTAATTTCCCGTCGTCATTCACCAACAGCAGTTAGCTCGGTCGGTCGGTAAGCTGACTCACAAGTTGGGACTGTCTGCGAAGTCCAGGTTGGCGTCTGCGTATAGGTACGGGGTTCTTTTGCTGACTCGGCAGCAAGGCTTAGGGTGCCACCTCGTTTCCTCCCTTTATGGTGCCTGACTTTCGAGTTACATGGATGGACAGGGAAGGAGGTGTGGTGGGCCGGGTACCGAGTCCCAGAAGAGTTCTATATGGAAGTCGGTAAGGGGCTCATTGAGTTAGGGTCATAAGTCCGACTCCTGAAGACTTGGCCATCGCCACATAACTTTTTGTTTTATTTTCTTTCTTTTTTGCTATCCGAGGGCAATTGCAAGAATGATTTATTTGTTATATTGAGAGCTTGTATTGTAAGCGTTCAAACATTATTTTTTTAAATTGCTCGAAAATGCAAAATTCAATTCAGCTTTAATGTTATCATTTCATTCATTTCATTGTATACTTGCCGCAAAACTGCTTCTACATGCTCAGTACCTTTGCGCAAACCTTGTGCAGGCCCGTTCCCTGATCCCAGACTGCAGGGGGGGGGGTCTTTAAATCCTATATAGTGGAACTTTTTTATATACGAGTGCGGAGCGCGAAGCCCTAAGGCGTGGGGTCCCGGGTGCCGCCTATAGCCCCGGGAATTGTTTTGGATTGCAGATGCTCTGTCACAGTGGTGCAATCTGAGGCATTTCCTGGCGATGACCACTTGCCCCTGACTTTTTGAATGAAAAGTGCTCGTGTTTAGGGAGATGGGATGGGTTATCAAATTTGATATATCACATCACAAACATCACATCAAAACTGTAGCTTGACTCTCTTTCGAGATTTGCCCTCGTTAGCTTGATCGATGGTTTTGAGTCGTCACTAAGAATCAGCTCAATTCGTAACTGCCTGCGAGCGAGCATGACTTGTGCTTGTGTTTTGCACAGCTCTAACTGTCAACTCCCGTAAAGCGACCTCGCGCGGTAGCTCATGCCGACATGACGGAGAATACAATCTTTTTGTCATGGGTTGCATAACCGGATTTTAGCTTCCGGCGGGGTTTTGAGCAGCGGTTTTTATTATTTACATTTTCCATTTTCCTTCTTCCCTCTTCCTTCTCCTTCCTTCTCCGTTTTCCCTTTTGTATTTTGCCGACAGCACCGTGATTTTGTTGTCAATACTGACTGGGGAGGGGGTAGTGATACCCCTTCACCTTCCTGATATAGCAACACCCGAGTCGCAACTATAGGTGGTGTTAAAATGTTGTTGAAAGAATGTGCTGTAACGATTAGGGGAAGGGGGGGGCTGTGACAGGAACTTCGGGCCCGCCCAATTCCTCTTGCTTTCCTGGGGTCCGTTAGCTTAAAATTTTGGATAGTCACTGGGCACTTAAAAAAAAACTACGGTAAGTTAAGATCCGGGTGAGAACCCGATAATTTGTACGTGCACAACACACTGACGCACACAAGCTCGAGCCGAGTTGTCCCGCGTCTCGTGAACGATTCACGGTGTTCACTGATACCGCCCTCTATTGGCCACTGGTTGTCGGGCACACTTTGGTCTCTTGGGCACAGAGTTGACGAAAGTGTCGCACCACACTTTGACATTTTAAGATAAATAAGTAAAGTTTTCAGCAAAGGAAAAATGAGATAAGCGAGCGGATATCATGAAACAATGAGACCCGACGACGGTGAGGATTTTTTCCCTTCTGAAAGCTGGTGGGGGGGGGGGGGGCCGCACAGTTGTCATGCAGTCATCACTGTAACAAATTAATGGGGGTTCGCAATAATGTTCACAATTGAGGAGGGGTGTTCCTCAGATCCCCTCACAACGGCAGATCGCCCTAAATAGAACCAAACAAACGAACCAATTTTTTTTTTGTTCAGTGACGTCGCCAAAAAAAAAAAAAGGCAACGAATGCGTACACCAGCCACAAAACAAAACAAAAGCAATACGATTGTCCATTCCCCCCTTGATTTTCATAAAAAAATTTTTTTGGGGGGGGAAACTTTTGGACCAAAAACTGTTCTGGATCGGTCCTTGAAGCGATTTAGTCCTTTACCATTCAATTTCAAAGTTCGGTCGCCTCATTTGAACACAGTGTCGAGAATGTTCGTCATTACAGATCAAATTTGTCTAAGCTGTTGCCGAATGGCAGCATTCAGAGATTGAATTCGTCTATTGCCAATCAATTTAAAACTGCTGTTAATTAAATTAGTCTGGCGTGTGGTATTTACCATGTTCCTTGTTCCCGAGGGACATACAACACAGTTTCTAACCAGGACAGGATACGAATTATCGAATCATTTGAACATAATGCCATGGACTACATCCAAGTGGCTGCAGCTTTGGGCATTAAACGAGTAAAAAAAAACCAGTCGATGACCCTTAGGCCAAACAAAAAAAAGTCTCCGGTTTCTGGTATGCGCGCGCGTCGCCGTAGCCATGCGCGTCGGCAAAAGGAAAAGTTTTTTTTTTCAATGAAAGATGATGTCTCAAAACCGCCAAACTCACTGGTTTGACTGGAATCCTGCTGCTGCACAATTATAACGTGTTTTTAGATTGGGTTATGGTCGAGAATAAGCTTTATGTGGCCTCTCTGGACTCCCATATATTTGCACTAAGTTTAGTCGGGCACCATTTGCAGTCATCAGCCGACGTTTAAAGCAAAAAAATCAGGTAAAAAAAAAAAAAAAAGCCGCGTCGCCGCACCACTTTTTGGGCAAGCTCCATACCAGAAACCGGAGACTTTTTTTTTTGCCTTATATTCCTTTGTCACAATGTACCTATAACGAGTCTATGATTTTTTTTTTTTAAAAGAAAATCGATTCAAAAGAAACAAGCAATACGCCTATATTTATGAATAACGCGGAAATAACAGAACAGTTGCAAATATCTCATATAGGACCTATTTGCCTTCTGCAGAGGATATCGCAATGAACTGTTACGAAATTGAACAAACTTATCATTAAATTGTGTGGCAAAAGACGAATTTGATTTCTGAATAAAACTAGTCGGCGTACTAAGACGAAATCGATTACTAGTCCTCGCCGAAAATGGGTGTTCGTGGATTGAATTCGATCAGTGAGCAACAATTGAAATTGTATGACAAAAGACGAAATTAAACATTAGAAGTGCACTAAATCGATGTTGATGGACGAATTTGAATATTAAAACGGTGAATTCGAATGATAAATGTTTTAAAATAGCCGGAAAAACCTATATTACGGTTGGGCAACGATTATATACGTTTATTTGACACTCCGCGATCGCGCAGCGCGGATCCAACCCTCAGCGTTATATGATGTGAACTAGCAGTTTAGTCGAACAGATATAGGTCATCCAAAGCAGTGCTGACTGAACACTGTATTTTTTAAAACTCAGTTCGACTCCAGAAGTCCGTAACCCTGCTCCATTACTGCTGGAATTCATCAAAATCCGGGTTTAGAGAATTCACGTGTATATTAGAATTCGCCTGTCTTTTTCTGGCTCCTTTTTGGAGACGATCATAAAATAGCCAACCAAAATTAACTGGTTTCAGATAAATCCGTTTTTATGAACCTGAAACGGAGAACCACTGCTTACAACCCTGCATTTTTTTGGGTGGTAACTGGCCTGACATCGTCACTGAAGCACCCCTACAACCTTAATGCTGAACGAGTTGACAAAGTTGAGTACCCGTTCGAAAGTTGAAGCCGATGGTGACTGAACTTTACCTAAGTCTGCGTATTACATGTGCAGGTGTTAGTAAAAATTATACTCACTTGTTAAGTGCACAATACGGCCCCAATTTAGACCCTACAGTCACACAAAGGTTCATTTATTTGCTTTGTTTCGTCTCAAAGGCCTTTTCATGAACGTGATATTAGCTTCGCGGGAAGGGGTCTGAGATTATTTGTTCTTATTCCTCCGCGCACAGGACGAAGTCCTTGGATTCGTTCTGCATCCAGCAGTGCCGAAATGTCCCCGTCTAAATAGGAACTCGCAATAAACGAGGCGCCTGGCGGGCAATCATAATGGCCCGTTATTCCTCGGCGAACAATGCCCAGCCTCCCAAAGCTAATTACTGCACGGGACTACCTGAGTTGCACAATCGGCCGGCTTTTGAACATTGTGTTTGCGCAGACAAATTAATCCCCGATGTCGTTAGCGCTGTGTGTCCGGGACGCATTGTAGGCGGGCGTGCGGGTAAATCCCAAGCAGTGTCGATTTAGTGCCACTTTCTTGTCCTCTCCTCTTCTCCTGTAGAGATCTTGTCACCTCTCTGTCGCTCAGGAAAAAAAAAAAAAGGTGTTAAGGGGTTGACCCGCAAGGAGGAGCGGCTCGGAGCGGCCTCAGAAGCTGTTATGCTTGCCATTGTCCGGTATTGACGAGGGCTCTACACCCAGGACCCGATGCAAAGTGCGTAGATTTCCTACGGTGCATTTCCCACGGGCTCTTTCGGATTGGCGGTGCAAAAAGCCACTTGACAGAGTTGGGGGGCTCTCGGGTAAACATTAATCAATCGCTGGCTGGAATATCAGGAGACTTCGGCTCTAAAAAGCGCTCGTCCCTATGGCTCTCAGCCCATCCCCGGTGCGTGGTGCTCGATAATAATTCGCCAGGGCGATTACCGGCAATCATTAGCGATCATGAGATGAGAAATTTGCAGGCAGCAATCTCAGCGAGACCGTCCTATGAATGCTGATGATCAGGCCATAGATGTCATCCCACATCTGACCTATTTTTGGTGTGTTTTTTTTAAAGGGATGTAATTCATCTGGAACATGTAATTTATCGCCATCATCTTACACTTTACTGGATGTTTACTAGGGATTATGGGAACGAGATGAACAACACGAAGAAGTGTTCTTTCAACCGGAGCATCATGTTAAGGTAAGAGACATGTGCGTCTTCATCATTTTGACTTCCAAACAGCAAATTGCCTGCTTCACAAACTCCTCATGATAAGGGCTGCTTCGTACGTAAACATTTAACGAGACATTTTTCAGGCATAAATAAACTAATCTACTTTCAAAATTACATGGGATTGATCTCCCTTTAGCTATACCTTTGTTTTGTAACGGATTTGATGAGCAGTTTATTTACCATGTACTCTTAATCATTCATTTGCCATGTACTCTAAATTATACAGAGACAATAGGGAACACTATAAGTGTTGTTTCGAACCCATTGCGTTGCGAGTAGAAACCGTTCCTGCACTCTGGCCCGTACATGAACTTCAACCATTAAAACAGAGTTATTTTAACTTATTAAACATGAGACACATTTAAAGACATGAAAAAGGATTATTTGCTTTTCATATTTTGTTGTTTCAAATCTTAACACCACTCAAAAATCCAAAGAATACTATTCAAAACTTAACCTGGTTACATTTCAGCTCAGTCCGGGATATTGCACTTTTCGAGAAAACAGTTACAAACCATGCATGTACAACCTAATTTGATCATCACGAGAAAAAAAACAAGCAAAAAAGAAAAAAAAACTGATCGTTGGAAATCACCCAAATTTCTTGATTTCTTCTAAGAATAACAGCAAGCCAAAAACGGAATAATTTCAAGGGGCGTTGGGCCAGGACGATCTTAGTCACTTTGGATATAATGAATGCAAACGATCAAATGCCTTGAGTTTAACGACAGACATACATTTAATGCGGGGCTGTTGCGGAAATACCGCTTGGATCCAGAGGAGACGTGCTATTGAAGTAACCAAATAAAAAATGAGCCGTGATTGCTAGGAGCAGTTGCAGTTCCTGACACAGAATCTCAAGACTGGTTCACATTCCATCGTTATTATTTATTTTTGCATTTTGGTTTAATTCGTCAGTCCCTCCTTGATCGCATGAATTCTCCTCAAAACAATCTGCATTTTCCGTATCCTGAAAAACGTATGATTCCCTTTCCTTATTTGTAAAGGCTGTTTAAGTAAGGAGTGTATTAGCAAACTTTGCCGGTATGGTGTTCCAATGCATTTATGCAAACCTAAGGAAGTGCATGATTTTCAGGTCATAAGCCGCCTAAGTATGCAGTTTAAATTCCTGTCGTGAACAAAGTAAGAATTCCAAAACCCATCTGCTTTTTAACAGAACATGTATCTTCTGTCATCCAACATAATACTGAGCGATCCTCGAACTGTCTTTGATTGCACAAAAACCTTTGAATGCATATTCGGTTAAGTTCTCCAGACTGTGTATAATTAACTGCTGTATTGAACTGACGTGGACAAATCGTCAAATCTGAATATGCGCACGCGCAGTTGTTTGTTGGGATATTATCAAACCGGTTTGTAAAGGCGAAACAAATCTTCTGATCACGTTGTGTTGTGATAGTGACTTAAAGTTTGGCCCCTGATGTGATGATGATTTTGAAGTGTATAGCGCCATCTATGTGTCTAGCGGTCGCCTCTGCGTTATCGGTCAATTCAATTTGTTTCAGAGCTTAGTCTGTAAACTCGATGACAAGAAACAATCATTATCGCGCAAACCGGGCGACAAGAATAATTTACTTGAATTGTTTGAAGGAAGGGAAGTAGCCTCCTCCCTCTGGCGGACTCTTTATGAATATGTCATTTGTTGACAAATATGAATACAGAAATATTCAGGCTTTTTGGGGGGTCAGTGGGATGCACGAGGTAGTTCTGTCGCCTGTTCCGCACTGCCGGGATGATAGAGACTCTTCGAAGCGACCGAAGAAGTCCGTATCAGGGAGACCGAAATATAAGCTGCGGCCACACGTGCAGTTTCATAAACTGAAGAAATTAAACCATTCGTCAACATATCTGCACAATCGCTGTCAATAGAAAGTAATCAGACATTATAGAAACAATAATAATAGCGAATACTTACAAAGCGCACGTATCCACCAGGACTGGTGCTCAAGGCGCTACAATTATATCATTATTACCTCTGCTCATTGGGCCAATGAAACATTCACAATTCCATCCCAGCTCCCTGGGATGGATGCTGCCTCGATGCTGCCTGTTAGGCGCAAGCAAGCTTATTCAATCACAGTAACCATCTCTGCCCTTACAGGTACCCATTTACTCCTGGGTGGAAGGAAGCAATGAGTGACAAAGTGATGCCTTGCCCAAGGGCACACGCACCATGACCCCGCCAGGACTCGAACCCACAACCTGCAGCTTTACCCACAGACCACGACCACGACTCAGTGCCCTTAAGCAATCCACGTCAAGGGAAGCCTAGTTACGCTGGTCTCATATTAATAATTGGTCCCATGGGGCTCGGTTTTCTAGCTCGGTTTTCTGGTCATCCCGAGTCATCTTACTAGTCATCCGAGTCAAACTTTTTTGGCCAAAGTGAGACTTGAGCAAGTCTACGCCCCAAGATTTTGTAAATTCAGAACATAAAAATCACTTCCGGAGGTGGAAGGCATTAAAGAATATTATTCTTTAATGCCTTCCACCTCCGAAAGTGATTATTTGTAATGTAGAGTAACTGCTAAACAAATAAAAATAGTTGAAGTCAATTTCAATGATATGTCCATGTCAAATTACACACAGGTGTAACAGGGACACAGAAATGTCACACTTTTAAACCCCCCAGATTGATAGAATGACCCCTGATCGATGAGCAGTCAAAGACACAAGTGACAGTCAATTAGTCAGGTACAAATAAGACACGAGGCTGGCTCTATAGGGGTGCAGACCAGTAAAGAAACTGCCATAGACCCCAATGATAAATGCCCCCACTTCCTAAATTCGGGAAAAATACTCACAACTCTCCAAGGTGTTCCAGACACACATCAAATTAAAGCTTAGTACATTACATTAGGGAAATGGGGGGGGGGGGGGGGGGGGGGGTTGTTATACAACCAGCGGCACCCACTATCTGGCTAAAGTCGTCTGCTAATGCTTACTTTGACCTCAATTTGCATGTTAACCCCAATTGGGCGTGGTCAACCTTGGTACAGCAATTTTGCCATTTTTTTATCATTAACGTTATGTTTTGTGTAAGCGATGCGTTTTAGAATTTTTTTTCATAGAGATAGTGTTGTAATATTTAACTATTGAAAGTCTGAAAAAAAACCCACATTTGCCAAAAAAAAAAGCAAAACAAAGCAAATAAATCATTTTGTTCATGTGCCAACCGTGACCTCAGAGGACCGTGTAATCGGGGCATATATATACAACCATGGAGCTATTAATATAACTAAGCCTCTCCATTAACCCTTGCATTTTGTGTTTCCGCACACTTCTTAGGCCTTTAAAAAAATGTCAGACAGACATCAGACAGACATCAGACAGACATCAGACAGACATCAGACAGACATCAGGCAGACAGACAGACATACTGCATAGGATCTTTTAATACAAGATATTGCAAATCTTGTTTCATTTCTCGAGGGCTTTGGTTTCTGTCTGTGTTGACTTGAACATCTCGGCTGTCCCGAAAAACTCGGACTTGAAAACCTCATCCATCTTCCTTTGAATAGTCCCGTCACTGGAGCACATGCATCTGCAGCTTTGTACCAACAAGTTACACTATAGGCGCAGCGCCCACAGTAATATTTGTCAAACAATAAATTATTTGTTCCTGATGCCGGTGCCTTGTCAGTGGAACCGGACCTCCAAGCTTCCCCCATCATGTCAGATGTGCCATTCGTAGTGATGATATATAAAGCTCAAGCGGGTGGTAAGCAAATGCCAAAGCGAGATTAGAGCCAATCGATCAGCAGGGTCTGAATGAAACAGGATGGGAGTAAAGTATCCCGCACCTGCAGCGGAAGAGACGCGCTAAAAGCAAAGGGGGGCTCCTTCTTGATTGGGCTCTGATTCATGCCTGGGCGTTTGGGGAAAAAACACCTGGTCTTGTCCAAGTTCGTATAATCACGGGCTGGAATTACAACAGCCATGCAGTCACAATGATATGAAGCAGTCAAGCAGGAGAGGCTGGGGCAATTAAAAAAATGAAAACACAATGTACTGTTGGAGTTTAATTGGAAGTGCAAAGAAGCATGAACCGCAATATGACTTCGGTTCACACCTTATTTGAGCGTAGACAACCGACCGAAAAAGATATGAACACTCCGAAGATTTGCGAAATTGTTCATGATGATCATGGGGAACATTCTGCTACTTATGATCACGATTACTGCGGTATACTCTCTATTTTCCAAAGAGTGAGACCAGGAACAGGACAATTTAGAGTGAAAAGCAATCGAATAGTTTAGATAATTGAAATGCATTGAAAACAAGTTACTTCAGACGAAACTTCAGTGAAAACTCTTGACTCTCGATCGTCTGGTCCTTATATAGTTTTGTCGGATGGAGTGAAATTTAATGCTTACCCAATAATGGATGTATATGCAGACGCAAAATTAAGATGTGAAATACGCCGAGTTACACACGCATGTTTACGTTACATAACTAGTGTGGACATTCCCTTGCTTTCGTGTAGTTAAGAAAAAACATTGAAAAAAACTCATTTTTCTCAAACTGTGAAAATTCTTTCAACCCAATGTTTTTTCTATGATCCCCTTTAGTGTTTCTCTTCATTTTGCCACGGATAAACATAACCCCAAAATGCCTCTAAACCTGTTTTCCAGAAATGGGGAAACACTGTGTGGACTTGCCCAAGTCCACACAACGTCGCCTCTACCTGGTTTATGTGGACCTCTATTGTTCGGAAGTCCACACAGTGAATGTAATGCCTATACCCACGCAAATTCACTCTAGCAGAGTCTTGACTGTGGGCACTGCATGACTGTTAATTGGTTGTTTGCAAGAGTTATGACAGACCAATGGTTGAGTATACGCGGATGTGATATGGCATTCTACAGTGTGTCCCAATAAACATTGTGGTGATTTTCTCAATTTTTGTCAAATTTTATAGCATTTTCAAGCCTATGGTCTTGTTTATAATTGGTGAAAAATCAAGAAAATCAAACGATGCAAACCAGAGATATCTTTGATTTGGTAAGGCTATGTATTTTTCGACCTGCTCAATGTAATTTCCACACTTTTGTTTGTATCTACCAATTATTGGGTTATTGGTATGTGTTACGCAGTGCTTGAAATTATTGCATGACTTTTATGTAAAACACGATTTTAGTTTGTAAATAAATAGAAAAAGAAACAGCATAGCTAGAGGGTGTTTATTTGATTGTTCATCGAAGAAGCTTATTCAAAGGCACGTGGTATCTGCTCTAATTGCAAATTACTCGAGCGTCAACGTTGTATAGACCCTTTTGACGTTCTTTGTTTACATGCTTAATTCTAATTGTGCAGGAGGAAAATAATATAGCCTTACAAATCAACAATATCTCTGGTTGCCCCGGTTGATTTTCTTGATATTTTCCCAATTGTAAACAAGACCATATGCTTTAAAATAACATAACATTTGATAAGCTAGTATGACCACCTTTTGAGCAAATCAGCGACTTCTTCATGCACAATCATTATTGAGACACACTGCAGTTTGATAAGCTTAGAAAGGAAACCTATATGATCTTGAAAGGATACAGAAAGGGACTTGCAAGACCATTATAGGTAACCAGTACAGTTCATACTATAAATGCGCTCTACCAATGTAAGTTGAATACACTTGGAAAGAAGAAGAGTGGATCATTGTGTCAAGTTTGCTAACTAATAGACTTGGCAGCAATTTAAGAACAATTCACTTGCTCCCCCTACGATGATAGCATGTCATGCTGGGAATCTAAAAGAACACGGTAAACAAATAACTCAACTCCTCATAGAACTAAGCGCTTTCAACAAAGTTCCCATCCCTTACTTCACATAACATCTTTGAATGCCTGCCGTGTGTGATTTTGTTGTGTGCAATTTTGTTTTTGGTGCATTTTGTATCCCTTTGTTGTATTGTTCTTGTTTCTTTGGTTTTGTGGGTGTTTGTTACAGTGCAACTTTATTGTATTCCTGCCTTTTAGCTTATGTTATAGTATTTTTATGTAAATTTTAATGGTTTTTCAAAATATTTTTTTTTATGGAATTGTCTCTTTTAATTTGGCCCTTGTGCCACGATATTTGAAAAATAAATGAAATGAAATGAAATGAAATGAAAGTTCCTATCTTAACTGTTTCACGACAAATATAAAGTGGCTCAAGTTTGCATTGATATCATCTGAAAAAACAACAACACCTACTTTAGTTACTCCCGTGTTGAATTGCAACAACAAAAATCAGGGGGACAAAGTACTTCGCCAACACATCCCATTTATTTGCTACACACAGAATTTGATGAATATTAATATTCCTTTTATTTTCCCAGTACTTCTAACGTGTGTCGCGAGTAATCTCATTGTAATGAATGATTGTTCCTGGACTGTCCCGCTCCGTCCCATCACTGGGTGATGAATGTGTGGCGAGAGTGATGCTGATATCATCGCAATAAAGGACTCTAAGTAGTTTGCGGTGATTAATGGTGTACACGCTTTGCCATCAATTTTTCTACTTTGGAAAGCTCTTACACACAGGGTGTGGTCATTGGCAATGTGTATAGTGGCCCACAGCAACTGTTGTTTCTTCGGTAGCTGAATGCACAATCTTTTTCAGTACATGCCTTAGCATAGCTGTGGTACTTTTGGGTTGTTTGTTGGGTTGTTGGGGTGTTTGTTGGTTGTTTGTTGGCTTGTTTGTTGGGTTGTAGGGGGTATTTGTGGTTGTTGTTGTTGTTGCAGTTTTTTTTTACACAGTTGAGTTTTCCTCCAAAACACAAGACAGGCACATCATATAGGCCATCACAACGTGTGTAAGATATAAATTGAATTTTGAAGAATTTTCATCTTAGAAAATGTTATTTGCTTTCAAAATACATTTTTTTTTTATAGCCAAAAAGAAGATTTAGTAAGCCCTCCATTTACAAAGTTAGAGGGTTGAGAGAAGGCCGGGGGTGGGGGGTCCGGGGGCATGCCCCCAGAAAATGTTAAAATCTACGATGCCTTCTCCTCGATTCAAAGGCAATTTTGAGAATAAATTTAGGCGCTTTAGCATTCCATTTGATTACTTTTGGCCCCATTTAGCTATTAATCAGCGGCTGAACTGAGGGGTGTGGGGGGTTGGGGGTTGCAACCCATGCATCCCCTCCTGATACGCCAATTGTTTTAAGAATATACTGCATGCACTCCGTGGATACTCGTTGCATATCCCTATCCAAAAGTCCCATTCACGGTACGCTAAACTGTACACATGTGCAAAAAGACTGACAGAAACCACATTATAGTTCCCTTATCGCGTGGAAAATATGATATGCAGTGTGTCACATCACGAGCCAAAACGAAATTGAAAACCAGGGTCGAAAGTAATTTATCTGTATATAGTGAATGGCTGCGGAGAAGAAGGAAAAAACACACACACTGCAAGAGCGATGTAATTGAATTATCCCCGCACCACACATCAATAGATCGACGATTGTCTGCTTCATTCACTCTGCCGTAATATTCAAAATGCTAATTGGATTTCAGAGTCCGTATTTTTTCTTTGAATCGCACATCACTCGGAGCAATTGAACTAACACGGACAATATTGAAGTGCACAGCGTTGTTAATAACGTTGTTATTGCAGTGTTCTTTAATTGAATTCATTCCAATGCGCAGATACACGCTCACACAGTGTGGGCATTGTATATATACACACACACATATCAGCTTGACGACTCTCCGACAATATCTCTTGACGAAGACTGAACGCCAAAATATCAATCATTACGAGATTACTGCTCACGTGACCCAGCCTTGTTCGTCATCTATAATTTGCACCAACAAAAGGCCAGGCATCCAGGTGGAACTAATGATGTCAATAGTGCGCAGCTTTAGACGTGTTGACTAGTTGGGCCCAGCGGCTCCTAAAATAGAGAGTTATTTTCTTCTGGCCAGTGGAGCCCACAACAGAACACTCGGCCATTATTTGCTGCAGGGTATCTGATAATTGATGTCACCGTGTGTGCCAAGTTCTTGGACGGTCCTCACGCCCCACTTCACCCACACAGTGCACAGCAACATCCAATTTCACTGGAAGCGCTGGAAGTAAAACCCGCTGCAAACTATATTCATTATTTTTTAGCCTTGTGGCGAAAAACAAAGAGAAAAGCTACATTTTTTTTATCCGGCGTGTATTCCAGTGTGGTTGGATGGTGAATTGACTCTAAATTATATTAATTTCAATATGTTTCTTCCCTCTTAGTCTTACACACTGCACTTGCTATTTAGAAAATTAAATCCGACGAGAATTGCGAATCTCCTAAACATTTTAATTTTGAAAAGTTAATTAGAGTATTCTTAGGCTTGTGTCCCATCCTATTAATGACGAAATAATCGAAAATGACTGAGCGCGACACCTTTTTTTTTTTTTATTATTCCAAGACGTGCCGTACATTATGATTAAACAATGCAACATAAAACCGCTCAATATGCATGTGTTGGTATTAATAAGTCCTAAATATTTATAGAGCTGACAAGATCGTCAAGCACCGTTGGATTATGGTGTTCATTCTTCATAATTGACCGTGTATTTAGTGATAAGGGCCGTCTATGAATCATGCACCCGAGCCGGTTAAAACTGTAGCCAGCCTAAGAAACCCGATCGTGATGTGCCGCTGCTGGCATAATACACATATAATTTATCTATATACTGTTACAGTTGGTATTTGCTCAATGTGAAATATCATCTATTCATAAATACCGAAGACAGTTTACCCACTCCTATTGGTCGAGAGCCCGTCACGTGGCCGGTCTTAAACGGTTGATAAAACACTGGCTGGCTGGTCTTAAACTCTTTTCCAGTGTCACATGAAATTTGGACTCCTATATAATCCGGCCCCTTTTACCCTTTTGTTGGTTGAACGTTCACAATCCTCGGTTAGGCATGCGCAATACTACCAATAAATCCACATTTCATAGTCCTAAATTCACACTACAGCCATACCAGCACAGCTGCGTTCTGCGCCACATCGCGCAGTATACGCGTGCCAGTCTACATGCAACGCGCGTGCCAGTCTACATATAGGGAGTTGTTTACCATTGCTCGCGAGAGGCAAATACCATAACATAGATAGAGGGTTGTTTAAAAAACAGGAAGTAACATTGTTGAACTAAACCGTTGGAAATATATATTTTTTGACTTATTTGACTGCTTGACTAAAAAGGTATTTATGAATGGGGAGAAAATGTGCTTGACCGGTATTAAACGCAATGTTTAAGACCGATTTGGAATCTGGACGCTTCGGCTAGGTTCATCATCAGCTTTGTACCTTTGTCATTTTGCCTTTTGAAGAAGAAATTGTTAAGTTGGCAACGTCAGTCCGCATTATTTTTTTTTAGATTTTGTAAATTTCAGGTCAATCCATTCAGAAAGCAGTTTGCAGCATTCCTATACATTTTCATTGGCCTAATTATTTGTGTTAATTGTAAGTGGGTCATTCTATAAATTTGAGGTTCACTTTTGTCTATACATCCTTGTTACAGCCGACATGTATGAGTTTGTTATTGTGGATGCGCCCCTTATGTATTCCTTCTCCAAGAGTAAATAATTATGTAAAAGCAAACTACTTAGGCCTATCCAATAAATAAAAACATAGTCGTAGCATGGACAGGTTAAAAAGTGGACCCCAAATCAAGTCATGTTACTGACATTGAATGGCAATTGTCAGGAAAATGTCACACTCTGGACCCTCAATTCAAAGTAAAACCCATGAACACGCTTTTCCTTCATGGGCAATTCCTTAAACCGAAAACACTGGTAAGCGCGTTGTTGACCATATAAGGGTTTTTACCTTTCTTCAGAAGATGATTACAGAATTTCTCATGATCTTTCTTTGTAATCATCAGAGTGATTTCGCCGCGGTTTTCTTATAGGCTGCGAAAAGTCCACACTCGCACCACTCCTCCGTCACTTGAGGACCCACCGCTGCACATCCTTGACGCGATCTACACGTTTATTATTACCACCACAAAATTGCTCCTTAAAATAAAAGGGGTTATAACGATGGCACTTTAATACATAGCTCACGAATCGGGTGTCGCGGTTTCATTTCAAAAGGAGAGCTCTGCACTTGAGGTTTCTTGTTACGGGCCATACCATGATGGTCACCACGGCATATACGGACACAGAAATTAGCAGGGTACTAATGCTGTCAATGTGTAACACACCCAGATCGGTGTTGGTGTATCCAGTGCTATCATGTAGCAGTGTCCAGTGTTTCAGTGTCACACTTCTACCAGAAGCTTGCTATTTAGAAGAAACCGTATTGTTGAAGGGCATAACAATATTTGCCGATCGCCACTGTGTTGAATTTAATCGGCGCAACCCCCTGATTTGCGGAATGGTAGCGCTTCGCCCGGCATTGCTCACCGTCACTCCATCAATGTTGAATCATTTACGATAGATTCCATTAAATTATCATGGAATTTCAATTAAGTTATAACCGGACTCTGGCAGGGACACCCGCGGGCCGGCGCGTTCGGTGTTCAATTTCCATCACATTTCCTCCTCCGAAATTGGCAATCTATTTTGAGTCGCGTTGTCGATAATTGGGGTCAGTCCCTTCGTGTATCATGTGCGTTATGAAAACGCCGCTGTATTTTCTCCTCTTGTCTTTTTTTCTTCTTCTCATTCTTCCTCTTCTTGTTGCTCAATAAGCAGTGCATGTAGGCACTGATCTGCAGTTGACAGCTGTTCTTTTCAACACATTTCAATTAGGGCAAATTGTCGGTATCTAGCCTTGCATCTTCGCAACTTTTGCCAAGCCCCATCTAACCCATTTGTTTGCTAGAGTCCCGCTTGGGAGGTTTCCGTCCGGCAGAACATGGTGTAAAGGCGTTCGTTAGTCTTCACTGTTGGAAGTCCAGTATAGGTAGGTCTCTTGTCGTCTTTCATTTCCTGTATTTCGCACTTTGGCATAGAGCCTGACTTCAGACAAAATCCGCATTGTCGGAATGCGTTTTGAATCCTTGCGCTGGGTATGATTTATCCTATTCATTATGGAATCGTGTTACACCTCATATTCATCGATTATCCGCTTGTTCTTCTTCGAACTTGCAAATGTATCAATTCTTGACATTTTCAGACTTTTACAGTCAAGTCTGGCCTTTACAAAAATGCATGCAGCTCGAACAGTTGATTATTAATTTAACAGGCTAGGAAGAACACAATTTCATTTTCGCATTGAACTGCGGAGACCAGTAATATGTGAAAAAAAGTTCTGGTACAAATTCGTTTCAGTTATTACCCTCTACGAACTTTGCAATGGTTTCTGCTTGAGAACTGAAAATGCTCTTTCATTGTCGTGAAACGACCCTGCATGCGTGACACATTGTTATGTTGTCATGGCGAAAACGCAGCCCAAAAAAAAAAATTCACCTTGTATGTGTATTGGCTACAATAAATTAAATAACGCAAACACCGCTACTTGTGACAGGTGCCATTTATTATTGTTATTATTTTTTATTAAGCCGTTTCCCCACACCACATCGTACTAATTATCTCTAAAGAGGCTTCCTTCATCAATAACTCTATAGAAACTCATTTCGTTGTCCTTGTTTGCTTTGCACAATGCATGCATCAACCCTGATCATGTTGAGAGCAACACTAAATGGTATTAATGAAGGACGTAGCCGGCCCCAGTGTCGACAGCTACACACCATAATGCATGCACGTTGGAATATATATGACAATTACCGATAGCCTTACTCATTCTACAATCAGCCGTAATTAAAACGGGTGTAACCTGCATTATGTATGATAACCGTAGCGAAAAAAAAACACTGCACTTTCACTTCCAAAATGAAACGCAGTCGGCATAGTAAGTAATTTTGCGCGCGCTTGCATTCGCGAGTCGTTCGTATTATTGGCGAGTCGTGTTGGCGTATACGGGCGATATTGGAAAGTTGCAATTAATCAAAGGGTTCTCAATGATATAGAGGCTCGCCCTTGATTAAACAGCACAGGTAATAACACTCAAACTGCATTGACACAGCCATATTATATTCACCCTGCTGATGTTACACAATTCTGCATAGCCAATTTCAATTTTGCTGGGCGTTGCGAACACATGACAGTAACTTCTTTGATAAAACTTATCCAAATAATTCATTTCCTGCTGTAAAGACCCAAGGCAGTGCAGCTCGCGCCGATGAATTTGGAGCCGCTGGCGCATCAGAAGACACCGCTGCTCTCTCATCATTGGATTCCACATCATTTTTTGGTTTTGTTGTTGGCCTGGTCGAAAGCAATCAGTACAATGAATAGCAATGGGAAATTTGGATATGATAGCTATATCTCTTTGCAGTCCGGCCAGGCTACCTGGGGGTAAGTCTCGTACACACTTCTCGCAATTAGCTGGCGCGGAATCAGCTGTCTTGTTAGCCGAGAACGCACCGATGACCGTGCTCTCTCCACTCGATTTTTTTTTCTTCTCCGAGAGAAAGGTAAACAGCCCATGCCAATTTGGAGAGTGCGTTCATGGCTTGTACAAACCTGAATTAGACTTGATTTTCTTTTCTGTGACTGGGAAGAAGCTTTCTCGGGGAGGGAGATGTCGAATTTTGTGTTGAGTATCTGTCAGGCCCTGGGGTGTGTATGCCAATCAAGTCGGCCACGGTAATGGTCCACCTGTCGTCCTTTCACCTTACGGGGGACGCAGCGTGTCACGACTAGACACATGCCATACACTGCTTTGACAAATTCTATCAAGATAAAAACTAAATAAGCACTTTCTTTGTCGTATTCTGTTATCTTTTTCAAACGAATTCACATTAATAGATTTTTTTCTTCCATAAAATGTGTAATCAAAGTAAATGATTCCTCACGACAAGGAGTGATGAGGCATTTTTATTCCAAGTTTTGAATCGCTGCACTTTGGCTAATACGGTATTTAAGTAGTATTGATCTTTATGTAAAGCTGTTACTACTATTACTGTAATAGGGCGACAGATTTTGCGAACTCCGTCCACAATAGGGCGATACACCTTATTAAGGTGACATTTTCACTGTCGCCCTTTTATGAAAACGACCCTTAGGACAAGGAATTTTGCTGTCGAAAACTATCTAGATCGATTCCTCATGGTCCAATTAGTATAAATACTAAATTTCGTGGAAAAAAACATAAGGTAAACTTGGGTTAGGTGACAGTTTAGGTTTGTGCACAAGTCTATGGGAAAGTCACCCTATTGGGGCGAAAAGAGTAATTATTATTATAATTATTATTATTATAATTTTTTGACAAAGTCATGGGTTGTGGAAAGACTGTGCAGCCCATCTTGAACCACTTGCCGTATAAATAGGATAAAAACTTAAATGTAATCAGTTAAAGATAAAAACTTAAAGTAATTATGTAAACTGTAAAACAAAAAGGATAATATTTGAAATTTAACGTATAAGAAGAAAAGAAAAAGTAAAATTAACATGATAAAATCTATGACCAACCCCCAAAAAACAAGAAAGATAAAATAGACGCGCGGACAAAAATTACACACAATATAAAAACGTTAAAAATATGTACATATAAATTTTGAAGTGGGGGAAAAAACACCCTCAAACCAACTGGCCAACAAAAACAAAGGAGATAAATTAGAGATATTATCAAACAATTACACGCAACAATAAATCGTTTAAACAAGTAAATATAATTCTGAAAGATATGAACAAAATAACATTAACAAACAATGGAAATGCACAATAAAACCAAATTACACACAACTATATATACCATGGTGTAAGGGAAAAGCGGCGACATGGAGCGATATGTAACGTAAAATGGAGCTATACAACAAATTCAACTAACGGTTTTTCAAGTTTTGTTTTCAATTCGATTCAATATCTTTTTTTTTTCAAGTTCATAATGCCGTCAACACAAAAAAAATGTAAACATGTACGATTAAATAGACTTGACGTGAAATAAAACATATACATACGAAGGAATATCCTCAAGCCTATATGGTTTATGTAGAAATTAATGCAGTATTTTGGATTTATCATTGATGGAAAAATTAATGAACCGAGCTGCAAACTAATTGACCATAAGTTGATGTTAACAGCTTATTCCTATACATTTAATAATGCTAACATCAACTTATGGTACATTCCATAATTGTATAAGGTCACGGGTGCAGACGCACCTTTTAAAGGTCACACATTTTAATTAGGGCCTAAGTGGTGTTGGAGGAAACCCTTTCACGTTGAGGGGCACCACTCCCATTTACGGGATGGGGGGGGGGCTGTAAGACATAGAATTGCCATATTTTGTCAACGTATATCTGAGCAGAAGTAAAATCAATGCGGTGTGACGAAGAAAGAACACGTTCAGCGCAGGCATGCTGAAGAATTTTAGCACGGAGCGTGCTAACGATGCTCAGAGCTCTCATCCTGTCTCGGTCATCTACGATGCCTCTGTCAAATGCTTATATCTGATACTCAATTTGACAGGAATTTCGAGGTTTTAAGAAAACAATTTGATGTTTTTTTTGTGTCATTCATTTTCTGCTTTATATTGACATCTTTGCTGTGATGTTTTGCAAACTTAACTTGGGCATCTGAAGGTAAAGGGGACGAACCTGTGTTCACAGGAACGGAGTGCTCATCTCTCATTCGTTAGCGTTTGGGCCAGACTCATACGCTGATGTGGGGGGATCACCACACCTCCTCCACAACGAGTCCGTTACCTTCCCAACATTGAATAATGCCGGTACCCATTTAACATCTGGGTTGAGAGGAGTAATTGAGGTAAAGCGCCTTACTCAAGGGCACAACACGCATGGCCACGATGGGGCTCGAACCCACAACCTCACGATCATGAATCCTGTGCTCCACCGCTAGACCACACGTGCCCTGAAGCACAGTGTGGTATTAAGATAACGGTTTGTTGTGGCGTCGCTAAATGGATATGTGCTTTAGTTCCATCATGTTTTGATTTCATCTTTCTATATCGGTTCTTTTATACTTTAATTTTTTTTCTTCTGAGTATTACCACTATGCACTGCAAGATGATCACTCAGGGGCCCAGTGTTCCTCGGGAACTTTTTTAACGTTCATAATGCTGTTGTACAATTCATTCACACTATCAATTTGTCGGCTTTAGGTCGCTAAATTATCAAATTTTGACCCTGTGGAATGAACTAAACATAGTTTTGAAGATTTCTCATAAAGAAAGAGTACATCTCTAAACCGGTCAAATTGTCCAAGATGTGACATTTCCGTGTCTGTTTTCCTTATATCGGGCTTATAGTTATAAACAAGTGACCTGTTCACGTCTCCGGATGAGTAACATGAGAAATAAGAATGTTGTTTGTGGTATAGCACTAGACTCGCAATTGCTATCGATCCTTTTGATATTCCCGCATATACAGCAAGCCATCTTCCCTGTCGCGCCTCGGGCCAACCAAAAAACTAGCACATGATCACGTGATGATGTGTGGTTCTAGTTCGGCCTGTCATGCGCCAATCTGAAGATATAGCATCGGAGTTATAATTGAATTTGTGCAGCAGTAGCCCCGCAGCGCTACAGCAGTTGCATGCTGCACTACTGGCGGGTTGGTTCGCCGCCAGACTATCTCTCTGCCCGCTGCACGATCACTGTCCATTAGGGGCCTATATATTATTTTGTTCTTATACAAAACGTAATTGGTTCACAGTTTCATCGTAGGGCAATCTGATGCACGCGTTCTATCAAACTTCAGCAGCGTGTTTATCGGTGCATAAGAGACACGGGGTACAAAAAAAACCTCCAATAAAGCTTTAGATTGTCCATCTACAATAGCGTAAGTTTCTCTACCACGCCAGGAGCCAGACAGCAGTTGGAACACGGTGGGTTAATTTC
Organism: Patiria pectinifera; assembly: GCA_029964075.1. Classification (NCBI taxonomy): domain Eukaryota; kingdom Metazoa; phylum Echinodermata; class Asteroidea; order Valvatida; family Asterinidae; genus Patiria; species Patiria pectinifera. The sequence goes on along the minus strand of CM057138.1, from coordinate 14,383,286 downwards.
GCCCGGGATCGATCAGTGATTGTCACCGGGAGCAATGCGAGGCCCGGGACCGCCCCGAGCTCAACAATACTTCGCACTCGCCTCTTGCAAATTTGACGGGCTTTGTGTTTTTTTTCCTGTAAAAAGCTGAAATGTTAAAGGGGTCGGTAAATCTAATATATAGTGGGGAAAAAAATGACCCGCACATTATATTATCTAAGGCAAAAGTACCATTTTGTTTGGTTTACTATATTACCTCCGCCAATGAGGTTATGTTTTCATCGGATTTGATTAGTTTGTTGGTTGGTTGGTTGGTTGGTTTATCTGTTTAACAAGATAACTCAAAAAGGTATGGGCGGATTTGCATGACATTTCTTAAGGAGTGGTCCTTGGTACAAGTACAAATCGTTCAGATTTTGGAAGAGATCCGGATCTGGGTCTAGATCCAGATTTTTTTTTTTTACGGATTCTTCACCATTAATGCGAGTATTTCTTTTGAGTGTACTGACAATATGGCGGGGAATTGTTTAGCCTTGCCGGAGGATTGCTTTCTAGTTTATTTTATGATTTGTAATGATTGTTTTCTGCCTGTATAAAAAAAATAGTTTCATCACGTTGACGTTCTTAAGTGATAATTTTTTTCTCCAGTTTGCAAATAAGGACCTGTTATTCGGTGTCAAAATATGACGCGCATTGCTATATTGTGAGGAACTACCACATAGAAATTGATGTCACGAAAAACAGCATATCAAATAAAGCTGGTTTCTTTTCAAATCCCATTGGCTTTTTCTAATTAAATGACATAATAGAACTCTCAACTATAGCAGAAATCCTACAAAAGGATAGAGAAATTAAACCGTTGACGCCCCGGGTGATTCTGGAGTAGAACGAAATGATTTGTATTGATCTGAATGCGGATATTAAACACACACTGCGTCAGATGTGATGCATTCAGTATGACAGGTCTATAATGGCGAACGATAATTAGTTGAAGTGTCATGTTACCATAAGATTGATTAAGCACTTCATCAGTACAGACACGCGCACCATCTGCACCAACTCCCCTGTAATTACACTGCCACGCACGAATATTAATATGTTAAAACTAATTTGTTTCAAACCTATCTGTATACCAAATTCAACAATCATGTAGTCAGCTTCAGCATATCTCTTTGGCATCCGCTTTGTTAAAAATTCGGTTCAATTGCAAATCTAGATATATTTCAAAAAGCTAGTTTAGGTCGATCAACATTAAAACAAAAACACCAGTTAGCAAGTATTGACTTCTATGATGTTTGACTTTTTGGGGACGTGAAAGGCACCGAAGGTGAAGCCTCGTACAACTTAGCTGGAGTAATTATTGAATATCTGTCGTGCGTTTTTATTCAAGGGATTGAACACTTTGGACCTCGATGAGTCCCGCGGCCTAAAGCCAAGCTGATATGCAGACAAAATGTGTTTTACCCGTTTCTTCGCCATTCCATTAAACACTTGCTTGTATCTTGCTTGTAAATTAGTTTGAACACAACTTGTTACAAAGGGTTGCCTATACACTGGTCCCCAAGAAATACTTTGAAGACGGGAGAAGTTCATCAAACGTTATGTTGAGCTTTCTGGTACTCCCTACCAATAGCTAACTACAGACATGGAGTTTTCATCATAGTGTAGTATCAAAGAGTGAAGAAGTACTGTAGCAACATGTACGTTTATGTGGTTCGGTGCACTGTGAACTGGTGCTATTTTCGTCTTTCGGGAGAGTGATTTTTTTTTACAGGGCGAGTCAAATTAGCGGAACCCCAAAAAAAAAAAAAATATATTTCATGTAAAAAAAAACATGTAGCGTCAAAATTAATTATGGCTTGGAAGCCCATTTTATTAAACTACTATTAAGTGAGAAAATTATTTCAAATGCTGTACACGTTAACATTTTATCACTATTCAAACGAAGTTACCCTTTATCAGTTTCGTCCAAAAAAGCAATTTATTGTGCGTTCTGACTGTTTGGAGCAACAAAGAAAATGACACAGAATACTTGTTTCAACAACTGTAGTACACAATATCTTTATAACAATCGTGTTTTGGCTAACAATAGGATTTATAAAATCCACCGTTTTTTAAGACGGGCCTTCAAAATGACTATGTTGAACATTTTTTTAACAGAGTTTTTTTTTCGCCGGTGATGTTTGTAGACAATTGTAACGACAATTCTTGAAATTGCATATTTGGACGAAAAAAGATTTTAGGGTCATTTCGTTTAAATGGTGATATAATTTAAACAGATTGAGCAATTGAAGTCTTCTTTTCATCTAAAAGTACTGTATTAAATTGGCTTACCGGTCATAATTTTTTGGGGCTACATTAAAAAAAAAAAAATTGGGTTTGGGTTCCGCTTTTGTTTTAATGCACCCTGTATATTAAAAAACAGAAACATCACACGATTTGGTTAGGCTATCGCCGCCCTTTCCCCATCGATGTACGCGTGGACCTGCACAAATGGAAACCTGCATGATACTTCTATGACCAGCGGCGTAATCTTTAGAGGCCTGATTTTTTGAAAGGGGGCACTCAATACATTTGGTCTTAGGGTCCGAGCTCTGCTGTTTTTCCTCCCCACACTTTGAGCGGGAAGGCGAGGTGCCCTCTTTCGATACCCCCGTATAGGTACGCCACTGTTTGGCTTGCCTTGCTGTATGGCAAAACTGAAACCTCATGCAAACACAAGGCAATTAGCCATCACAACAAACAACACGAATGATGACCTCAACTTTGCCAGACACTAATGTATCGCTGTCTATACCGCTGCTGGTAGATTATCAACCAAGGACCGACGTAATTGGAGCGATTAGCATGGATGCTTTCCTAATTAAGCACTAATGACATTATGCGGAGGGTTAATTGCGCAAGCAGCCATGGGCGTGTATATTATGTGTCATGATAGAGTGTGTCCTCCATATCAGGCCACTTTAGGCCTAATGTAAAGCATGATGGCTTAGGGAATTTGTCATTGACGACAAGAATTCAAACCGATTGATGTATACGTATGGTAAAAAGGATTTCTTGTGGCATAAACAACGTGATTTGTTTTGTGTAATAACGAATGCAAATACTCTTCATTTTTTTTAGGAATTATTTAAATAAAATATGCAACATTTGCTTTTGCTTTTTTTCCCAGAAATACATGGACTTGGGGGTTTGTATTTTATAGCAACTCACTGACTTGTTTTAAGTTTCGTGTTCGTAGATGCTGGAACAACCAAGACAAACAATAATGTTTCCGTAGTCTGGTTCGCTGACCCCATTTAATGTGAAACGGAGCAATTTATAGACGTCGAGGAATTGTAAGGTCAGGGAACCAGTCTAGCTGGATTGTACCCGTTCATATTGTGTGTAATCAATTGCAAACAAAATGCAGACTGACTAAATATGGTAAATTGGGCAGTATTTGGGGGAAAAAAACAGCTTTTTTTCGGCCGACCAACGTTGGAAATTGATACAATATGCCACTTCTTGAAAATGACAGCACAAAACCATACAAGTGCCATGATTTACAGGATGCTTTAGACTGTCATTCACTAACAGTCCAGTAAGTTCTTTCATTATAATGTGATAGTTTTGTTTTTTGATGTTTGTATTTTCACTTTAACAGCATAATTCGAAGGTCAAATGTTTTTCCAAGTTTAATGTTGATGACTGCGATCGTTGACTATCGATGAAATTTGAAATAACATGAGGTGCGAAATATTTTTTTCCCGGACCTATGGTGGGAAACATTTTCCATGAGCACATACGTGACATGGAATAGATTGTGTTTTCTTGGTTGCCTTGAACAAAAGATTCAACTTTTAAAAATTCACCCAAATTGTCAACAGTAACATATATTCCTCACGTCAGTAACTAATCAGATTCATCGCCAAATCACTGCACAGTGTGACTTTCACGTGTGCGCATCTTAAATAAAAGTCACGGCACGTCGTCTGTATTATTTATGTATGTAATTATGATATCCTCATGGTCTACGCCTATGTGCTAAATCCCATTAAGGAGAATGTATTTTGTTTTTTGAGTGCTGCAGACAGACATTTATCATCTAGCTTAAGTTGGAAGGTCATCCATGAAATATCATGACTTAAACATGAGCCACAACGGACATTTTCCATTTTGTTTTTACCAATGCCACGGACGATTTCTCACATAATGTTCTCACATCAATAAAATGAAGACATAGGCCTACCGTTCGTTCGCACTTTACAAAAATTGTCGAATTTCGATCACAAGGTGCACTGCTGGCGCTGGCATTGATAATGTAAAGAGTAGCCCCCAAAACAAAACTTTACACTTTCTCAGACGCAGATTTTCCCAAAATTGGGGAGACATATTGAAATTGCTAGATGGTGAAAATGCCATAGGAAATAAAGCCTAATAAATGACGGCCATTTGCATAGAAGTGGTCATAAACCACATGTGTGGTCATCGTTATGACAGTTCTTTGTACACGCGGTGCTATTGTTTTGACAAAGTTTCATAGACTTGCATGTGGACAAACTGGTTTTTGACCGTTTCTCTGTAAATGTCCGTCATTTCTTAATTTTGGCTTTATTTTCAATGCCACTTCTACTATATGCCACCAAGACGTAGTAGTTTAGGAATATCTTAAAACAATTTCAATATGTCTCCTAATTTTGTTGGGGGGCCACTGTACAGGAACATTATTTTAATTTAAAAAATATTGATCTTCATTAAAATTCTAATTTAAAAATACTGATATGTTAGCCCGATGATTTCACAAATTTAATGGGCATCGATATCTTTACAAAGATTCCATTAATACCCCCGAATTATTTCTTTTAAAGGATACAAGTCAATAATTACCTGGCCAAGATCTGGCAGCGCGGTTGTAGAATTTGCCCTGGCCTCGTATGTGGAGGAAACAAAATTGAACGCTAAATGAACAATGTTTATTTTACAAATAAAACTAAAATAAAACGTAAATAATCCAATGAATTCCTACTGGAAAAATCTCAAAATTGTAAAATACACGTATCTCAAAAAAGTACAGCAACTTCTGTGCAACGCGCTCATTAAAACAGTCCATGTATAGACTTTGCTTGAAATACTGTAATGCACATTATTATATTAACGGTATATTTACGGAATAAGACGCAGTCTAACTTCGATAATTTTATCAAGCTTCTCAATCAATTTCAAGAAATAATGATCCATTAGTCCTTGATATTTCGAGCTGGTCCAGTCAACAATACCTTTGTTAACAAGGATATGTATCTCAATATTAGGTTTTGCCCTTCGCCGACGTATAAACACTGTATACTCTATTACTCAGTGTGTTACCTCCCGAGTGAAAGTTGGGAACGGTCGGGACTGGAACCCACGACCTTCTCATTTCTAGTGCAGACGTCTTAACACTCTTGCGGAATCGGTTGGCTGGTTTGAATCTGATGTAGGCCTACATGTAGCAGCGGGTACCGCCCGAGTGATTTTTTCCCCAACTTTCACTCGGAAGGTAACAAACTGACTATATACACAGTGTTTATACGTCAGTGAAGGGCAAAACATAATATTGATTAACATCACCCCGACACAAATTCCATCTTATAAATAAGTATGTGTACATGTATGTTTATGAATCATTTAATAATGTTGTGTATGTTGATAGAACGACGTTTCTTTCGACTGTTTCGTTGCTTGGGATTTGTCATTTGTTCAAGCTATCACCAAAACACCAATACAGCAAAGGTTCACATCAGTAATTTCTTCTAAATCGTTTGGAGCATGTCGTTGTGTTCATGCGTTACAAAACACATTAATGTTGTCACCGAGGGTGGACTGGTATCCTTCCTCATCGTTGGTGTCCCACCAGGTGTGCATGCAGCGCACGACACTCGACCATAATATACACGAGTCCAGGTTGACTCATAATCTCAAAGGTAACCAGCGCGTCTTGATTTCCTCAAAGGATGCAGTATTTCAATGAGGGAATTGATCCTGCACTGCACCACCGCGATACAGAGTCTGTAACCTTAGCCTTCGCCATTCGATTGAGCACACTGCAACCTTGTGTTGGTATCATAAAAAAGGACACTCAACAAAATTTGGTTCTTTGGTATAGCATGCGCAGGGCTCGCGGCGGAAACCTGACCGATTACTTTTTATGGTTTTCAGGAAGTAACACACACTGATTGCATGGGATTCTGCTGTGTATCCCTACTTCATAATAATAATATGAATCCCAACCCATTTTTTTTTTTACTAAAGTAGGCTGGCCGGGATTTCTACATTTACTTCGTGGACCAGTTTACATCTGTTATATAGTTCGAGCAAAGTCGCGTCTGAATAAGTTCGTTGCTAACCTTGCAACGGTGGTCACGTGCTGCTAACTGCCGGAGGCAAATCACTTGATTGCTGGTGGTTCGTTTTTAGAAGGCACGTGTACGCACATGCGCCTTGAATTTAGCAACTGGTTTTAAGAACTTGTAAACTGTCTGCGAAATTGAAGTTTGTTTTTGAAATATAATGCAATAATAGTGATGGTGTATTGCTGGTGTATTTTGATTAAAAAATAGAAATAAACACTGCTAACAAAACAGGGAAGTTTGAACAATATGCAAGCAATCAACTTTGGCATTTATTTGGAGTAACAAAATGTGTGTGTACTTATTTACACATTCAAAATGTGGACGTTGAACAACAGAAACAAAATGGTCCACGATTGCCCGAATGTCGACAATATTGACGATCGAGTACAAAACATATGAGAGGTCTTTCTAAAAAGTTAGGGTACAAACAAAAGAGGGACAATAGGGGGTCCACAATTGAAGACGTTTACAAACTAATGTTGGTTGGTTATCCTGTCAGACTGAGGACTTGGATCAATGGGGTGTGTGCAATTTCAATGGGCCCGAGGACCTGGGCCCAGCTCCTCTGGGGAATTCGTGTACAAACCTTATAGGAGCTGTCGAGAAAAAAGTTAGGGTGCAAACAAAAGTGAACAAAAGAAGGACAGGATCAGGTCCTAAATGAGTATAGCACAAACAAGCTGTCTGCGTTGGTGTGGGTCTTTTAGTCAAGACCTAGACCCAGAGCAAGTGGGAGGGAGGTAGCTTTCACCAGGTTTCGACATGAGTAACTGTACTACAACCTCTGTTAATTTTATGCAACTAACTTAAGATTTCCTAAGCGAAATCTGTTTATGATAGAATGTTCATTCATGTGACCGGGCGATTGGATGTTGTAGTTAAAAGTATCGATACATTAAGTATTGGCGCCTTTATATCTTTTCATAACCGCGGATGGAATGCATTCCCAGCTTTTCTTACATTTTGTTGTAAGGGCATTCTCTCGTGTATATTGTGTTTTGTGTGAATTTTCTTGCAGCAAGGTACTGTTAAGAGGGAACCCATCTTGTATTATTTGAGCGGGGCCCGTTCACTCTCACGCCGCATTCCCCACTGCAATAACTGCCTGAGGTAATGAAGTGAGCATATAATGAACTCGGCAAACATGGAAACACTGCCAGTGCTTGGTAGTCAGGTCCGTCTTCCAACAACGCTCTCTCCTTTCTTTTGATATTAAACTAACAATCAGATATTCAACGAGCACCTGCCTATAGAACACCACAAACAATTGACCCACGTCCCTTCATGATCTCAGGCTGACTCACTTAATAAAAAAAACAGCACCAACAATTATTTGTTTATCTCCAGTTTTTGATATGATGCGAGCCTTTTATACTTCCATTCGAAAACGCCACGCCGAACACGTTTCGTCTTACACAGAAACGCAATGCGTATAATTGAATCAAAATCCATCGGAAAATTATCATGATAATTACTGCCAACTGGGAGACGAGCATACTATATTAGACACGGCGACCATAGAACTAACAACACAAGAATCCTTGTGACGGGCTCGTGCTTTCGCGAACTCCTGCGTTATATACTTTTCAATCACTGCTGCGGAGGTTGAGTTTTTATTTCGCAAAGTTAAACCGGCCCTTAATTCTGTTATACCGTAACGTGAAACTATGAAAGAAGAAGTTTTCAACCTTGACGACAATCATTAAGCGTTATTGTATTAGGAAGGAACATGTACACGAAAAATTATATACTGATTTGAACAAGTAATTGAAGTCCACAGAGAGCTTAATTTCTGGAGTTACTGCATAAAATGGAGCATTACGAAGGTCAGTTGTAATAACAATAACAAAGTTGACAATAGATTTGTCATGACATTTGAACAGACTTCATTTGAAATGATTCATTTGAAACGTTGTTGTGTTTTTAGGAGTAAGATGGAACCGGTGATCACAGTACAAATGGATAAAAAAGAGAACAAGTTTTGCTTTTAAGCGGTATCGCTGAATTGAACGAATACTGTTTGGTGTTATGAACAATCCGAAGAACTCGTCAGAATACTCCATTCATTAATAGCATTTAATTTACATAGAAATCACAGTGAAAGTCCAGAAGGTCCAAGTGTTTCCAATTTCGCGATGGCTTGATATCCTCTTGCGACTGTAGCAGTGAAACCCGAAGTAAAAAAGAGAAAAGAAAAAAAAATGCCCTGCATACTATAGGCTACGTGTCTGCAAATGTTTGTGTAGAGAAAGCAGCAACGATCTGGCTCGGACTTAGAAAACTAATCGCAGAGAAATCCCCTTACACCAGCAAACTAGATAAGGGCCGTGCGTCACAATCAAAGCCCGCGCGGAGTTCAATTCCACTCTAATCAAGTTGGGGGTCCTCACCGTAAAAATGTGGAGTAATTAAATGATTTTTTATCCGGGAAGAAGCTTGGCCAATATATTGCGGGGTTTGGATATTGACTGCTTTTGGTCTGGCTGCTTTAGCAGCGCTTTAATTTCCTGCGAGGACAGCTGCTTGTAGAGGCCCGGGCCCCCTCAATAATATAGCCGACCTGTTTGGGCTGCAGTGCTTTTAATTACACTTGTGTGATTTCGGAATTGGCTCGGGATAAATGGAGGTTCTCTTGAATTCGCTGCGGATGATGCAGGTAATTGGGCTTTGCCTATCTCATCAATCATGCACCTATACAAATAGCAGTCACCTTACCAAGTAGCCAGACGTATAGTAATTATTATACTGCACACCGCGGTGCTGGAGTGATATGTATCCTCAATATTAAAATGCTGGGAGTATATTACTCGCATGCTCACCTCATCTGCCGCAAATATTTACGCAGTGTTTACACCGATCAATTGTTCTGAATCAATTATTCTACAATAGTTATTTTTACGGTCACGCTTGATCATATTGTAGATAAAACAGAACAATACATGTTTTTGTGACCTTCGATTTATGTGGGCCTTTTTTTTAATTTATAATTGTGACGTATGGCGAGAGTACAAATACTGCAAGATATTGTCGCAAATGTGTGTACAAAATGTATGTCCCCATTAAAAAAAAGTGAATATTATATTCGTCTTTTTATAGCGCTTCAAAACAGATCAAGGGGCTTTACGATTTTCAAAATGATGATATAAAAATTCATTATATTTGTCAATGAAAGTGTGTGGGGTTTCTTGAAAATGACTGCATGCGGCCAAAGATTTTAACACTGATAATCAACATCGTAAAGTTTAGTGGTATACTATGTTTATAAGGTAGCCTTAATACACAGTTTTGTGTTAATACCTATACTTTTGGTTGAATTTGCTTTATAACTTTCAATGGCCGTCTGTGGTGAACATTGGGTATACATGTGTACATGTGTGTGCACCCGTTTACATGCACGTGGTTAGGTTTGAGAAAGGTATGGGCATATCCCTTACGATACTAACCCTCACATGCTTAGCTTTCAATGAATTTCAATAAATTAAACAAAGAACCTCTTCAAATGGGCATATCGTCAGAACAAAATGCGCAACATACCGTCAAGAGAAATGTCCTAGTCTCATGACGTCTTTTCTCAGAACTTCATTTCGAAAGTCCCAACCCGAGCTGAAACGGTGTCTACCCGATGTTCCCCAGTTCCCCGATGTTCCCCGATGTTCCCCGATGTTCCCCGAAATCCTTAGGATTAGGGTTAGGGTTTGGGTTAGGGCCCTATAGGGTAAGGATTTCGGGGAACATAGGTATTGGGGAGCATAGGTATTGGGGAACATAGGTACGCACCCGCTGAAACTATACAACAAATACTTTTGTAGACCTCGCTGCAAATAAATGTAATAAATAAATAACTGATCGTGATATATGTCGTGACATAATTACACTTGTGGAAACAGCTTGATTCACGATGTTCCAACAATCCCCCTTTTCTTCTGGATTTTGTTTTAACTTTACTTTATAATTTGTCATAAATTCTTGGCCTCGAAGGCAGCCAGTTTTTAACTTGGACACACCCTGTGTAAAGAAATGTAATGAATAAATGAATGATCGTGATATATGTCGTGACATAATTACACTCGCGAAACAACTTCGTCAATGCACATATTGCTCTTGAAAACTGACTGGGAATCTAGCTGCTATTGAAATACACGCCAAACGTTTTAACTATATGGTAGAGTACCTGTACTAATTCTCACAATAAATATTTTGAGCGATCATCAGTTGTGCACAATTAAACCTAAATGACTTATCAAAATAAACGTTTTTTCCCCGTAAAATGCGATTAGGCCTATACAGTCATTACGAATTTGCTCCTCTAGGATTTTGTATCAGGCAAACCGTTAATTCTTCATTTTGGTAAGTTTTGTAAACTTTGAATGACATTGACTCTGTCTTTAAACATGATTTGTCGTATTGATTAAAGAAAGAATGGTGTATGTATTATAACATATTTCAAGTCGGCCAGCGATTTTTTTTTCTTTTCAAATACTTTGCATATGTGTCATGACTTGATTTCAAATTAGGTATTCTTTTCAGAAAGGTGAAACAATTAATGGTACACGTCGGAAATACTATGTATCCACAAAATATTAAAGAGGGGAATGGGTCAATTAAGATAACATCCAAATAGACAAACAAAACTTGACAAACAAAATCAAAAAGGGGTAAAGCCAAGATATCTTTAGTGGGTGGGTGAATGGAGTGTGACAAGGGGTAACTGAACATAATTATGGGAAGCTTTTTCGTTGGGACTCTACACACACATACTTTTTCTTGGTTATTTAGGGCAATAGATATTGGGGGCACTTCAGGCCCCCGGAGCTACCCAACACCCGATGAAATATTAACTTCATAAAGTTCTCCTATAAATAATGTGTTGCTTCTTAACGTTAAAGCGTGTCTTGTGTGTTTTGGGTCATTTCTCATCGAATCAGCCAGTCCACGCCAA